>CAOLHI010000682.1:600000-949531 GCA_948474755.1 Ctenosaura bakeri
GAGACACTGATTTAAATTACTGCGGTACATTCCTACAAGTCACATTATTTCAAACTGTTGAACACATTTTCTTTCTTTCTTTTCTTTTGAATAAGAAAAAAAAAATGAGATGAGAGCCAATTCACATCTCTCTTGTGGCTGAGCAGAGCTGTCACAAGTATATCCTGTGATTTTACATGCCACTTGATAATATTTCTCTAAAGTATTATTAATCAATATTATATAATATTATTGAGAAAACAAGATGCATTGAGTGGCAGTTGCTACTAACTTTAAGAAAGCTTAGAAGATACATTCACAGACAATAAGGCCATCAATGACCACCTAAGTCAGGATAGTTATATAAAAGGACTGTGTACTTTTGAAGGTAAAAGCAGTTGCTCAGGGGTGACAGTATGTCTTACTGAAAGTGGGCTTTCTGATGGTATCTATAGTTGGCCATTATAACAGAAATACTGCTGTACTACTTAGTCTGGCTGAGAACTTGTGGAAGTTGTCTTTTCAAAAGGTAACTTTTCTTAACTTTAGAGTATGAATATAGATAAAGAAAAAGGATAAAGAAAAAGGCATTAAATCTTCTTGTGAAGCAGCATGACTGAAAAATATTAGTCTTCTATTCTGTAAAGACCTATAGACTAAATTTAGTGTGTTATATATGAAAGGTTTTGGGATCAAATTATTTCATGTACTGTAAAGGCAAAATGCAGAAAAGAGCTTCACAGCGTTTGGGGAGATACATAGGAGATTTATGAAATAGCAGAATTTTGTAGTGGAGTGGATCCCCCATAACCACAGGGGATATGTTCTGGGACTGAGGTCCTTTCTGAATCTTACTTGTCTCTGGCATTGTCCCAGGCCCTTTTCGCATTTAGGCTTCTTGCGTGAGCAGCGGAGGGCGGCTCGCGCAAGAAGGCTCCTCCGGGAGGCTGCCGCTTCCCCTCTCCTTCCTTACGCAGGCGAAGGAAAGAGCAGGGAAGCGGCAGCCTCCCGGAGGCGGCGGCTCGCGCGTCCGTCCCCCCCGCGCGCGCAAGAAAGGAGCCTGTCCCGTCCGCACCCCCCGTACGCATGCAAGAAAGCAGCGTGTCTCGTCCGCCCCCCGCGCGCGAGAAAGGCGCTTGTCCTGTCCATCCCCCCCACGCGCGCGCGAAGTGGGAGGCTGTCGCGAGCAGCCCCCGGCCCGCGCGAAGCAGGATGCCGTTGCATCCGTCGCGCAAGCGCCCCGCCCCGCCCCTTCCTTCCTCACGGGCGGAGGGAAGGAAGCGCGACCCGGCCGCCTCCCTGACGCACCGCACAACAGGTAAGTGCATGTGGGCGCCGGGAGCGCTGCGCGAGCGCGGGGTGATTTTCGCTTCGAGGCGAAAATCAAAAAACCCGCGCTCGCGCCGCTGCAGCCCCGTGAGAGCACCGGAAGTGGGAGTGCGTCGTGCGGAGCGACGCTCCCACTCCCGCGAGGCTCACGGGGCTATTTCGCCCGGGAAAGCCCGTGTGAAAAGGGCCCCAGTGTCATCGTGGCAGGAGTTTTGCCAGGATGAGAACATGGTTGTGAATGCTCTCCTCTGCATTGGCTGTCTCCCTGATGAAGGAAGTGCGATGGACATACCTCTTCCTTCCTCAGCACAGCCGGGCACTTTTCCTGGGTGTGCTAGGGCGGGAAGTGCCTCCATTGTGTTTCCAGGGCTTCTGTAGGCCAGGTAAGGCAAGGATGGTGGTGCAATCATGTGTCGTTGATGGAGAAAACCCATCAATGATTTAATCCACGATTGTGCTGCCTGGAGATGGGAGAAGGACAGGACTGCAGAAGCATCATCGCAGTCCTGCTCCTCTCCCATCCCCATGCCTGAATGGGAGGCTCCTGTGGAAAGGGCCTCACTGCAAATAGCAAAGCACAAAAGCTATTTTTTTTCCAATGAAATAAATGGTGTAGGTATCGAGGCGAGTATGCAGCTTGGAGAAGAGGCTCTGAAACTTGACAAAATTTAGCATCTAAGAGAAATAAGACTTTGCAGCCATTATTTGCAGTCCAAAGCTAATCCACAACTATGAAAAACATAAAAATTAACAACAACATATGATCTAAAACCAAAATGTTGTTGTATGCAGAAGGTCAGTAGTAGCCTAATGCTAGTGTCTCAGTGCCATAGTGTGAGGCTAGTGTTGACTTTCTGGTTAACATCACAAAGCAGATGATCATCAGAAGGAGGATCATCAGAAGGTGATCCTGAAATATATATGATGTTGGTTGTTGGATTTTGATCTCCAGAGCAGATGATGTCAATGGTTGGGGATCCTCTGAGGGGTTACCTTTGCTGGAACCTTTTGGAAGAACATTGTAATCGGAAGTTGTTGTCTCTTTCTTTTAAACTCCTCAACCAGCTTTTAGAACTGCTCTGAAAATGTGGCAGCAGCTGCTTCATTGGCAGAGACAGCCTCTCCAGTTTTATATCTTTAAGACCAAACCTATTCCTAAATCTGTGCAATCATCCCCTACTTGTAGTAAAGGGCTTGGTGGCACTCGTTTGTGGAGATGCCCTGCTGATATCTTCATATAGGCTCAATGCTTTACAGTGCACAATGTTGATGCTAATGAGAATTCATTTTCATTTCATGTCTTCAAGCCATAAACTTAATGCCTGCTCCATTTTAATTAAGCATGTATCGCACATCATGGAAGTAACTTCTGCAGTTTGAGGTACAACAGCGAAACTCCAATGGATTTCTTTTTCCTTCTTCAGAATTTCAAGGATGGAAGATTCTTTCTTACCATATATCTTATGAAGTGTCTTTACACTTTCATTTTGTTTTCCTTCCTGATTAAGTCAAGAACTTTCACCTTCTTTCTTAAAGAAAGACTGTTACAATTTCTCTTAGGCTTGTCAGGATTGCCAAGATCACCACTGTGGGCTATTACAAGCAATACAAAGGCCATTTCACACAACACTGTTATAGTACTATTATTCCACTTCCTACATCCTGTGGAATTCTGGGGTTTGTAGTTTACTGAGGCCAAAGAGCTCTCTGGCTGAGAATTCCAAAGGCCTCTCCCTAAACTGTGAATCTCAGGATTCCACAGGATGTCGAAAGTGGAATAAGAGTGCTACAACAGTGTAGTGTGGAAAGGCCCAAAGACTCAAACAGAAGAACTTTACCAGGAACCCCGCTGTATAAGGACAAGGACTGTATTGAGCAAGCACAAGAATTTTGTAGAAGGACACTGTACTGCAATCAAATCACAAAGAGTAATCAAGAGCTCTATTAAGAACCTGAGTAGTATTTTTGGACCACATCTCTATGTGTGTATCTGAAATTGCGCATACTGGTCACACAGTTATGGGGGACCTACTGTATGCAGAATTTTGGGTCTTATAAGTAAGAACCTGTTGAGCACATATTGACTGGGTTACACCTGTACAATACATCCATGAGACAACATCTACACCTGAAGTAGGCTTTAAATATGCTCATATCATTTCTTCAGTGCCAGAACAATTTTCCTGTTTTAAGAGATTAACACAACTCTTCTGAGTACCACACAGTTTCTGAAAAACAACTAACAGTGCAATCCTATACTATCTATTTGGAAATAAGCCTCAATTAGTTAAATATGACCTGTTCTCAAAAATGTGGATACAGCAGGTATGGGGAACATGAGGCTCTCCAGATGTTTTCTGCATCTTCTATCATCCCAGAGACAATAGCAATAAAAGCTTGGAGTTACAATCCAATCTGTGCGAGATTCATGGTAGAGAAATGATCACTACAAAAGCATACCTTCCAACTTTCCTGAATTGGCAGGGATGGTACTGTTAATCCCTGTTGTTCTACTTTTTTCAGCAACTTTAAAAATGCCCCAGTTTCTCTTTCCTTCTTTCATTTTTGTTGTTCTCTTTATTTCAGTTGCTGCAGCCTGAGTTCAAAGTGCAAAAGTAGCTTGCACTCAACTCAGTGAGGCAAGAGAAGAGGAAGAGGTAGAGTTCAGCCCTTCCAGTAGGCTCAGGCAACTGCTGTAGCCTTTCCTAGCTTGTGTCTATTTTCTCATCAATAATTTTTGCCATCTTGATTACACCCTGATCTTGTCTGGCCACATGTCTCCTGGTTTCTATCTGTGAAAAGCTGGAGGGGATGCAAAAACCAGGATTCTTCCTGAAGCATTGTGCATTTCCTTTGAAAAACCAAGAATGTTTTCATTGGCACTCCTGGATTCCCACTAGATCTTGGATACCTAATTTTGGGGTGATGATCAGAAACACTTTTGTTCAGTGCCTATTTCTAGAGGCATCTCATTTGTCCATGATGACACAAGTCTTAATTATATCTAATTTAGAATATCACAATGTATTGTATGTGAGTGTGCCTTCAGAACTGTGCAAGCAGGAGCTAGTTGCGAGGAGCATATGATTCCTGGATGCAATTTAAAGTGCTCAGTACAAAACCCTAAATGGCTTGGACCAGACTACCTGGAGGTCTGAACTTTCCTTTGTGAGCTTGTTTGGGTGTTCAGATGTTGCAGAGAGGCCTTTGTCTCTGGCCCTTACCACATGACATTGTCATTTTGGCAGGGCAACACGTTGCTCCCTGTCCAGGACGTGTGCTGTCGCACAAAGTCATCACTAACCTGATGCTGTTGCGTCCCCATCCATTGCAAATCTGTCCCTTTTCATTACTGAAAAAAAAATCTGGTAATGGTCTCCTTTCCTGCTATGATGCCATCAGCTGCGGGTGTACGGTAAGGGCCAAAGCAGAAAGCTATCCACTTCCTTCCGCAGTACCAGTCAGGAAGAGGTGAGGAAAAGGACTCACCATTGACACTGTACTTTGGAAGGAGGAACAGTGTGCTTGATGCTACCCAACCACTGGCAGCTGACCAGGTGTGGTGGGGAGCGTTCAGGCCCCAATCTCATCTCAGCAATGGCAATGCTGGGATCCCACTGAGACAATGTGCTATTAAGACATCGTGTGGTAAGGAACTCTGAGCCACCAACATCAGATGAATGGAAATTTGAGGAAGAACTTTCTTAGGAGCTATGCTCAGATACTGGAATTCTCCACTGAGAAAGTATCCTGGGAAGCAAAACTCTCTTAATTTAAGCAGGTAGCTGGCTGGTGCAGCTGACGTTTTACTGTTTGCTGCTGCATTGTAGAGTAATTTAGATTTAAATTTTACAATGTGGTTGACATTTTTATTTAAGTGGCAGCTCTTTTATCTTATCCTATAAAGAAACAATTAAAAGCAATACATTTTTTGTTCACTTTGGATTTTATTGTTGACATTGCGGTGTGTATTTATATGCCCAAATGGAATGTAATTTATACCCATACATACACACTGGAGAACTTCACCGCAGGTTCAGCTCCAACCTGAATCCAAAAACAGCCAAGGAATACAAGAACACAAGAACTCTAGGAACACAAGAACTCTAGGAACACAAGATGATGTGTGAGCCACACTTCCCCACGGTCTGTATGTCACCCATGCTGCGATCATCAAGAGCTGGCTATCAAAGGAGTACTCTGTAATGTCAGACTTGTATGCACCCAACAGAGGCCACATCAGTTGCTCAGTTAGAGGAGGTAGAGCAAGCTCTGTGTATTGTTTTCCCTAAAAAGATTCTGGCACTAGGCCTGTCTGCAAGGACTGCTCCTGAGGGAAATAAAGAAGGGCTAGTATTGCTCAAAAGCCAATTTTAAATACTCCCAGAAGCTCTTGAGGAACACTGCAGAAGACATCTGAGCTGTGTATGGAAAGAAATGTGACATTTCCCCCCCTCTGGGAGATTCTTAGAGCTTTAGAACATCCCCATTGTTACATATACTCCACTGTGTTGTTAAATGTAGTCTCTTGACTGCCAAAGATTTTTTTTAAAAAAATGCAATTTAAAAAAGCGTGCACGCGCACGCACACACACACACATAAAGTGAAACTAATTAACTGTTAGAAATTATTTGTTTTGGTTGGTTTTTCTCTCTCTTAGTGGTCTAGTGGACCATGGATGGAAGGTCCAAAGTCTCACTGTGACCAATTCAATACACATGAGAAAGGTCTCTGCATACTCTATGTACACAAACATGCACACAGTCCTCTTCCTCCTCCTGTGTTAATCAGGATTCTCTCTCACGTGGAGGAGGCCAATGAATATACATCAGTATGTGCATACAGCCCCACTGCTGAATGTGCTGGTTTTGCTGACAGATGTAGAAAGCTAACCCCTGCAACCAATTCTTAACGCAGTGATGGGCAACTTCACCAACTCTAGGATCCTCTGGACATTTCACAGACTGCCAAAAATATCTGCAAAATGAAACAAAACAAAACAGGAAGTGGTCATGAGTCCACTTTTAGTTTTGAAAAGATGGATTTTTTTAATTTTTTTTTTTTTGGTTTGACATGTTTTTTTCTTTTGTTTGCTTTTTTTGTTTGACACTAAACAGTGCAGAGTGCCCTGTGACCAGTTGAAAAGGTGAATCTGCTGTTGGAAGCTTGAGTAAGCGGCAATCCACTGACATTTTTTCAGGACCATCTTATTCATTAGGCACAGTGCCTATGGCCTATGAAAGTAGGATTTTAGGGCAAACGAAAACATCTCTATAGTGGTACATTGAGGAGAAGTGGGGAGTCAAATACAAGAGTGCTTAGGGTCTACAAAAACCTTAATGAGGCCCTGCATTTTTGGCCAGGAAAAAAGGAGGAGGTCAGGGGTCTTTGGGGGCTGCATTTTGCCCACCTCATGTCCTATTATTTTCTCACATCAGTGCATAGGGTGCAGCTCATCTCAACCCTTTCTGCTCCGTCACAATGGATGTAGAAAGAATGGCTATGTCATCTAGAATTGCCTTACATGTCTTTAGCAATACTGTTTTCCATGTGGACAACTATGGCCCTTTCCACACCCTACTTTCTCTGGTGGGGATCCTGTAATAGGCAATTGACCTGTAAGGCAGTAATATGTTAAGTGACACAAGGCTCTTCCAGATTGACTCAAACAAGCACGAATTCTCACAATCAGTTCTCCTTGGGGTTTGTTGCATTTTAACAGCTGTTGTTGTTTCCATATCCCCTCATTCTGTTCTTCTAGGGGGACTGTTCATTGCATTTTTTTTGAAGAATAAAAATAGGCTTAAACTAGATTTAATTGCTTGAGAGAGATGCATAGCATTTTGATGGTCAATAACTACACATTGTGCTTTATGTTTTATGTTTCCATGATTTAGGATCACAGCTTAAAATCACAGTTAGGATTGCGGCTTAAAACCATAGCAGTGTCTTGAGATTTATATTTTGGATGAATGGATTATTCATGTGTGAAAAGTTAAGACGTTGCTGAAGGAAACTGTGAGGGATTATCAGAATAAAATGCATTTTGAAATGTATTTAAAAACCAATTCAAAGGAGTGAACAGAATCTTTGACTCCTAGGATGCTCCTAGGATGTTGTTGATGTGAGCTTTTGTAATATATCTGAGCTCTGCACAGCAAATTGATTGATTGTCCTTAAGGTCCCAGATTTATTTCTATATGATTTGCATGGAAAATTGTGAAAGCATAGAAAATCAGATGTATGCTGTGTATGGCCAGTCCAGCTTTTGAAACACTGTCTGGGGAGCTCTAGGAATTCTTGAAATTGTTGCTGCTTTGGACTTTGTGATGTGGTGGTGAAAAGGCAGAACTTTAATTCCTTTCTGTCTCTTAACTTCTGTTGAGAAATAAGTGTTTGAGGAACACTTGGATTTACTGTTCCTCTTGCCAAAGTCCAACAGACCTCCTGTTGTTCTTTCTTGGAATAGCTCATCTTCTGGATTGGTGATAGTGGTCTAACACACCTGGAACACAGACAGCTAATATGAAAAAATGAGCTATAGAGCTGAAGTTGATCAGAATGTAATGCAGTTTTTTTTTTAAATTGCACACTGTGCTATAAACTTGGTAGAAGCTCCTTGTTCCATTTTTAATATTCTATTTCTAGTTGCCTAATTTCTACTGGCTACTTTCCCAAAACCATTTTATTTCTGATAAATAAATATATCTTTATTTTATGTCTTACAAAATGAACAAATATATGTGGGGTGTTAGATGGTAAAAAGAAAATCATGCTGGTTGGGTTAAGAAGATCTAGAGTCTGGGAAATGGTTTTCAAAAGTAATTAGTTACACGTATGTTTTTCAGGTCTCAGGAAACAGATACCTATCCTTATAGTTATGATTTTAAATCACTCACAACAGAAGATACGGTAGCAGCACCAGTAACAGCATAAGTTAGCACTTGAATCATGTGATATATTTCCTCTGCTTTAGTTATTGTATGAAAGTAGATAAAGAAATGATAAATTTTAAAGGCAACTTTATTAAAAAAAATACAGTACAATCATACTGCAATGTAGTTATACCTTTCTTATTGAGGAGAGGAACTGATTACACTTAAGCTATTTGTGATTAGTTACTTCCAAATTGCTTTATAATGATGACTTGAATCGAAGTGCATCATACCATCACTTTTGAGTTATGCATGTAATTGTTTAAGCAATGAGAAAATTAGTTGTTGTTTTTTCGCTTTCTTTGGTAACTTTTTTTGAAAGTAAACATTTAACAAAGTGCAACAAAGAACAAAATTAAATGTCCAACTTGGCAGCATTCCTTACCAAAACATGTAATTGCTGTTGCAGTGTGCCTTCAAGTTGTTTCCAACTTATGGCAACTCTAAGGTGAACTTATCACAGGATTTTCTGGGGCTGAGAGTGTTTGATGTGCCCAAAGTCACCCAGTGGGTTTCTGTGGCTTAGTGAATTGAAACCTGGGCCATTGCCACACAAGACCGTTATAGCGCTATTATTCCACTTTCAACATCCCATGGAATCCTGGGGTTTGCAGTTTCAGGAGGGGCAAACTGGCCCCTCCCCAAACTGCAAACCCCAGGATTCCATAGGATGTTGAAAGTGGAATAATAGTGCTATAACAGTTTCGTGCGGAAATGGCCCTGGTCTCTGAGGTTGAAGTCCAATGCTCAAACCACTATACCATACTGGCTCTTATGGAATACATTCATATAAAGGCATTTGTTTTTGTAGCCTTCAAGTTAAAAATGTCATTCAAAATACCAACATGAGAACTGGGTGGATCAAGACTACTTCTATTTCTAATAATAATAATAATAATAATAATAATAATAATAATAATAATAATAATAATAATAATAATAATAATAATGGGAAACCATTTTGTAATAAAAGAGTGGTCATAGGGTTAATTTCCTGAGTTGTGAACTTGTTGTGTTCATTTTTCTATGAAAGCGAGAGACTACAACTTCTCATACCAATATTCCAAAGATAAAGTGCGTCATCATACAAGCTGATGGACAAAACGATATTAGTATTTTAGCCAGATCACCTTCACATCCACTGTACGTACACCATTGTATGTGTCTAATCTTTATATTTGCCTGATGATTCGTTAATCATAATAAAGACTGATGATGATGATATTAGCATTTCATTAATAAGATTTTTGTTTTCTTCTATAAACAAAGAGAGTAAACTCAGTGCTTGTGAAAATGTAATTTTTTGACTTGTTATTGTTTCCATTTCCTTGGAAACCTTTAACCAAAATCTTTGGACTTTGGAAAAGCAACACCACATGCGAGAGAAAGCACCGCAGTTTCTTCAGCAGTTGGCAGATATTTGCTTATTTACATAACTGAGTTTCAGTGGATCACTATATCATGGATAAATCATTTTAAACCAATGTACCCATATTTTAACTGAAAATGATTTTAAAAGAGAGGTTTTCCATAATGAAGGCAATAAATCATCTTCTACAACCAACTGTGGAGCTTTTTCCCAGATCAATTTTGAACTTATTACATTATCGTATGTGTTGTCAATTAAGACAGAGCAGACTTTTGAACTTACTCCAGCAAGTCCAGAGCTGCTTTGAAATATCAGTGACACAGATTTTGTTAATGAACAATTCATACAGACTTCTGGATGGGATATAAAATGTAAAACCTGGTGAATCTGAAACCATAAAAAAAGATATTGCCGAGATAGCAGTAGGAGCAAATGTTTTTGCCACCCTTTCTATATTTGAAGTATGCTCTCTTTTAAAAAAGATTTTTTTAAACACCTCAAGGTTTTTAGGCCTAATAAGTATGAATGGTAGCCCTCACACCTAATCTGGATGTTGATTATCTGTTTCTAGTAAAACCCAAATGTCTGTACTGAGATTCAGCATAAATCTCACCATTTGCCTCAAGTGGAAGGCTTCATTATATAACTTTATACAAGGAATGCCAAATCCTCTATCTTTTGTACAGTAATACTTTTTAAAAAGACTATTATGTTTATTGATAAAGTATAAAATTGTATGTGTATTGTAAATAATATGGGAATAAGGGCACTGAATCCCTTTGTAAACAAGCAGAACCTGAAAACCAGAAATATACTAAGAATGGTCAACTTGATTATAAATTTAATGTTGTGCATGCATATACACATGCACACTTTGGTTAATTCCTCAAAGGATTCCTGATCTTTCACAGAGAAAGCATGTACTATGTAACTAAATAACTACCACAGTAATGATAAGGCTGATTAAAAAAAGAAAGAAAGAAAGAAGGAAGGAAAAGAAATGCTATTTTTTTTTTATTAATAGAAATGCTAAATTAAATGACATTTATTTATTCATATATTCCTGAAAGTACGGCTTAACTTTCTTGGAAAGAATACTCCCATTATATGATCAACATTTTGGCAAGACAGCGAAGTATGAAAACAACACTGAAGACATCTACTGAGCAACCTCGTTCATATCTACTCACTGAAAATCCCACTTTGTTTGTTTTTTTCTTGAGGAAGTGTGCATAAGTTTGCAGATTAAGGTTTTAAAATCCTGACTCAACATCTACTGATTACTCTTACATTAGTTTTATTATATTATTATAGGTTTTATTGTAAGATACTCTTTTTTTAAAAAATTCAAATGCTTAAAATAAATTGTATCCTCATGTGAGTATAATTCACCAAACAGATCTGTAGTAAATACTTAACCTTGGAAGAATATTTGTGTGATTCTGAAAATGTAATATTGCTTTGATTCCATGGCAAGGCAGTATTTTAAACCTATCATGTTGCTCAGTTTCTGAAGTCCAAAGGAATTTTGCTGTTGATTTCTGAGGCTCTGGGAGAAAGCTGAACTCTTAAAAAAAAAAAAAAAAAAAGGGGGGGGTTCAGTACAGATTGCAAAATCTGAAATACAAAGGGGTTTCATCCACATGTTTGGCCAGCAGGTGGTGCTCATGCTTCTTGATTCATCCCTAATACTCTCTGATTTAGAAAAGAGCTGCACCACAAGATTTTCAAATAAGCTTTTCAAATTCACTAAAAAAAGTATGAAATGAATAACAAACTGTCTTTCTGAGAAATAATTGCCTAATGCATTTTGCTCTAGCACTTGGACTATCACTGACATGCATGAATGGTCCTTCCATAGCCACATATTGCAGTTTTAATACTTTTTAGGGAACAAACCAGGAAATGAAATGTGTGCCTTGGTATTCTTGTGCTTACCATACTTACAAGGCAGCCACTGAGAATGTGAGAGACCTGTATTTTTTAGTTCAGGCATCTGTTTGGCATCCTGCAGCCTTCCAGCATCCCGCACTTCAGTTAAAGCCCAGGGGAAGTTGTCATAAAATAACTTATCTTTTTACCATACCCTATATCCCTGCCTCCTGTGGGATGTAGTATTTCCATAACTGGATGTATTTATCACTGAAGAACATGATTAAGGTCAAACTGACTGGAAAATGTGTTGCCAGGTCAAGTTAACCTAATATATGGTCAGGTCATAAGTTCAGAATGAATTTGGCGGGAAATTCTGATGCTAATGGTTTATGCTAATCCTTTCAACACTTCAGGCTCTGTGCGCTCCTGAATACAATGAAAAGCAAGCTGTCCAGGTGAAGCAATCAGGGACCATCCCTTGATCCTGCCCTATGGAAATCTTCCCTATACCCCCTACCAACCCAAATGTTGAGAGATAGTCATGATTCTCATTAATGTTTTGTCACTTCGGAGTAAGGCCATCAGCCCAATCCAGACTTCTTTGTCAACTATGTGGGAAAGCCATTACAGCTTTATCTATGCAACTCCTTCAGGGTATGAAATAGGGTATATAAACCCTAGCTTCAGCCCCAGCAAATTGTAGTGCATTGGATGTAGTGCCCAGACTGCTGTTCTTCTATGCTACCCTCAGATACTGGCTGAGTCCCTCTGCTCACCGTATAACTGTAACTGAGGCCCTTTTCACACGTGGGGGAGCCGAAACGGGGCGGTGCACACAGGGGCGGAGATTACCTGCGTGTGTTTTGCTCTGTCCCTGCTCCGTCCCTGCGGGGAGCGCGGCTCCGCTGCTCCACACACCGCCGAATTTCGCGGCGTTCGGCGGTGCCCAAAATGGCGGCTGGCGGCTTCCAGCGGCGCTCTCCCAATCAGGGCAGCGTGCCAGCCGGAAGCCCGCCCCTGGGCAGATCTGCAGAGACACACTAACGCATCTCTGCAGACTCACACCGGGAGCAGCCGCAGATTAGTGCGGGCGAGTTTCATAAAAACCACCGGTTGGAGGTGTGGAGCCTCACCTTTTCCAACCGCACTAGATTGCCCCGCAGTGTGAAAGACCTCCGTCTCCTACCGTCTCAACACGGAGTTTTACCCCCGTGTGGAAATGGCCATAGTATCACAGATATACACAAAAACGCATGCTGTCTACTGTATTGTGATCTTTATCACACAATAAATGGAAACAGAGGACACCATGTTGCCTAGGAACCTGGAACAGTCCAATTTGTCTTAGAGCCTTTCCACCCTACACTGTTACAGTGCTATTATTCCACTTTCAACATTTTATGGAATCCTGGGGTTTGGAGTTTAGGGAGGGGCATTTAGAATTCTAAGCCAGAGAGTTCTTGGGTCTCAGTAAACTACAAACCCCAAAATTCCATAGGATATCAAAAGCGAATTAATAGCACTGTAACAGTGTAGTAAACTACAAACCCCAGAATTCCACAGGGTGTTGAAAGTGGAATAATAGCACTATAACAGGGTAGGATATAAATTACCAGAATCTGACACATTTTAAAAGCAGCTGAAAAAAATGGAATGTCAGAGGATTAATCAGGACAGGGCATGGGATTAATGTCAGTGAAGGGGATTTGTTGCCTCAGTGTGCATGTGTGTCTGTGGGGATGTGAAAAACAACAACCAGATGTGGTTTAAACTTCTCCAACCCACACATACCAATCCAAGGAATGGGCTCCACAGATATATCTGTAATCAAGAGAGAGAGAGAGAGAGAGGTGAATCTCATGCTACATCTTTGACATACAGGGTAGTTGAGCTCATGAAAGGCCCCAAAACTAATCTGGCAAGCTTATAATGCGCTAGATAAAGTATTCCATTTTAGTATATATGCATGCCTTTATCTAGTTTCCTTTCTCGACAAATATTCAGCTGTATTGGCTGAAACAGGTTTCAAACTATTTTTAATTTTACTGGGTTTTTAATTTAGCTGTATGATAACTTGTTTAATTCTGTTTGAATAATATAATTTACAGTGTTTTATTTGTGCCTTTTGAAAGAAAAAAATCAAGTTGTGAGCCACCTTGGGTCTCAGTTCTAGGGAAAAAAGTATTGAATATAAATAACAGATCTATCTGTCCATCTGTCTGTCTATCAGCCAACCTAACCTTGCCTCTGGGAAGACATTCTGGCAATAGTGACAACAGCTGGAGTGACAGTATAGTCCTAACTCAAAAACGCACCCATTGTAGGTGGAGGAGGAAGAGCCAGAAGTCTCTTGTGTCTGCCTATATAATCCCCTCCTGGCAGCTGATCTCAGGGATTAGCCAACAGATGGTTCTGCTGGCACAAGTGCTCTGCTGGCTATGTGTAATTGTCAAAAGAGTTTAAAAAGGAGTGGAGAAAGGGTGAAACAGGGGAAGAACTGAATTATGCCAGATCCAAGGACATAGCCTGTTATGCTAGCATGCCAACACAATTTTAGTCGAGGGGCAGGGTAGTCCTAAAGAATTTCCTGCATCCTAAGCAAAGAGGGTTTGGATTCAAGGTAGCTTCAGTTTACCTAGAGGGCCATTTCCGCATTAGACTGTTATAGCGCTATTATTCCACTTTCAACATTCTGTGGAATCTTGGGGTTTGCCATTTCAGGAGGGGCCAAGTGGACCCTCCCAAAACTGCAAACCCCAGGATTCCATAGGATGTTGAAAGTGGAATAATAGTGCTATAATAGTCTAGTGCAGAAATGGCTCTAGTGTTGACTCAAGCATCTTTGTTGATTTGGATAATGCTATGAATAGGAATATGGCTGGATTCAGACAACCAGTTTTACGTTGGATCCCTGCACATAACATAGCATATCTGTCCATTGGGCACGTGCAAACACAATCACCTGAATTAGCCCAGGGCGAGGATGCTTGGAATCTAACAGGTCTTTGTTCTTTGGATTGTGCTTTATCAAGATATTCTGTGGATTTTTTTTTTTTTTAAGGGAGTATAATTCTTTTCATAAGTAATAATCATGCTCCCTTAAGACTGAAGCTCTGTAATGCTTGCTGCTGTTTGTGCTGGAATTATTTTCCATTTTCCCCCTCTTATTTCCCTTCAAGATATGGTGACAAATTCTTCTCCTGGCAGCTGAATCATAACTCTTTTGTTTCAGGGCCATCTCAGATTTTCAGAATCTGACCACTGTGATTTTGGTGTAGCTGTTTAGGACCATTCTGGAATCTGTTCTTATCAGCATTTTTTGTTACCAACTATATATGTCTCATCTTTTCTTTTGCGTCCTTTCCGTTGATCTCTTAATCCTGCTCCACAGCAGGTTGTTTATCATTTTCTAAAGACTGACTATTTATAGCCCTTTGCAGTCATGTTTAACTGCACCAGAGGAAAGTTGCTAACTCCTTGGTTATAAAGATGAACAAGGAATTGAATAACAAATAAAGTTCTGTAGATCTAATATGCACAACTATTTCTTGCAGTGTATGTGTAGTTTTTTTTTTTACCGTTGTTTTGAAAATGATTCCTAATGATAAAGGTGTTACTGCTACTAATGCAGTTTGTCTGCATCATGTCCTCCTTCAGAATGAAATTTCTTATCAGTTCTACCCAACAAAAGATAAATACTGGCAGGCATTCTTGAAGTTTTTTGAAAGTAGTTATAGAGTTCAAAGAATAATTGGCAAGTTGATCTCCTCTTCCTTATTTCTTTGTAGTTATCAAAATGTGTGGGTTACACAACTTCACAAGTGACACTGAGAATAGTATGTGAATTTCTAATACCTGTAAATGAAATGAATATACCAGATCAATCGCTTATTGCTGTGTGCATAGGATGTTTCATTTCTCGTTTAGAGATAACAATGTTCTTTAAAACATGTAATGAAAAGATTTAGAACAAAATGTTATCACAATATAGTTTTTGCTCTAAGTGAAGAATGTGCTTATTTCTCCATTTCGCATGGCACCCCAATGTGGAAATTATATTATTTACAATTCACAATTCTTCTTTTTATCTTTTTCTATCTGCTGTGCTAAGTCACTCATCTTGGAAGAAGTCATTTATCCAGGTTCTGCATAAAAACGAGATGATAACTTGGCCCCATTCAAAGTGTGTACAGCTGGTAAATTGCAAGTATTTGCCTTCTGAATTAAATTGGGAAACTCGAAATGGCCATAACTCGTAGTACAGCTCATGCTTTGTATGCGGAATGTCCTAAGTTGAATCCCCAACATCTGTGGGTGGGGCTGGAAAAGAAAGAATCCTGCCTGATACCCTGGGAAGCCACTGCCAGTTAGTGTCAAGAATAGTGAGCTAGATGGAACAATTGTCTGACTCAATGTAAGTTAACTTTTCTCTATGATGTGTGTGTTTCCCACGCAAGTATACATTCATAAGGCAAGTTCGTACGACTAGCAAACAGATGGTGACAAAGCAGTGCCCTGTATTGCGATACTGAGTATCAAGCATTTCTATATTCATGTGGTTCTTGGATCAGTCAGTAATGCTAATAATCTGCATCATGGACAAGGAGACCCAGGTTTCACAACTGTTTTAATTTCCTTAGGCTAGAGCATCTCACTATGTCACTTCTAGGGTTCTAACAGAAGTAAGCAAAGTTTAACTGGTATATATTAAAAAGTCAGCATGTTGTAGTGATTTGAGTGTTGGACTATGACTCTGGAGACCATAGTTCACATCCCTGGAAACCCACATTCCTGGAAATTCTCTTCCTAGGCTCTTCCCACCTTGCTGTCCTTTCATTGTCAGACAAAGACCTTTTACTTCCAGAAGGCATTTGGGAACTGATTACTTTCTATTGTTTTTCTGTTTTTGTGCTATACTTGTTTTTAAATTAATGCTTTATATGGTTTTAAATCTATAGAAAGTTTAGTATTATTTTAATTATTATAATTAAATAATTATTATAATTATTATTTTAATCTTAACTTTTGGTACATTTTTAGATAAATGTGGTGTTACTTGTATTTCTTTTTATTCTGTAGCGCACCTTGATTGAGTGATATTTCTAAAATTTCTAAAAGGTCAAGTGGCTAAAGTTGAAAGGACAAAAGAAGGACTTATATCCTAACCAACACTTATACAGCTGCTGCATTTGAGATTTTATGAAGGTCAAATTTTTATTTTCACACAGTTCTTAAACTACTGGTAGATAAGTGATCTACTAGTGTAGAAGTCTACACTTCTGTACCTTATGTGAGCTGCATTTTGCATACTTTCCAAAGAAAAACACTCAACAGCAACATATGTACAACTTCACTATTTGTATTCTTTTAATTCATATATATATCTATATAGATATATATAGATATATATAAAAATAGTATGTTTTGTACCACTGAAAAACATGTTTGGTTGTTTTTCTGTCTGATAGAGTTGTTAGGCAAACAATTTCTATGAAGAGCCTGTTTGTTTTTATAGCTTTATTATAGCAATCTCTAGAACATCAAATTATTGTACATTTTAATATTAGGATAAAAGTTTTTATGCATTTTGAAATCAAATTCTTCATGGCAGCCATTTGGCTAAGGCTGACAGCAAGTACCTGAGACATTATACAACTTGCCTTCTAAACTCTTCAGGACAGAAAGTGGAAATGCTTCGGTGTTAAGTGATTCCTTTCAGCTTCGTGTTGTCTGCAAATTTGATAGTTATACCATCAATTATATAAAAAAAAGGTTTTTAAAAACACTGAACAGCACAGGACCTAGAGCTCTGTAGCACACCACATGAGATTTCTCTCCAATTTGACAAAGGGACACTCACTGGGCACTTCCTTAAAGAGCACTTATTAGGCATAGTTGTTCAATCTAATATTAGTATTCTTCAGCCCACATTTTACCACCCTGTCAATAAGAATATCACTGGAGTCCCTGCTAAATGCTTTTCTGAAAGGAAGATATGTGTCCATGGCACTATTTTAATCTATCACGCAAGTAATGAGATAGAAAAAGAGAGAGAGATGGTGGTCTGGCATTGCTTGTTTTTTCATAAACCCATGCTGGCTCTTAGTTATCAGTCTGTTATTTTCTAGATGGTCACAGTGTGTTTGCTCTAGAATATTAAAAAGCAAAGGAAGTGGAAACATCCAATAGATATCATGTAGAAAAGAGGCAAAGTCTCAGGATATTGAAAAGAAAGATGATTTTATAATTGAAAATAGTCCAATGTGTTTTGGCTTGGAAATATTTTTGTGGCCACCTTCAGGGGTTGTTAAAAGAAAAAAATGGACAACCCATAGCTAACAGTAATTATAACAAGAGACAAGTTACAGTTTACAAACTGTACATATATCTTACATCAAATTGCATATGAATGGTGTCATTTTTAAAAAAAAATGTATATTAAGTAAAATAAACTTGTACAGGCACAAAATAACACTCTGCCTCTTTCTCTGAAAGCTATATCAGTTACCAGGCATAAGCTTTGGAGACACTCATTTTAGAATCCCTACAGGTTGATTTTTAAAGTTGTGACATAAGTATTCTTTTGCACCCATACAAGCTTATTCTGCTCTAGAATACTGCCTTGTTTTCTCTGACTAACCTGTTGTTTCCTAGACCTGCCTTCCCACCTTTTTTTTGAGATGAAGTATTTTCTTGTCTTCAGTCTTCCACCACCTTACTCTTTATCTAAGACTTTGCAGTCAGTGACTGGGATGAGGAGTGACAAAGAGACTCGTTAGCATGATAGAAGAGAAGTCTTGGGTGAGCAAGATGTGACAATGATAATAGCAAAGGGTGTGAGGTGGAATAAACGAGGCAGATGCACCAGCCATTGTGGAAGAAGAGGGAACAACACATGGTGTTCTCTATGCCTTTTATTTCATCTGTCCAACAAGATTCCAGATTCCTTTGGTGGCATCCTCAAGTCTGAAGGAACTGCTGGAGAATGCCAAGCCAGTTACTGTAAAACTTTTGGCCACCCAGGATATAATGCTGAATAGAGTATTATGGTAACCAGGGTGGGTGGGAATTCATTTTTTCCAGCTTTTCCTAGCTTAGTCCATTACCATTCCCATTGCATCAGCCTACACTGGGCTAGGACTAGGTATGTAGAGTTGTGGTGCTTGATTTGGAACTTTGCCCTTGTTCATCAATCTTAATGGGTTTGACTGTTCATTCTTGAGGACTGGGAGAGAATGGATACCCTCTGTCAACAATGCTTACTCCATTGCCAAATGTCTTCTGCTCTGATCTAGCAGGTGTAGTCTTGGGTTTGGTATTGGTGTAGTCTCTTAAGAGACTAGTAATGTCAGCATTCAAGCAGAAGTTGTCCTGTTTTGAGTGGTTTGGGATTCCATATTCTTGAAATCCATGGGATTCTTACAAAAATGATAGTAGGATCCATAATTAACTCTGGATCTGTTGTTTGGTACTGGATTGGGTGATAGAGATACATATGGAGAGAAAATAAGGAGAGCAAGCATATTAATCCCGCGGGTAATCATGTTAGCTCAAGGACTGTGAAAGGGGACACATAACAGTAGGCAAAAGGAAATCAGGTGCCAATACCCTTTGTGAGCTTCACTTTATTCCCTACAGATGAACTGAAACGGTTCCTTAGATGAACATTATAAATAGTTTGTTCAATAAGTAGCTGTAGCAATTCCATGAGATAGGGAGGGCCTCACCCCAACTACCTTTGCCAGAAGCTTCACTACTCTACAGCTTACTATATGATTTGTTTGTTTGTTTTCTTTATTTTCTTAAAAAATAAAATAAATAAATTAAGAATACATACTAGAATAGGAGAAATCTCTATAGACAAAGCCTAAGAATGATACAATATAATCATAGGAGTATAGTAGTATTACACAACATATCACATAATTATACATACCTAATCTTATTTTATATGACAGTCTCTGCAAGAATCAATTATGCTAAAAATTGGAAAAAATCAGACATACCAAATGATGAAGATTGGGAAATAAAATTATTTGATATGGCACTTATGGATAAGCTGACGATGTCAATAAGAGGGATCCCTCTTGGAAAGTTTGTTAAGAAAAGGGATCCAGTTATACAATTCTTTAAAAGCAAGTGTGGAGATTTGACGATAGCAAGCTTTGTTGATTGAAGAGAGGTATATGGTTGAATTTTACTCAGTTCATTTTAATCATCTGTAATATAAAACTATCTCTATATAGTATTAATGTTAAGACTTAAAGTTACAGAAGAGGTAATATTAGTGGAGCCCTGATGTATTTGAAGGAAGGAAATAGATCCTCATTTATCTAGTTAATTTATTGTCCTAAGGACAACCTAGTCGGGAAGCCAGAGAGGAAGAGGAATGATTGGAACTGAAGTTAGGAAGTATATGGATTTATTTTTGCTTCAGTTAAAATAATGAATTTAGATAGGATGTCCATGGTAACATCTTAAACCAATTTTATGCCAAAGATCTGGAGAAATCTATTTTTGTGAATGTGCATTACAGGAACAATGCTCAGTGCTAAACTGGGTTCATCAGATCCATATCTTCAGTAAACTGAAAATGATACAGGACTGCCAAGTCTTTTTGACAATTTAATTGTTCTAAAAGTAAGGTACCTTCTGAGCCAAGCACAAAATTTGCTTCATAAGCAGTAGCTTGATACAATCAATAGTCTAACAATTAAAATCTTGAGCTACAAAATTAAAACATTCCTGGGTTGAATTTTGCATTTCCTTTCATTTCTATGGCCATTGTTCTCTCCACATCTGCAATACTGGAATAATAATGTTTAGCTACCTGATAGGGCTGTGGTAAACAACAGCATAATATATGTGATGGCAATACAGTAAAATAGGTTCTTTCAATATATTACATGGCTATATGGATTAAGTTGACTGTGTCCCATTAATCCCAATGGATCAGAAATGGGCTTCAGTCCAAGTAGTCTCTTTTAATTAATTTCAGTCCATTTGAGATTATAGGAAAGAACCACTCCTGCTAAACTGATCAATGAGAACCCCAAGGAAAAACGTGATCCATCTATTAAAGTTTTTCCCAATTACTCTTCCTTTGCTGAGAACTGCAGTTTATCTCCCTCTTCAGGCTAAGAAAAACAAGAGTACAATAAAATACTAATGAGAGATTCCTGTTTCTTTATTGGCAGCTTAAGCTCTTTATTCAGCAAGTTAAGTTAGTCATGAATTTGAAGTTGTACCTGCTGTGCAAATGGAGCAAGTCTACAATCCAGTGAGGGCATACTCTTTCTTTATAGACAATTGCATTTTGTATGAGAGAGGATTAATTGGGAACAGACACAATGAATGTTCTACATCATTTTTATATTGTGGAGCAATTCTCAACATGAAATATTCATTAGATTTACGGTACCTTCCTGTTCATAAAACGACTCAGGCTGTTTATCCAGCTAACCCTGCACTGTCTATTCTGACAATAGCACTGTAGGTCTCAAGCGGAGTCCATCTTTCAGCACACTTGCTACTTGATAAGTGAACCTACCAAAGATTGAATATAGGATGTTCTACATGCATTTGCTCTACCACTCAGGTACAGTCCCACTTCTATGTATAATCTGATTGCTTGAAACTCTAAACTCATTAGGAATCCAGCCACATTGAATCCCATTTTCCTGAATCCACTTTGAATTCAGCTGCCTTCAATTCCATCTTGGGAGATAGATGGAATACAAATTAATTAATTTCCTAGATTGCCTAGGCTCAGGACTGGTGCTAAATATCACCACTTATTGTATCGTTCCATGGTCTTTACAAAGCAGTACTTCTGGATACAGGATGAGCAATGCAAGGTTTTAACCACCTTCAAGTGAATTGTGTTGATTAGAAAAGCAGAGAAACTTTAAGTCTTAATTTCTTCTGGAGTTGATTTATACTTCTGATTCAACAGACCCTCTTACTGGATGGAATGGGATCTGATCTCACTGTTATTGCATGGAAGCTTTCAGTGAAAAACCAAATTACATCAACAAATGATCAGATAACAGAGCTTTCAAAATAAGTGAGCTCAGAATATTCTCTGCTGACATGGAATTTTTTTGTCTCCAAAGAATATTTTGATAGACAAAACAAACATTAAAAATTACATTTCCAATGACCAAAATCTTTATTAAAATAGAATTATAGTCAAGCTAGGCAGCTGCTAACATAAAGCTGTGATTTATATGAGTGCACACTTGACATTTTTATGGTGAAATAAACCTGCATTAGTATTTTTTCACATTTATGTTGTCTTATGATACCAATATCAAAGTAAATCACACTGAGAACACATCTAGAATGCATATATACTGTGTGACCTCCCTTGATTGAAGATAATATCGCTGAAACATTTCTCTGTGAAGCTATAAGTCATCTGTATGATTATATTCAAGGCATTTCACTTACAGTTTTCCAAGTGGGATGGCTGGCAGCCTGTTAGGGAACCTATCTTTTCTGTATAGTGGTTAATACACTTACTGAAAATTATATAGATACATGCAAATTACATTACAAAATACAGGTTTATATCAGAACAATGGTAGATGGGAGATATTTGAGGGGTTATTTGTCTTTTGCAATGGATTCAATTACAGTCTGTAATCATAGTCTATAATCATATCATCTTTCCTTGTGATTTCATCCATTCTGTTCTGTCATACTTAACTAGAAGAGAGGCTGTTCAGAACTTCTTTACAGATTATACAGACATTAAGAGTAAAACCTACTCTCCATTTTAATCAGTGGGAAAAAACAGAAATGAAGTCAACTGCCAAGCATAAGAAAATCTTCTTTAGGACTTAAATTCCAGTACTGTACCAATATAGAGTGCTGTACCCAAAATACAGAAACCAGGATAAAACTGGGCAGTACATTTCAAACTGAACACATGCACATAGCATATTCAGGAAAATCCCTGGACTTTTCAGCATCTATCGCTTTTGCAATGCCCCAAACCTAATGCTCTGAGGAGCACTTGGATGGGAATAAGGTTAAGTTTGCTTTTACCTGAGGAGAATCTTTGGTACTTTTCTCCTATGCTCTCTGAATCAAGGGTTGTGGCTGTACCACCAACCTTCCAAGATTCAGATGAGGAGTTCCTAGCAGCACCTCTATTGTCTCAGATTTACCGAACTAAAGTATGCAAAACCAAGGCAGGACCATCTAAGGAGCTGAGCTACCTTCTTCAAGGAGATGAGATTGTATACAGAATATGGCTTATTAATAATCTCTGTTGAAGCAACATCTTCCTGTTATTTTCAGTCATGGAAAATCATCAGTCAGTCCAAATTCACTCGGTACAGATCTAGTCTAAGTGTTTTGAATTACAATATCCTGATCCCATTAGTTAATATAACTCTATTTATGGTAACCTTACCAAATGTGACCTTAACTAGTTTGAACTTACTAGACGTTATATTGCCTGCTTTTGACTGGACTTGATTAGACTCTCTTACTCTACTTCATTTGATGGGACATTCCCCATTAAGCTTCCACCTATCAAGTAGAATTTCCATGAATTTTTTATCTACCTCCTCTCCTTCTGAACTGAAACATGGCATTTTGTTTTTATTTGTCTGGCTATACCTACATGCGCTCCCACCACCACAATTTTGGTTCTCTCAGAATACAGTGCTGTTTTTATGTATGGTTCTGCTTTTTTGACTGTAAACATTTATCACCACTGGCTCCTAGTATGCAGAACATTCACTAGTAAATCATACTGCATCTATGGATATATAAATGTCACATCCCTGTTGACCATATGTACGCACTTCCAGATCCCAATAAGAGCAGCCTTTCTCTTTCTCTCCGTCCTCTTTCTCTTATACCATAATTGTTATTACTATTATCACCACCACTAATTAAGGTATTTATTGTGATGAACCTGAGGGGCGCATAGTATCAGAGCCTCCCTGGCAACTAAGAGTATTTAAAAATGATTGACTGGAGCAAATAGAACCCTGGATAGCCAAAGGGAGAGGCTAGATGGGGGAAAGGAATAATGGAAATTTAACTGAAAACTAAAAGAGAGGTTGAGAACAGAGTTGGTGTAGAGAATAGAGAGAGTGGTTGGAGAGAGCTGAGTGTTGGATTTGAGAGAGTGAAGTGTTGTGCTAGTTTATGAATTCTTAATTACAAAATACATTTACTTTGACAGTGTGTCTAATAAAGATTTGTTTATATTTTCATAAATAGAGATCTCAAGGAAGTGTAATTTCTTTGGACTGGATTATACATGCTACCATTAGTGCTACTGGTTCCTTCAGTACTACATTCATTGAAGAGATAAATCACTGCTTGTCCTTATATCTGGAAAGGGGCAAATCTAAGGAAAGCAGTAGAGGGAGATAACCCTGGGAGGAAAAGCCAGTGCGGGACAAAAGTGAGAAGGGTGCTGCATTCTCAGGAAGGGAAAATAGAAGCAGACCTATTTGTCATAACTGCTGGCTTGATCCAGAGATCTCCCTGGCTGTTCAGACCTGTATACAAAGAGGTGTCAGGCTGGACAGGACTTAGGTCTTCACAATTATATAAAGAATGAATATAAAGTAGCCACTGGACTTACCTGGTAGATATGTTGCATCTCAGGGTGGACAGCACTTTGATATCATGCCAACCATGTTGGCAATGTGTTTTTCCCCTTCCAGGAGGCTGTGCACACCTGCACAACCTCTTGGAAAGTGCAGCACCAGCTGTCAATGAGTTGAAGCCTATGGTTTGAATTCATTGGCAGGTGGAGCCAGGAACCAATCAGAATTGCCCTAATGGGCAGTTTTCCCTCTGGTTGGGTGCTGGGATATAAATACTCCTCAGATCCCAGCCAGTTCATCATTGGATGTTGCCTGCCCTCCCTCCATCGTTTCTGTTTGGGCTGTAAAAATGGGGTTCTGTTCTGTGCTCCGGTGGGTGAGGGGCACCTGGTGGGTGTTGGCTTGTTGCATGGGGGGGCATTATCTGTACTCTGGTTATGTAATTGCTGTTTTCTTGTCAGAACTTGTGTGGGAGGTAGTATAGGTTCATGATCCAGGATGGCAGTTACAGGGTCCCCCCAGCCTTGGTGTGGTATGGGAGTCCCCTTGCGGGGATTCAGGGGGTGGGGTGGAACTGGTCATGCAAACACCTGGAGGCATGGAGGTCATCAAGGAACTTTCACCTTTCGGTTGCGGTGGGCTAAAGTGATGGGCTCATTGGTCAACAGATAGGTTGATCAATACTCAAATCCAGTCCCATGCATACACCAACATTTCTGCAACTGCAGCCAATAAAGTTGTGGCCTTCGTTCTTCCAATTCTGGGTTGGTGTGATCTGTCCATGCACCACTTGCCTCTGAGCACACAATGACACTCTCAAGCTATTTGTAACTGAGCAGTGGTACGATGATGCTCTGTGTTCCAGAGTATGTCATTAAACACATTCTTCTTAAATGTAACTTTACAGGCTCATTACTTTTACCCTGCTCTCCCACCAAAGGTGTACAATATGCAAAATAATACAACCAAGTACAGTGAAACATTTGTATCCTATCCAACATATTTTTTTACAAGAACATACATTGGACTAAACACTGGGCATTCTTAGAACTGTGGCTACCCAATGAAGTGAAGAAACAAATTGACATAGTCACCCACACACCCAGAAGTTTCCTGCAATAGGATAGTGCTGGATGATTAAGTCAGAGGACTCCCTGTTTTTCTTCCAAAAGTAACTTGAAACAACATTGTAGACCTTATAAAGACCTCTTAATGATGGAAAGTGGGCAATTTAAAATGAAACCAAATGATGAGCTTATCCAAGAAGGTTGTGATATGTATTCGTTTTCATATGGACAGTTGACTGAATGGTTTAAAGTGGATAAGAATGTACATGGTTTTGAAATGTCTAAATCTGAACTTGAAGAGCAATTAAGTGCTGATGAGGAACATTTTATTGCCAAAATGTGTAAGTTATTGTTGAAAATTGAAACAGAAAATGAACAAGTGAAAGCTTGTATGATTAAATGGGCACAAAATGTGGATCATCTTATCTGGATGGAACAATGGATGTGGGTAAAAAATTTGAAATATACTTTGAGTTATAATCTTAGAGAAAATTGTTACAAAATGATGTACAGATGGTATTTAATACCAGAAAAGTTATCTAAAATGTGTAAGCATTCCTCTAATGTTTGTTGGAAATGTGATCAAAAAGAAAGAACTTTTTAACTACATGTGGTGGACCTGTGAGAAAGCCTGTGAGAAAATTCTGGGTAATGATACACAGACTGATGGAAAATATCTCAAAGGTAAAGATTCAGTTCAAACCCAAACTTTTTTATTGGATCTGACTGATGGACAGACTGATAAGAAGCTGGAAAGAAGCTTTCACTGCATGATTCCGGCAGTGAGAGTGTTGTATGCACAGAAATGGAAAAGTGTGGCTATTCCTTCATGTGAACACTGGCTGTTGAAGATGCTGGATTTGGCAGATATGGATAAATTAACTACTTTAATTAAGGAAGGATTTTTGGTTAAATTTAAAAATAATTGGGATAAATTTAAGAGACTGTTGGGGAGGGGAAGTCAATTATTGGTTTTGAAGGTTAAGCCTATAGTTATTAAATACTAGGCTGCAATGTGGTGATAGACACACTAGAAGAAGTATACCTTGTAAGTTATCTTAGAACCAAGAGTTGGTGAGTTGCAAGTCACTTATATGTATTTTTGGCCCTTTTTAAGTTTAGTTGTAGTTTAGTTTAATTTAGTTTGGGTAGTTTAGAATAAGTAAGAAAATGTTGTGTTAGAGATTGTCTGCCTGTTTGTTTACTGTATGTTTTTGTAATCCCCTGCATATTATTTTATATACTTAATACATGTTAATAAAATATTTTAAAAAATTATAGACCATCTCATATCTTTATCCTCATTACCCTGCTTTTCCCCTTGAATTTGGACTTAAGACAACTTAAAAAATTAATGCAGATGCTGATAAAAACACACACTGGGAGAAACATACAAAATGGATATTGCTGTAAAGTACATACATTTCTAGAACAATTAAAAAAACCCCACGTCAAACATAACCTTTAAAAAGGCAGGAAATAAAAAGATAGCACATCATTTGCTTATACAGTACAGCCTTTACTGTACAAATTCTCAGATCCCAAGAGTTTGCCAAAACAAAGAAGTTTTCAGCTGTTGTGGAAAGACAAGGAGGGAGCTGATTTAGCTTCACTAGGAAAGGAATTCCAGATCCTGGAAGCAATTCCCGAGAAGGCTTTCTCCATCGTTCCCATTAAATATTCCTGCAGGCAGTGGATGGGACCAAGAGATCTTGGACAGGCTCATATGGGAGAGTCCAGTTCTTCAGATAGTCTGGATCCAAGCCATATATGGCTTTATTGGTCATAACTAACATTTTGAACTGTGCCAAGAAGCAGACTGATAGCCAGTGGATTTTTAGAACAAGAGAATTGTTGTTGAGTCAGTTGAAGTTTCTTAGCACTTTCAAAAGGTAGACACATTTGGAGACAAATGGTATATAACTGAAACATGTGTCATCATAGTTAAATCTAGTATCTCCAGGAACTGGTGTAGCTAATACATTAGTTATCTTAACTGTGCAAATACATTCCTGATCCCTGCAGAAGCCTGGACATCCAAACTCAGGGCTGAATCCATGGGAACACAGAAACTGTCTACTTGCATCTTTAGTGCAAATGTAACACCACCCATTAAAGGAGGAATCTCTATTTCCTGATTTGCCTTTTGATTGGCCAGCAGCCTTCATTGAGTCCACCATTGGTGGCAGACTAGACTCCATTTTAGAACTAAAAAATGTTTCCTTGGATATTGGTGGAAAGCAGTACAGCTGGTGGACATCAACACACTGATGGCTCTGGATCTTAAGACATCAGCATAAATACCATGGATGATAGAAAAAATCCTGAGGTACTCCAAAGATTAGTGCCCATAGGGATCAAACAGAAGCCCCTCAGCACCACAATTTGGGTTCACTCAGGAAGGAATGGAGTTCTGATTTCCATGCTAGTTGTTTGTATCAAAAGTTGCTGAGAGGTACAGTGGAGACAAAAGCAGTACACTCCCACTTCCCATTCCTACCACAGATAATCTGCCTGGGTGACCAATGCTATCTCTGTCTCATAATCTGAAGCAAGATTGAAATGGATCTTCTTGGTCCCTTTCTTCCAGGCCCTCCAAAGTTTCATAACATGGAGGACTGCAGTTTCTTCAACTATCTTCAGTAAGACACATCCAGTGGAAAAAATGTTAGGACAGAATATTCTGGATGGAAGGTTTCACAACAATATAAAAAAATAATTTGGAAGCAATGCATTCATTTCCAGGTTAAATAAATCATTCAACACGTGTTCCATCTTACACTCTTTGCTTTACTGAAGGTCTTGAAGTGGAAGTGAAGTGAAAGATTGGGCTTGAACTCTTTCCTGTCTCCCTAAGTATCTGTTCACTACAGGAGACTGTTAAAATCACTTCCAGAGTTCCCAAGAGTATGCCAAGATGTTTTCCTGTAAACAGTGCCCTATACAGTGAATAAAATATATATCTAGAATAGCAGGTAATGCAAGGATAATTCCATGGGGACACAGTGAAATTCTTATCAGGCTGTTAAGGTCATAGCTGGATAACCATTCACAAAAGAAACACCTTATTTTTTAAAAAAAAACCAGTACAGATACTGTTATGTCTAAGTTTTGTTTTGAAAAAGCTATTGTCCAGGGAACTTGCAATTATTTGTATCATAGCCATTAGGCAGAATGGCTTGAAGCAAATGCTGGATGAAATGGAAGGGACTGTAGCTATAAATCCCTGGCTATGTCCTAATAAATCTCCTCTTGAACAGAAGTCAAGGAAGAGAATAATAAGGGAACCTAGGTTTATGGACCAAAAAACTGCACTGAATAACACAATTCCCTGTGTTCTTTCTGTATGACTTTGCTGGTGTAACAGAGAAAGACTCCAGATCAGGGGGGGTGGACAACTGTGGAAGAGTAGGGGTCTGCATTAACCCTCCAGGAGATCTTGGAGGGCTGTATTGCTCCCACCACACACACACACACACGCACGCACACGTTTGTGTGCCCCTTTTTGCCCCTTAATGGGACATGGAGGCACATTTTGTGACAATTTGAGGAATTTTTTTAAAAAAAATCTCACAAAATTTCATTTTGAGTGTCCAAGGGGCTCCAAACACATGGAAATGCCCCCATCTTCATTAGAGATCATTTTGGGGGCATTTTTGAACAAAAAAGAAAAAAATTGATCCCTGCGGGGTTCTGGAAGCCACAAAAATAATCATGGGGGGCAAGTCTGGCCCACAAGCTTCACATTGCCCGCTCCTGTTCTAGATAATGCCAGTGCTATTGAAATCCTTTCTTCTTCTGAGTTTACCCTGATACTGTTTGTTGCAGACCAACCTGTGTCAGGGGCGAGAAAGTATGGCATTCCAGATGTTGCTGGACTGAAAATCCCATCATATTTCACCATTGGCTATGCTGGTTAGGGCTAATGGGCACTGCAGTCCAACAGCCTCTGGAGGACCACAAGCTATGCACTCCAGAATACACTGTGTCCTTCGTTAAGGGGCCTCCATGGAAACAGTTCCAGATAACTTAGCATAGCAAGCCTGCCAACGATGAGCAAGCCAGCCAACACAGCAACCATGTGATGCTGCTTGTGGTTCTGCAATATCTATCTCTATCTGTCAGACAAAAAATCCTGTAGAAATGACTCCGCTTTCTCTTTTCTCTATAAATGAAGAAATGTACTTCCTTACCATCTTCCCTAAGAGGCACTTTTCTTCTTGTAGACAGCAGGCTTCTCTCATTTCCTTTGCCCTTCATGACTAGATGCATCCATCAGACATGACAAATGCCTACACAGCACTAAATCTTTCTTTTCCATCTCAATGAGCTACTTAATAGTTGTCATACCCACTACCAGTTTTGAGATATCTCCTTGAATCCCGGTCTAAAACACCTGCAAGATCTAGACAGTGATGGAGGAAGAAGGAGAAGAAGAGATGCTGGTGAATGTAAAGAGCTTCAGAATTTCCTTCCTTGGCAAGGTATAAATTAGCTGGTCTTTCACTGATCTGATAAGGAAATGTTTTGATTTTAGACCACTGAAGAGTACAGAAAATGTGGGTTAGGTCCTTACCTCATTAGATCACAACACGCAGTATCAACCAGTTAGAACTTTAGGCAGGCTGTCATGCAACAGAAGAAACTGTAGCCAGGTAATAGCTTGACTTTTATCAATCAGCTAAATCATATCAATTTATATATGAGATGCTTAAAAAAAAAGGAAATAAGAAAAGTATTTGTCTATTTCCAGGCTTTCCCTCAGCACAGGACCCAAGGAGTCTGTTTTCATGTATTAATCCACTTTTTAAAATGTTTATTCCACCCCATCCACCCCCACTTCATACAAGAGTATATTAGCATTCCTGCTCAGCCGGCAAATACCTTAAAAAAAATTAAAGTTCCTGAAAGATAACCACTCACCCATTTCTTAACACTTCAAACAACAACAAACCACTTTCCTGAGGAGTGAATAATAGAAGTGCCCGCAGAAAAATATAGCCTTAAAAAAATCACTTCAGCCATAAAGAAATAATTGCTTACCTTTACATCTCTTTTCCTTTACACTTTGGAGTGTGTTGAAAGTTCTAGTGCAGCAAACATTTCCAATAAAAGAAAGCTTCCAAATTCAGGGAGATATTTAGAAGACATTTCTTGGTAAGCATGTCTAACCTGTAGGGCAGACACGGAAGAACCAGCAACTGATCACCTAGCCTTCAGATACCTTCCTGTCCCTTTTTTCTTTTTTGCTTCAAAATCCACAGCAATTACTGTGCAAGAAGCATATTTGAGATGGTCCTGGCGGAGCAGGTCAGAAAGTTCCTTTATAATGGAATGATGATCTGTTCATTTTGAGCCACTTGCTTTGGATAAAATGTCAACACTCCTATTCATTTTAATACTATGACCTAAGTATGTAAATTCTGGCTTGGTTTGTACTCAGAATAAGTGAGAAAAGTGAGGGAAAAATCTTCACTACGAGCTGCTGTGACACAGCTGTTTTGTTGTTGTTAGTCACAAAGAAAATATTTTCATTTTTGCAATAGGTTTTGTGTATTTCTGTGAAGTGCAAGTATAGAAAAATGTAACTATTGTAGAGAAAGCGATAGCATCAGGTGGATTGTTAATTTCTTGTGATCCATCTGTCTCTCCTGTTGTGGATTCTGTGTGCATGTGTGTGCGTGTGTTAGTTTTTCATACCAATAGGAGAAAGTATATTTTGTATGAGCCAGTGTGGTATAGTGATTTGAGTTACGATGTTGGAGAGCAGGGTTCGACTGTGGAAACCCATAGGGTGACCTTGGGCAAATCAGACTCTCTTATCCTTAGAGGACAGTAAAAGCAAACCTCCTCTGAAGAAATCTTGCCTGCAAACCCCTGTGATAAGTTTGCCTTAGGGTTGCTATACGTCAGAAAGGACTTGAAGGCACACAACAACAGCATTTTGTACAAATTGCAGAAACCATAATAAAAAATAAAGAAGTGAAATCTCCCATGGGGGTGAAAAATGCTTGAGATGCTGCTCCACTGTGCATCTGTGATGACCATGTGTATTTCTACATAGAAATCGTGTGTATTTTTGTACAGATATAAATATGTGTGCTGTGCAAAAACAATCTCTCTCTCCCCTCTGCTCAGAAGTTGTGTTTTCTATGCAGAAAATGTATTCTCTGACCAGGGAAAAAAGTAGATTTCTGCACAGAGGAATTCTTACCAAAGCACGAGTAGCAACTGGAAACTGTGCAGAAATCTTTCCGTTCTGGTCTAGCAAGGAGAATACTGCAGGAACTATTTGTTATTGCCTGCAAGGATGAGGAACAGGAATATGCACATCCCTAGCAGAGATACCAAAGAGTGAAATCCAGAGCTATGAGACCAGGCATCCACTCACATAACTAGACTTCCCAAACCACTCCTCCTTCCTGCATGGTCGTAAATTAGTTCTGAAGGATCTCCAGCCCTCCAGAATAGTTTTTGAATATGTCTGTGGGGCTAAAGTGAGAATGAGAAGAGGGGAAAGTCCCACATCTGAACATGTCTGTCCCACTGGTAGAAGTGATATGCTGGTAGAATGGGCAAACTTGATGCAATTCAAAGGCTAGGCATGTTACCGTCTACATGCATACACTTTGCTCTTAAGTTATAGCTTCTCCCCATGAGTAAACTTTCATGATATTAGTCTACATTTGGCTCAGAATTTGTATCATTTTATTCATTTTGACACTTCTGTTCTTTAATCAAACAGAGGAGGTAAGTGAATTTAGGAAGAAGTATATTAATATTAACAATAAAAATATGTAAACAGACCTGGAAGTATTAAAAGTAGGATGAAGTGTTGTTGTTGTTGTTGTTGTTGTTATTATTATTATTATTATTATTATTATTCTCTTGCTTCTGATCTTAGCAGTGAATATTTGGGAGTACTGATTTAGAAAGAAGATATATTTCAGTTTTTAAAATTTTAGATCAGGAACAATCATAGCATTTTTTCTAAGAAAATTATTCAGCTAACATCAGCATATAAGCCTAAATGAAATTGAACTGTTCACTCAGTGTAGCCAGTTTTAGACACACTGAGAACATCAATACACACAGTAACATTTATGATGAATAAATTGATTTTCTCGCTTCTGTGCATCAGGTAAAAAAAATGATTTGATTATGTATTTAGCTTCTAAATGGAAACTCATTAGCAGAATTTCATTTCATGCTTTCTCGCACCTGCAAACGCTTCTTCCCTCAACCAAAAGAGTGTTTCATTTAGTTTGTGCATTACAAATTCTGTTGTTGTGGGTTTTTCAATTTGTATAAAAAAATTAAGTATCACATGAAATGCCATGCTTGAGATACCTTTGGGGTATTTTGTTTCCTTCAACAGTAATAACAGAAATTGAGATCATCATCCATTTGGATCTATTCTTTGACAGGTATTTGGTGTATGGATTATAATTTCCCCTTCTCTCTGCTTTGGCAGCAAAGTCTAACTGCTTCATGTGAGATTTTATACCAAGTTCTTGCCAAGGCATACATTCTGCAAGACTTTCTTTTCAACCACATTCAGAAATAAAACTTATTTTGTCTGTTAGCTTACTGTTCTGTTCTTGATTATGCCTACAACAACCCATGCCAATGATTGGGGCAATTGAATAGAAACCCTTTATGTTCTTGTACTGCTCCTATTCATTTGAGTATGATGTGCATAGGAGATGTCACTGATAACTGTACCAAGATGCACCACCCCTTCATACATATCTAAGGCCATTTCTGGACTAGAGTGTTATAGTGCTATTATTCCACTTTCAACATTCAATAGAAACTTGGGGTTTGCAGTTTAGGGAGGGGCATTTAGAATTGTCAGCCAGAGAGCTCTTTGGACTCATTAAGCTATAAACCCCAGAATTCCACAAGAAGTTGAAAGTAGAATAACAGCACTATAACAGTGTAGTTGGAAATGGCCAGAATCTATTTCACCCTGCTACCCAGAATGACATTCCTATGGTGGAATGGCCAGCCAATTCCCTCTACCAGGAAGATTTGATTTAATTTATGTAATTATTTTTATGTCATCTTTGAAGCAAAAACTTCCTAGATCTCTGGCTAATAGCCCAGAATTCTTGGTTTATGTCTCTTTAGAGGCACTAACTGTTAGGGGACAAGATCTTTTGATAGTTGGAGATTTCCAAACAGTTTTGAAGCACTTAACTATTAGGGTTAAGTCCCTACTAACAAAAGGGAAGGATAGATTGTTTGCTTGTGTGTGTGTGTGTAGCTGTTGCTGTTATTGCGTGTACAAGCTCATGGAGCTGGCAGTTTAGGACTAAAGAGAGATTCTGTGAGACAATGTTGATGAAGCTCCTTCTGCAAGGCCTCTTTCGGGGGATCAGAAATGGGACAGCAGATTGTGAAAGGCTCAATATCATACTCCACAGCTTTTAAACCCTGCTTGCACTTGCTCTTTCCACTTTTATTAAAGTTTTGGGACAGTCATCAGATAGTACAGTGAAATGTAATGCTACAAGCTCATCTAAGGGCTTTTCCGCACTTTGGGGGGGGAAATAGGGCAGTCCGTTACTTACCAGACTGGCACTCCCCCGCCGACGATCCATGACGGTCCGGAGCAGCGTGCGCCCGTGCTACACACTCTCCGGCGATGAAAATGGAGGCTTCCGATTGGCGGAGGCTCTCCACCAACCAGAGAAGCTCGCCAGCTGGAAGCCCACCCCTGGAAGATCTGCGCAAGCCTGTAGATCTATACTTTACAGAGCGACGGACTGGGGCGCGCCACACTATTGAATGTCCTCTTTTAATCACTCTTTCAATAGCACGGGGGACCACCAGTTCTGGGCGTTCCAGAGCAGGCTGAAGTCCGGACAAATGGTAAGTAGTCCGGACTCAGTTCGCCCCCAAATGCGAATGTCCTCGCAGGAGGACGCACTGCCTCATTTTAAAAACCAAGTGCGTAAAAGTCCTAAGTCTTGGAATACTTTCACACTAGACAGCTATAGTACAATGATTCCACATTAACTGCCAGGGCAACATCCTATGGAATCCTGTGGTTTTCCAGTTAGGGAGGGATATTTAGAATTCTCAGCAAGAGAGATCTAGTGCCCCACCAAACTACAAACTCCAGGATTCCACAGGATGCTGTCATGGCAGTTAAAGTGGAATAATGTTATACCAGTAATTGTATGGTGTGAACAGGTGTCTGGTTCTGAGGAAAAGGATGGGATATAAATAAAAGTTAAAATTAAAAGCAAGAATTACTCATCTGAGTTCTATCCTTCTGTTCTTTTGAGAACAAGTTTTCCTTTTGGAGCGGATATGGAAGATCCTGTTTTTCAAATTAGAAGGAAAGGAAGGTTCAGTGAAACAAAATATCACAACTCCCTTCCACAGTAAATTATGTTTCCTGTGCCTGGTACCAGAAACGAATTGAGCTGTTTTAAGGTTATAAAATGTGGCAGAGGAACAAGACAGTTGAAACAGGGGAACATCTATGTTGCAGGGAGGTCCACTGCCATGCCTTGAACCTATTCAGTCTGGAGACACCCTGGCTCTTCAGCATCCACTTTGGAGACTGGTGTCTCTTGTGTACTGCACAATCAGCTCTCAAAGCTTTTTGAGAATTGGCGATTTATCATGTGTGCCATTCCAAAAGCTTGATTAGAAATCCCCAGTTGTTCTAATTGTAGCATTTTTCCAATGCTCTGCAAAAGATATAGAAATGTACTTTGATGATCAGTTGTTTCTTTTTACTGCTCTTTCTTTTGTAATGTTCCTCCCATGCATTTACCAGAGAGCTTCTTTGTTTTCAGTGCTTGATTCATTTTTATAATAATTTTTTTTCTTAAATATTTAATAGAGAAAAGCAAGAAAGAATCCCAAGGCAGCACTGACCCTAGACATTCCCTTACATGCATCATTTCCTACCTCATTTAGTACTTTCCACCCAAATAGTCATCTGCCACAAGGAGACAGCAAGGGCAAATAAGACAGCAGGTGCACAGTGTCAAAGGTTCTGGATTTTCTCCTAAGCTAAATGATTGAAGCAAATATAACCATATCACCCACATACTCTCCTTACTTCTTGCTGCAAGTGGGTAACTGAACAGACTTGTCCTTAAATGTGAGAACATAATAGACCCAGTAAGTCAACAGAACCCACTCAAAGTAAAGCTATATGTTTCATACATTATCTATCCCTTCGTACTTAATGCTGAAGAAATTACTCAGATTCTTATACAAATATGAATTCCTGACTGTTACTGAAAGTAATGTTAAGCAGCTCACTTGAAGCTTGCTTATCCCAGAATTACTCAGCTGAGGTCTATTAAAAAGCAAAGGAAAGGGCCTTTGTTACCATTGTCATACACCCCTATTCCACGATATGATTGGCAATGAACATTTTTTAGTTGGCATAAAATATAAATTATATACTGTTATGGCTGAAAAGTCAGGCTGGCAAACAGGACTAGCTGAACACATGTGAAAGTAGGTTGGATGGGACCTCAGGGCATAGCCAGGTCATAGTTCAAGGGATCAGTCAGGAAGCTCTGATGTTAATGAGCTTGTGATTATCCCCTCAAAGACTAAACTTCCAAAGACAATAGTACCCAAAAATATCTTAATAGAGCAACTGATTGTCATCAACTCGTTCCTTCTTCCCACCAAAATTCTCCTTTGTTTCCTCATCTCCCCAGCCATTAAGGAGCTATCACAGTTCCCAGCAGTGCTTTGTCACCCAGTGCTAAGGCCATTAGCCTGTCCTGGAGCCCATTGTTTGCTCTGCCAGAGAGCTATTGACATCTTTCCCTTCAGGGCAGAAAAAGGGTATCTAACTCCTGTCTCTGAGGCAGACAGCTAGGAGTACACTGGACGTAGTCTGTCAATCTGCTCCTTCAATTACCATTCTTGTGCTACCCTCTGAACCACATTGCTTTGTTTCTTCTTTGCGAGATAGGTAAATATCACCCACTTCATCCTAACTTCTCACTATCCAGTTTTTCCTTCCTTTCCTTCAGTTAGCCTTATCTGGTTGTTAGACTGCTTGACTCTTGCATGTGTTTGTGATTTTCCCTAATATAACATTCTTTGAAATTCCAACTTGTGTCCCTGCATTAGTATCAGTATACACAGCTGGAAAGATCATGTAAGGTTACCCGCTTTCGCAGGCCTCCCCTGTGAGCCAATAATTCCCCACTGTTCCACAGAGGCACTGGCATTGTGAGTGGACCTCTGAGTTACCCACCTTTTGGAGGTAACACCTTTACACAGTGAATGGCTCCTTCTTGAGCCTTATTTAATCTCATAGTAAGGCAATTGTGATAGATAATAGGGGTGTACTCATGACCTCCCTTAACTGTTTACCCAAAGTGTAAGGAGGTTGCAGGATTGAGCTACACAGGTCTTCCATATTATTGCTGAACGTGATCACTGACTAAATGAAAGATTCTGTAAAAGAAAAGACGAGGTCATTGTGTGATCAGCTTTAGGCTGTCATGTACAAGAACCAGGACTTATATGGTCACTGCTGTGGGACTTTTTGATTAGTAGGAACTATGGCATGATCTGCCAACCCTTTGTACCCCGCTGCTGCCTCTGAATTTAGCTGAAATCCCCACAGTAGCTGTGTAGGAGAATGGATTTCCCCAGTGACAATATATTTTTGTGAGTTACCCCTATTGTAAGAATTTGGGATGTATGGCTTGGTAATGAGTGAACAAGACCTGTTAGTTTTACAAAAGGCCTACTCCTGGTAGAGATGAAAACTGGTAGGGAAAACCCCCCACAGCCATCAACATTTTTAGACTCTTAAGTTTGTTGCCATAGGGACTGTTACGATGAGGGTCTGCACTTTAAAATGTATCACTACACCACTAGAATGCAGACAAAAAGGGGAAATTTCATCATATTCAGCAAAGAATAAAAATAAAGTAAAATCCAGGAGTCCAGGTGCCATATGGATGTAGGAAAGTGAAAGAAGTCTTACATATTCATCCATCTTTGGGGCTTTTCTGCAGTGCTTTTCAAAGCATGTGTTGCTTTGCAGTGCCTTCAGCAGGATTCGCCAATTTCCAGTAAGCAAGAAACCTCTGGAACATATGGGCTGCCAAACCAGATTAAAGACATCATCCAGGTAGTCCACAGTCTGATGTCGATCTATGAAGAGTACCAGATATTCAGGAACATATGAAGTCTTCACAATGGTCTTTCTTTCTACAGCAGTGCCCAAATTTTTAACAGAGTTCAGTTCCCATTTGACAAAATAGCAGAATTTCTCTGAGGGCAATCTCAAATTATATAGCCTCCTTTGCTTATTATCTTTGTATATAAATATGCATAGGAATTGTTATTTCACATGGGAAACCTAGTTTAAATGTGCACTAGATACCAGCCACTGTTTTAGTTGTGCGCAGCACTTTTCCCATAGGAAAACAGGGTCACTAATGGTGACAAAAGTTGCTAATATCATCTGATAGAAGTAGGTTCTAAGGCCTAACATAAGCCCCTGATTAGAAGCAAGTGAGGAGAGGGCAGGGTAGATAAACAAAGTAGAAACAATAGTTTTTATGGTCTTGAGGCAAAAAAAAAAAAAAAAGGGCAGAAATTACTGTGATAAAGGATAAGATAAAACTGCCCATACAAAAAGCTTGTAACATCTATTTAGAAATATCAAACTTGTAGCATGTGGCAATTTCATGCTTTCTTTTGATTGTAAAGCCACATAGTGAGAGAGAAACTCAGCAGGCAGTTAACTTGTATAAACAAATATTGTTTTCACTATGACCCCCTGCTAACAAACAGCATTGACAATAGTTGCTGTGCACAGATTTTTAAAAACCCATTGTAATCTCACCTACCAGGGATATGGACTGAGTTCAGGACTGAATCCAATTCCCGCTTCCTTCTTTTGCTCCACGGATGGCATTTCCCCCATCCCTTTCTGAGTCATACTATAGAAGGACAAAAAATAATCTTACGTTCAGCGTGTTAAGATGATGGAAGCCAAACTGTAGGAGTGCATGGATCATGAAGCTCTCCTGATGACTGCTGAGAAGTTTGACTTCAGCCTTTCACTATCCCCATGGGTGAAAATGAGGGTGATTTTTTTTTTTTTTTGAGTGACAGGGCAAAAAGTAAAATGCCTCTCCTGTGTCTCATGAAAGGATTGGAGATAAAATTTTACCATTTCCCAGAGATGTTTGGTTGGATTCCAGCTTTGGTTACCTAACATGCACATGCAACGTTGGCTAGTGCCTCAGGCTGAGAAATCTTAGGTGATGTTAGAGTTACAGGGCCTACATTTTGTCTCAGATGTTATTTCTGTTGTCAGTTAAGATTGTCCGGAAGGATCTCAATGCAGGCATAGACCACTCCCTTTCTTGGCCATTTGGGGACTAGGGATAAAGGGCAACAAAAGACAGGTAATAAAATTTCAATGGCATTAGCAACAGAAATCCAACTTCCTTTGAGAAAGGATATGGCCAAGCTGGAGCTCAAGGGAAGTTACTTTTCTGTTTCTAATGGAGGGCCCATGTGGGGGCCAGGTGAAGGGGAATGGCCTCTGCCTGCACTGACATCCCTCTGGATCATCTTAACTGACAACAGAAGTAACTTCTGAGACACAGTGTAGGCCTGTGACTCTAACACCATCTCTTTTCTTCTCTTGTATGATTTTAACAGCTTTTCTTGAGGAAGAAGAAGCCAGTGAAGCTTCAAAAGCTTGCATGGCATGTTTTATGCATTCACTGGCCAATAAAGGTTTCACTGTTTTATACATTTTGGGTCCCCCCCTATATTCTTTCTCTCTCAGCTACTGTCTAAACTGACCTCTTACTTTCCCTTACTTAAACCTCATCTCTTCTTCTATCTGCTCATAACCTTGGCTGAACCTAACTGTTCAGCTTCTTAACTCTCAATAACTGGCCAACTTTAACCTTCTCAAGTCATATTCAGGCCCTTTTTGCATGTTTTTTTTTTTTAGCGCGAGCGCCCCTTGAGCGCCGCGCAAATGGGAGCGCCACGCAAATGGGAGCGCCACTCCATACGACACCCTCCCACTTGCGCAGCGCTCACGAGGCTGAAGCAGGATGCCGGCGCATTTTTTGATTTTTGGCTTTAAGCCAAAAATGCCCTGCGCTCGCGCAATGCTTGTGGCGCCCTCGTGCACTTACCTGCGTGCGGTGCATCGGTGAGCCGGGCGGGTAGCACTTCCTCCCCCAGCGCAGCCTACAACTCCCATACTGTGCTGTGGAAGGAAGGGGCGGGGCGCTAGCGTGACGCTCGCACAAATAGGAAGCGACCTGCGGTAGGAAGGAGGGGGAAGCGGCAGCGTTTCAAACGAGGCTTCTCGCGCGAGACGCCCTCCCCCGCCACACAAACAGGTAACATGCGAAAAGGTTGTCAGACTCACAGCCAGTCATCCGTATGCCCTCATATCCTCCAAAAAGAAGACTGGCTTAACGTATCTATTATATACACCATATATGATAACACATACCTTATTTTTTATCATATACACCCAACACCCATTTGAACAAGTTCAGAATGTCACATTGTATAGTTTCCCTTTACACTCATGATTCCCACCATGGTTAGGGATGTTATTTAAGCCTGCTTCTGAGCATGGCAGGTACAGCCCCTGCTAGCTATTTCAGATCCTATGTCTGTATTTCTGGCTAGTGGAAATATTATTCTTATCCATTCTTACAATTGTCCATTGCTTTTAGACGATGAAACACATGACTGTTCAACAAGAAGCTACTCAGAAGAGAAGCAAGTTCTGAATACACTGACCAAACATTCATCATATAAAAATAACAAATACAAGCTATGTTTTGTATCAGAGTTAAGGGAAATCAGAAACTTGGTATATGAAGTTCTCTTCTTGCTTTCCTTTTTTAAAACCCGAGATAACAGCACATTGACCAAATTTTAAATGAACTCTCTAGATTTAACTTGCATGCAGTAATGACCACTAGGAATTAATGACCTGTTAATCTGTCTCCCAACTGCTCTGCTTGATTACACATCAGTTTAATAACCTGCTTAAGAGAGAATGGAAGTTCTGCTTTTATAGATCATTTTGCATCATTGGAAAATATATAATTGGGGAAAGAGGAAGGAGGAGTTAGTCAGTAAAAGTCCTTATCCTAACATTAAATGAAGAATTAATAACTCAATTTAAAAGTGTGAAAGGAAAATGATGGAAACTGATTGTAATTGCTTTAAAACAGATAAAGTAATTGAAGCTCAGAAGATTTATTTCAAACCACAGAAGTCAAATTAGAAACCTGGCTTTATCAGGATTTGAGTTGCTTTGATGATGTCACTATGGTGTTACATATCTTAGTTTGTAGCTACACTGCATTTTAATGAGACTGCTAATAATTACTGTAAAATTAAGTGATTTTATTGACTTGGGAAATAAGTATGCAAATTCTGCCACACTCTTAAAAGTGGCATAATCGCAACAAAGGGTGTACCTAATTGCAAAATATAATTTTGAAAGAACCACATTTTGTCTGTGAGAAGAAAACAAGGATGGATTTAAGTCCAGCTATTACAGGCCATCATACATTTTACAGATTAAAATATATTAAGGGATTGTTATAAAAGCCCACCAAGAAGATTCAGTTCTTACTCAGTTTTAATGCTGAAATCTCATTATTAACCCACTTTATGGACAAAAAGGGGGCCTTGACCTTCACTAGATCATAGAAAAGATTATGGATTTCCAAGAGGCAAGGAATGTGCTCAGAACTTCCTTGTGGAGAAAGTGCCTGGTACTTTCCACTATATGGTTCCTACAGCTTCCACTGTATGTTTTTTATTATTATTATTATTATTATTATTATTATTATTATTATTATTATTATTATTATTATTTTCTGATTAAAATTTATCCACAGTGGACTTGCTTCATAGAAGGGCAGATGGAATCAATACAGGAATAGAGAATTTATGAGCAGAACTTTCCTGGTTACTCTGGCAATAAGTTTGAGAGAGAGAGAGAAGGAGAGGTAATATGAGCTTATACCTCTATGATTTCATGAGTGTGAGTAGTCCTAGATGTGGACTGCAATGATTTTACACCCTGACTGCCTTATTGTTTCTGCGACCAGTTTATCATCTGGTGGCCAGTCTCTTGGAATTTAGATAGATATCAGACATGCAGCCCACTGTGAGGTCTGTCTTTCACAGACTTATGGACCAAGTGGGAGAGCCATACCTTCCCCATGATTATGGGTTAAGGAGCTTCCCCCTTCAGCCAACAAGCCTAGTTTCTTTGGAGTAGAGGTCTTCATCCATTGAAGTGGATGAACTGGGGAACTGAGAGATTTTTAGCAATAAGTCTCCCAATCAGCAGAGTATTTAGTAAATGCACAGGCAGAAGTTGAACAAATTACCAGCCCCACTTTATGATCTTCACCCCTGACACACTTAATCTAGCTCAAAATAAACAAACAGTTTGGTTAAAAATATATAAAAAGGATTTACTCACATAATCTTGTGCATAGTTTATACAGGTTCAAATTCTTGAAGAAAGATAAGAAGAAATTAAGCACTCACATGCTTACAGGAAAGCATGCTTGCCAGAGAATCGGAGAGCACATGCTTACAGGGAAGCCAAAGAACAAAAAAGGAAGAGGAAGAGAGCGAGAACATGCAAGGGGAAATGGGTGTTGATCAAACAAAAGGAAATTTACTCTAGGCAGTCCCCTCTATGCCTACAATACACATGCAAACTACCTAGTCAGTTAATTAAGCACGCAAAGGTTGCCACTCCCAACACATGGGTCCCAAGCGTCTATGAACCAGATGAAAAAAATTATTTTCTTCAGTCTTCCCCTTGCTATCTTGCAAATGGTTTTTGTGAAAAAACTTTATTTTTATGTTAAATTATATTATAAATGTATTGCATCAAGGTTAGCTAGGTGAGGAAATAGCATGTATTTCCAGTATGATATAAAGAAAAAGATTTCTACTTTGCTGTTACATACCATTGTGAGATTCAGCATTTGTTACCATCAAAACAAAACCTCAAGACCAACTGGATTTCAAAGATGACATGCATTTTAGCATATGTAAGATCTATTTTATAGTGTCTATCTATTCAAGCCAAACAATAGCAGCCTTCTTACTGAAGTTTGCTTTGAAGGAGAAATAAATTTATTTAAATTTATATATTAATTTTTTTTGCCACAGTGGCACAATTTAGATTTTTTGCTTTTCTTCCAGGAAGTAGCCATTAATAGCTGTATTAAAAATGAGATTTACAAAGAGAGAAAGACAATTCCTGTCTATTGTGTTTTCTTCTGTCCTTTTCTACCATTGTTGTTGGTCTTCCAGTTGTTGATAACTGCCATCAAGTCAACTTCAACTCATGGTGACCCTATGAAGAAGGGACCTCCAAGTCACCCAGTAATCAACAGCCTTGCTCAGGCTTTCCAAACTCAAGGCTGTGGCTTCCTTGATTTGAGTGTAGCCACTTGTTGTGCAGCCTTTTTCTTTTCCTACTCTCTTCCACTTTGCCAAGTGTTATTGCCTGTGGTAGTGAGTCATATCTTCTCACCCTATTTTTAAAGCATGACAGTCTCAGTTTAGTCACCCTGGCTTCAAGGGAGAGTGGCGGAGCTTGGAGTGTGTGTGGAGGGGTGGGTGGGAGGGGGCGTGGTCACTGTGCATGGGGGCATGGTGCATGGGGGCGGGCCCGGGGTGTGTGGCTATGGGCCAGGATGCTCCTAAAACATTGTCCCCAGGGCAATCCGCCCCATTGCCCCCCCGTCCCTATGCAACTGGCAGGCCTGATTTGCTCTAAGACTGATTAATTTGTCTTTTTAGCAGGTTATCCACAAAACTCTCCTCCAGCACCACATCTCAAATGAGTTGATTCTCTTCCTATCAGTTTTCTTCACTGTCCAGCTTTCAGAACCATACATAGAAATTAGAAATACAATGGCATGTACATTCCTGACTTGTATTCAATTATGTATCTTTACCCTTGAGGCTTTTGTCTAGCTCCTTCATAGCTGCCCTGCCAAGTCCTAGTCTTTTTCTGATTTCTTGACTGCTGTCTCCATTTTGATTAATGACTGAGCTTCCGACTGATACCCTGGCTCTTGACCTTCAGACTGCAATCAACCACCTGGTTTCTCATTTCCTCAGGTGAACTACAACAGAGCAGAACATCCTTTCGGCTTGAGTCCAGTCACATCATTAGCCACTGTGCTACTTGTACATGTCTTCTACTCTTCCCCAGTAACTAACTGAGTGGCTTCCAACCTGGGAGTCTCATTTTGCATTTGCTCAAAAGGGCTTCAGGAGTGCTTTACCACTGATTTTGTGCATTAGCTATGGTGCCACTGCTGTTGTCTCTGAGAGATTGTCTACCAGTGTAAACCGCCCCCAGTACTGCTGCTGTCCCGTAGCTGTTTGGCACATTTTGTCTGGCTCTTCAGCAAAAGCCTGTCTGGAATGGGAAAGCATAACAGCATCATACTACTGTCAACATAGCCTCTTGCCTCACAGGAGCATACAATCCTACCATCATGGAATGGATGAACCATAGTGGATGGTCTTCTAGTAGCTTCACTGTATCTTGCCCTGGATGCTTCATAAGGGATACTGAGTCCTGTAGCCAACTTTCTGCCTGATGTCCAAGAACTATGACACCTGATGTAGTCTTTGTTGACCTGGGTGATGACTGATCTGATATAGGATTTGTTTTTGGGAGTTGCACTATATTAAAGAGGTTTGAGAACATTAGTTTGGTCCCTCAGCAAGAGCTGAGGGACCAAATCCCACCATCAGGATAGCTTCTTGCTTCAAAGGAATACTCAATTTGATTACCATAACAAAGTACTGCCAATGAGAAAAGAAAACAACTGTGGTTCCACTGATGACAGGTGTTCTGAAAAAAAAAAACTTAATAGGTTGTCAGTATAAAATCACCATAGATAAGATCACGATAGCACAATTACAAAGAGTGACACTAGTTTTGTTAGTGTCACATTATCTGATGATAATTCACCGATTTCTAGATCCTTGGACAGAATCTGATTCACTGATGGTCCAAGACATCTGTAGGTTACCAAGGAGACTGTGGAGCCAAGATGATGGTAGTGGTTCTTATTTATATCTTGCCTATTCTCCAGAAAGAAAGAAAAAACATTATTGTTAAACTATAGTTATATTATCTATAGAATCAGGAACTCTTTATAGTATATAGACTAAAAATGCAAGAAATAACAATGTATATGATGTTATTAAAAGCCCTTTTCTACAGTCAATTCCCCAAGCCTGATAGAATAAAAAAAGTCTTCACCTGCCAACAAAAGTACAACAAGTAGGAACAGAGTCTAGATTTTCTAGGGAGGGCCTTCAAGAATCTGGGAGCTGCCACTGACAATTTCTCAAGGACTTTGCTACACTAAGTAGAGCATGTTTCTTATTATATATTTTTTCCATTATCATATTTAGCAATTTGCATTTTAAAAATATGTGCATTTTTTGTGTGCACTTTACTTCTTGGAAGTGCCCTGTAGACCTCACAAATGTCAGATCCTGGATGAGCATGCTGGCCTGGCCTCTGTCACTGGGACCTGGCTGAATAAGGCTAGGAGAGGTTAATCACACTTAGCTTTGCCCACCAGGTTTCTCTGTACAGCAGCAGGCAAAATCTGGGGGGCAGGAAGGTGGCGTTGCAGTGGTCTATTGTGATTCTATTGTCTTGACCAGATGCCCCATCCCACAGTTTGCAGGGTTTGATTGTGTGTATTTAAAGCTGGGTGGTTGGAACAGATTAGTGATTCTGTTGGAATACCACCCACCTTGCTGCTTAAGACTCTTCCTTTCTGAACTAGCTTGGGTGGTCTCAGAGTTGGTGTTAAGAGTCCCTTCAGCTTTTGATGCTGGAGGTTTCAACATCTGTGCTGAGACTGTCCTCTCAGGACTAGCTCAGGACTTCATGTCTGCCCTAACAAGGAGGTAGTTGTAAGGCCCTTGTTAAAAAAGACCTCCTTGGATCCCAGTTTATGGGATAATTATTGGCCAGTCTCCAATACCCTATTTTTGGGCAAGACTCTGGAGTATGTGGTGGCCTTCCAGCTCCAGGGGTTTCTGGAGAAGACTGAATATCTGGATCCATTTCAATTTGGCTTCAGGCCTGCGTACAGGACAGAAATAGTTTTTGCTGCCTTGTTAGATGACCTTCTCTGGAAACTAGACAAGAGGAGTGTGCCCTTGTTGGTTTTGCTAGACCTCTCAGTGAGTTTTGATACCATCAACCATGATATCCTACCTGGCCACTTTACAGAGATGCAACCTGGAGGCACAGTTTTACAGTGGCTTAATTCCTTCTTGGATGGACAAACTGAGAATTCTTGTTTTACTTCTTTGCCACTGGCCTACGTGATCCCACAGGAGTCGATTTTGTCCTCCATGCTATTTAACATATACATGAAGCCTCCGGCAAGGTTGCATGCCATTTTGAGGTCAGGTATCACCAACACGCTGGTGACATTGAGCTTTATCTCTTCTTTCCACCTCAATCCAAGGAAATGGTCTCTTTTCTAAAGTAGCGCCTGTTGGCAGTGATGGACTGGATGAGAGTGAACAAGTTGAAATAAGACAAAGCAGAGGTGCTTCTGTTGAGTTGAAAGACAGTTCAGGGAACAGGGACACACCAAATGCTGGGTTACAGTCCCCCTAGAGATGCAGGTGGATAGCTTGAGAATACTCCTGGATTCAGCCCTGATTCTGAATGCTCAGGTTTCTGCAGTGGCCAGAAGTGCATTTGCATTTAAAGCTAGTGGTCCAGCTGCTGCTATTCCTTGTGATCTTTTACTTGGCTGTGGTGAGACATGCTTTAGTTACATCCCAACTCAATTACTGTAATGTATTCTACTTGGAGTTGTCTTTGGACAGTATTTGGAAAGTTCAGCTCATCCAAACAGTTGCAGCCAGATTGTTGCAACAGCTCCACTGGCTGCAGGTCTGTTTCAAAGTGCTCGTTCGGACCAATAAAGCCCTATATGGCTCAGCCAAGCCTATTTGAAGGACCATATTTTCTATACAAGCCTGCCCAACCTTTAAGATCTGCAGAGGATGCACTTCTCTTTGTCCTACCTTCCTTATAGTCACAGTAGGAAGGCGGGAGAAGGCCTTCTCTGTGGTTGTTCCCACACTTTGGAACTCCCTCCCTGGGGGAAGCTAGGATGGCTCCTTCTTTGTTTTCCTCTTAGTGGGAGATTAAGACATTTCTTTTCTAGCAAGCCTTTAGAAACTGATTTTTAACAAAAGGATATTATTTTGCTGTACTGTGTTGTAATGCCACTGTCTCTGAAATGACAATTAAGAGCCATTTGCTTTACAAAAGACCTGTTCCTGATTAAGATGAAAATGGCTAGACCAATTTCTCGTTATGAATCAACACAGCTGCCTGAATTTTCTTCTTGGAGAAGTGCCTATGGAAGATGCTGAGATGAGTGACTACACTTCATAATTCACCACTAATACTACTGATTGGCAATAACTCCCAGAACTGCAAACCCCAGGATTCCATACGAGGTTGAAAGTGGAATCATCGTGCTATAAGAGTGTCATGCGGAAATGTTCTACACCTTCCTAGAGATGCATGCTAAGTCCATTGTTATTCAGATTCCATGTACTCTTCCACTGGGCTTTGGCCCTTTCCTCCTCACAAGATAATGCTTCTACTTCTGAGTGCTGAGTGAGTTTTGTCTGGGTATCTTTGAGAAACACATCTGGTGAAAACACTAGCTTGAGGTAGTGTCTGAAAAACAAACTTTAATTAACTGTTGTGGTTTATTCTGTTCATGAATACATAATTTTCTTTCTCTCCCCTTCTCTGTCTCCATCTATAAAGCTAAAGATGTGTGTTCTGCTGCTTCTGCTGATAATACCTTTTATTTGCAGTAGCAGCCTACAAATGAAGTTTGTTTGCTTCATTGAAGCAACTGGAATAGGTAGCACAAGCATTACAGTGTCAGTCTCCTGAAAGCCTATAGAATTCATGCTCCTTAGGGGAGCATTTCTGAGGCAAAAATGGACCTTCAGTGCCATTAAAAACTAATGTGAGCAAGGCAGCAATTCAGCCTTTGAAAAACAATGATTCTCATGGAAGTTGGAAGTACGGCAAGTGCACTGTGGGTACATCTCTCTGTGTGTATTAGTGTGTGGCTTATAATGGAAACTCAATTACAGCTTAAAACCAGGATAGCTTGCCACCACTGGCGCAGCCCATAAATGCAATTATTTGTTAGCAAAGCTGAACACTTTTCACTTTTGCTCATTAAATCTTTTAAGATGATAAACATTCTTGCTTCTGGGCTGCCTGGTGAGATCATACACATGGGAATAGCTTTTGAAGATGAATGATAAATCTGTCAAAGGGACCACAGAGTCTGTGGCTCAAACTAACATTTCTCTTTCAAGAAAGGCACCAGAGCAAGTCTTTTAAGTCACTTCACTCATATGAGGCCCACTTTAGGTTCAGGGGAAAAAATGGGGAGGGGGACAACCATCAAGCAGTAGCATACATTAAGGACAAGAATTAAAGATAATAAAAAAGGTCCTCCACTTTGATTTCCAAGTCCTCAGTCTTAATTCTTATGCAGGGCTGTAAGAGAGGGCAAGTTCAAATAGCACAACTAGAAACAGGACATCTTTCAAAAGTTGGGTTTGATCACCCAGCCCATAAGCCAAATTGCTTGTCACCAACCCTCATGATTCAGTCCTGTGAGCAGACTGCAAGTAAAGTAAATTTCCAAGCTCTGGAGCACTGCACATTCAGCCAATTGTCTTCTCTGATAGATTAGTCTGATCAGCATATGTGTTTTCCCTCTCTTTTCCCCCTCTCCCCTTTCACAGCAGGAAACTGCCTTATACTTCTGCTCCTGCCAGCACAGCTGTATCTAGACCAACTGGCAGTAGCTTCCCACAAGTTCGGCCACAGATTCTGACTGGAGCCCTTCTCAGATCTGTCTGAAGGGAATATGGGACCCTCTGCATTTAAAGCACATGATCTGTATTACAAAGTGTGTTTGTACAACACAGAGAACTCAGAATCAATGTGAACACTGACTAGTCATAAAAAAAAAAAAGCTGGTGCATGCTGCTGGATCATGTCTTCTTGCTGTGAAAGTCTCTAAATAAACCATCTAGCTTTGCTCTAGATTTGAGTTTATTGTGTTGTCTAATGTTCATATGCTTCCTTTCTCTGGTTTATTCCCCTTTTAAAAAACAGAGAACATAATAATAATTCATAGGTTATTTCTGATTGCCAGGCAGGGAACACACCAGAGACAAGAAGCTGACATAAGAACCAACTGTAGGACAAAGTGAGGTTACCATCCTGTAAAAGACCCCTTCCTCAGTTACCATTTCCAGAGGCATGGACATCTGGAAAAGGGCCTTCAAAGAGCAATGTTAGGCCCAGTTTGGTACATAATGAACCAGGCAATATGTAAGGTGGACTGAGGAGATAAAAGATCCAGTCATATGGTCTGAAAACATTTTTTTTCAAGTTCTGAAAAAGCTTCATGGGGAGAATCCTGGATTGATGAGAATCTTTGCAGTTTGAAACTTATTCTCTGTAAAATTTGCAGAGAACAGCATTTTCTGGACATAAAGTAGCTTTCCATGTGCAGAAAATGATATTTCTATACAAAAATATTATTTTCTATGTGGAAGCAGCTCTACAGAAAATACTGTAATTGGGGAGTTATACTGCACAAAATTTGCATATGTCTGATTTGCACAGAAGACAGAATTTTCTGCCAAAGAAATAGTTTTTTTTTCCTGCAGAGAAAAAGAGACTTCTCCATATAGATACTATTTTAAATAAAATATTATATTCTATGCAAAAATGACGTTTTCTGCACACACACACAAAATCTGTTTCTGTGGAAAACAGTGACATGTGAAATTTTGCATATAATCAGTCATGAATTGCAAACAGGCATCAAAAACTGAGTAGTCTCTTGCAATGGGATGACGATTGCTAAAATTACTTATTATTTCTGTCAAGAAGAAAGTTAGTGAAGAGTTACATCTTAGTTCTCAGAGTATTCCTTGTCATGAAATCCATGGGGTTGCCAGAGGTCAACAGGTGACTTGAAAGCACAAGTACACACTGGATCAGGTGTTCCTTCCTCCAATGTTCACACCTCCTTCCTCTGAATCTAACCCTAGTTTGGCTATTATATGTTCAGTGTACCAATTAAATAGAGTGATAAAATGCAGCCATGCCTGGACTCCTTGCAACTGGAAACCAACTGGCATGCCATCTGTGCCTGATGATTTATTTTTCCCAAGTACTCTGAGTACAGCTTCTATTTCACTTTCTAAAATTGTAGGTTCATCCTCAAATTGTTCTTTCTTGAATGAATCTATCATCCTTACATCTATTTTATATAGCTGTTATGTGTATTGTTTTCATTGTCTTTTTATTTATACTTAGTCATATAATGTGTTCCTTGCTGCTTGTATAGCATGGCTACTCTTGGTTTCAACTTCCCTTTGATTTCTCAGATCTTGTAGAAGAGGTCTCTCTGCATGGATTATTATAGTAGTTCTCTTTGTCCCTGTGCACAAGTCACTGAACAGTGGCATTTAGCATTCTGACCCTATTTCTGTCCCTTTTTACTTTTGTTTCTCATCTGTCCTTAACTGCTTGAAGAATTTCATTTATCATGTGTTGGGGCTTCTCTTTCTTTTTGGTTGCAGATAGTATCTTTTTGCATTCTTCTCTGACAATGTCCCTGGCTTCAGTCCAGAGTTCTTCTGGCTCAGTCAGTAAGGCATAGTAACGCAAATCTATTTTTTATCTTATTTTTAAATTCTACTTGGTTGTATTTTGGCGTGATTTAGTCTTCTACTTTAGCTTTACTCCAGTTTTTGATATAAGTCGTACATGGTCTGTACTACAATCTGCTCCTGGTCTTATTCTTGCAAAGAAAATGGAACTGCTTAGTCTTCTGCTTCCAATTATGTAGTTTATTCGATTTCAATATTGGCTAGTGGGCGATGTCCATGTATACAGTTGCTTCTTGGGGAGCTTGATAAAATGTGTTTGCAATGAACAAACCGTTGGCCTCACAAAATTCAATCACTCCCTCTCTTGCTTAATTTTTTTTGATCCTAGGCCAAATTTTCCTACAGTGTTTGGTTCTACTCTGTTTCCTACCTTTGCATTCCAATTACCTATGATTATTAACAAGAAAGTTCTGTTTTGGTATGTGGTCCAGTTTCTCCTAGATTCCAGCATGGAATCTTTCAGTTTCTTCTTTTGCCTTTGTACTATGATTATAAACTAGGATTATAGTTATACTGATGGATTTTCCCTGAAGTCTTACTGATATTTTGTGGCCAGAATTTGCATTATATCCTTTGACTGCTTTTGCTACATCTCTCGTCACTATAAATACCACCCCATTTCTTCTTTTTCATTTCCTGGGTAAAATACTGTGTAACTATTTGACTCAAAATGTCCCACTCCTGTCCACTTTGGCTTGCTCACCCCAAGTATTGCAGTATTTATACATTCCATTATTTTACTATGTCTAGCTTCCCCTGATTCATGCTTTTCACATTCCATGTTCCTATAATATGTGTTATGCAGCTTTGGACTTTCTCTGAGTGCATCAACAGCTTGAGTCCAGTTGCATCATCAGCCACAGTGCTACTTATGTTTGTCCTCTGCTGTTCCCCAGTAGCTCATTGAGTGTTTTCTGACCTGGGAATCTCATCGCCTGGCACTATCTCTTGCTTCATTTTGGATTGTCTTATCATAGATTTTTAATGGTTAAAAAACATTCAAAAGGGCTTTATCATGTCTCCTTCTGCCTAGTACTAACAAGTGGTGGTTATGGTGCCACTGCCATTGTCTCCACAAGTGCCACCTCCCTCTGCAGCTGCTACTGCCTAGTAGTTATTTGGCACATTGAGTCTGGGTTCCCAGCAAAAGACTCACATAAGGCACTGATGGCTCTACTACCATTAGCATAGCCCAGACCTGCACAACTTGGCGGTAGGTAAGGGCCAAAATTAAATAGGCTAAACTTCTTCGGGCCACAAATAGGTTTTCAGCGCCTCACCTTCCAAGTTAAGTTATAATAACGGTATAATAATGGTTTTTTTATTTGCAAAATAGTTTAATCATTAATTATACTATAATTATTATAATAATATAATTAATGATTAAACTATTTTGCAAATAAAATAAACCATATTATAAAAAGGGGAAATTTCAATTATTACACTTATTACTTAAGAAACGGAATATTACTTTGGTAAGTTTAAATATATTTTTAAGGTTTTCTTACTGTTTACATTTTGTTAATGGGACTTTTACCCAATTCTCTGCATGAGTAATGGAGCCCTATTAAACTGAATGGAATTTATTTCTGAGTAAACATGTTTAGTCTGTAAGAGGAGGCCAAGGGAACATTCAGTCTCTGGTGGGAGGAAGGTGCTCAACCTTTTATCCTAAACCAGCAAGCAATACACAATCAAGCAGCTTCAAATCCTGGTTCCTTTGACCAACCCACTTGTTGTTTTGCTCTTCCTTCCTTCCTTTTTTCACTTTGTTCTTCACTGCGCTCTTCCCTCCTCCTCTTCCCCAAAGCACCCCCAGACATGTTTACTCGAAAGTCTCACTGCTTTCCTCTCAAATAATGGCTGCTGGGATTACAACCCACTCCCACACACAAAACAGATAAGCCCAGCTTACTCCCAAGTAAATGTGAATGCTCCAGTGTTATGTAGCTGTTTTTCCATTTTGCAAGTGGCATCTTGAAGGATCCAGCCAAGCATCTGTGCACCCCCTAGTCTTCCTGGGACCCCCCCCCATGCCAATGCCACCATAAGGGAATTCATGCCCTGCCTTCTGTTCCTACACCCTGTTTGAGTATTGGACTTGGACCTTGGAGACCAGGGTTGATTCCCCACTGGGGCATAGAAACCCACTGCGTGACCTTGGGTGTGTCACACACTCTAAGGCCCAGAAACCCTCCATGACAGATTTGCCTGAGAGTCACCAAAACAACTTGGAAAACACACAACTTCTGTCCCTGCTGCCACACTTGCTTCTCGTCTCCTTTCTGCTTTGGAGAAGGTTCACCACTCCCCCGAAGCCTGGCAGCAGAGGGGACTTTTGCCTTTCCTCTCCTCCTCTCACTGGCCTTTCTCCTTGCTGGCCATTCTGCCCTCCCCACCTCCATTTATCCTTGGCCTCCCTGCCTGGTGCACGCCCGGTTCTCTCCAGTGGCATAATGGCTGGGAACCAAGAGTCCTGCCCTCACCAGCTGATCCTGTCTCACTCACATCAGAAAGAGGCCAATCAGCATGTGGGAGGATTGGAACCCGGAAGCAGTTAAAGGAGGGAGCCCACAGCCTTGCTCCACTAACGCCGAGCATGGCCCAAAACCCCCCGTTAAATTGAGCAAGCTGCTCTTGCAGCCCCAGAGTGCCTGCCAGCCAGTCTTTCTTTCTATTGCCCCTTCTTTCCTTCCCTCCCACACTGATGAGTCTTCTAGTGGCAAGCTAAAAAAAAAAAAGGCTTCTCAAAGGGATGGTGGAGAAGGTGAGAGGAGAAGGTACCAAGAAGGAAAAGAGAGGTTGGGGTGATGCTTTGAAGGAATTAACATTGAAGGCAGCTGCAGCGGTGGATGCACTTGGCATATAGTATATGCCATATATACATACAGCATTTTCAGCCCTCTGAGCAATGCGGGCTGCACAAAATTCTTTGACGGGCTGCAAGCAGCCCACAGGCTGTATATTAAGCAGGCCTGGCTTATCGTCTTGCTCCATAGGAGTACTCAATCCACCAACACGGAAAGGTAGTGTCATGGTGGGAGAGATTCAGCTGCCTGCTATTATTCACAGGCATCCTCCTAGCAATGCCACTTAACCTCCACAGCACTATGAAAAGAGAAACAAATGGAAAAGGAGTGGACGAACATAAAAGTGAATAATCTCCTCATAGAACTTTAACATCTACATTTTTTTCTTTTCATCTCCCTCATGGTTTGCAAAATAAATAGCCACAGATCAATCATGGTTCAGTTCATCATACAATTCAGTCATCTTTAGGGTCCTCAAGACAATATTTTATTTAACGTACAAAAAGAAATTGGTCTATTTCAGTAGCTAAATTTAGCTTCATTACCAAGATGATGATGATGATGATGATGATGATGATGATGATAAAAAGCACATTCTTTCTTTTAAAACTGAATTAGTATATTCTCCATAGCTAACACCTGCAGTCATAAGAGACAGGCAATGCTGAGGCAGGAGGTAAATTGTAGCTTATGTTTATATTATTAAAATTACTCTTAAGATTGTGACTGAATTTTTTCAATGGCAATATTCAATGTGTAGATTCACTTCCCCTCTGATATTTAGAAACCAATGGGAAAGAGGACAGCCATGCTAGATAAATGGATGGCCTCTGTTACCCCAAAAACTGGCGGACCTTGAAGTCCACCAGCAGTGCCAGCATCTCCTTAGAAACTGAGGGAATTAAAGCCCAAAGGAGGCCTGTGAGAGGGGGGTAATGGCAGGATCTTTTCACCTGTTTATACCAGTATTAACTGTAGAACTCCTGTTAAAAGTTTAAACACGGTGTTTTTCTTGGAAATCAACACACAAGAAATCACGCAGTCTCACAAACCATACAAAGCGAGTGAAGGAAGAAGCAAGAAATGTTGGATAGAGACAGCTTTTCATGTGTAAAGGGTGATATTCACTGGACCTGGAGTGGAGGATCGAAGAGAAGTGGCTCAAACATGAGAGTCTGAGGGCAGCACAAAGGAATGGGAATCTAGGGTACAGTGTAATGCCCAAAGCGCTAGCAAAATGCTAAGGTTAGAGCCAGGGTTTAAATACCCATTTTCCTACTCTGGAGGAGCAAGTGATAAGGAAGGGTCTAGAACAGACTGGTTTCTCCCTTTCTCCCTCCCTCATCATTTTCATAGGGAACATGGGAGAGGACATCCTCTGTTACCGCACCCAGGAGGGGGATGGGTGGAGGGGTTATTTTACATGCAGAGAAATTTTATATGCAAATGAAATATATTTTGTTTGTAAGCCGCTCTCGATGATAAGAATAAAAAAGGTTTTAAGTCATTTAAATGCAACCGATCACGGTGGTATTTTTTTATTTCTACAGGACGGAAGTGTGTAGTTGCTGTCGTTGCATCTGGGGTGTAATTATGACAAAATTGTGCCTCCGATTTTTTGGGGAGGGGGAAATATCCTCAAAAAAAAAAAAAACCCTCTCCAAGGGTGTGTTCACTCTTTGATAATGTTGGGTACAAAATCGGGCCGGACAGCTTCAGCAAGCTCTCGGGCGTACATTTCGTATCTGCCGGTCATCTGGAAAAAGAGATTTTTTAAAAATTAAAAAAAAACTTGAGTCTATTAATAGTTTATCTTCTTCCCTCCCTGCAAAATGTAGAAATTCTCAAAATAATCAAACAATATTATTTAAAGTTACACTCTCTCAGCCTCAGAGGGAGGCAAAGGCACCCCCTTTCCCCAGTCTGAACAAAATTTCTTGGTAAGTGATAGTTTTATATTTTAGGGTCACCACAAAATGAAAAAAAAAGCTTATTGGGATTATTGATTGAGCATAACTTGGAACACAAGCCAGGCCTGTGATGCTGCAGCAACGAAGGCGAATGCTAACTTAGCCTGAATGAATAGAAGCATAGTTTCCAAGTCAAAGGTAATCATAGTCCTTTTTTAAATGTGAATTTTTTAAAAAATATAATTATTCTGAAGCTCAACAGAATTCAGTTGTCTTAGAAGTCAGGAAAATCTGTGCCCGAGTTTTATATATATATATATAGAGAGAGAGAGATGGAAATTCAAATATTACCTTAAAATTCCATTTATTAGCCACTTGTCTGCAAAGGTTGAGGTCCATCTCCACCACCAGGAGCCCATCTTGGGTGCGAGAAAGGCCCGGAGTTCGGCTCCCATCCGGAGCGGCCACGTAACTCGAACCGTAAAAATAACCGAAGTCATGATGGGCTTCGTTAACGAGAAAAGAAAAAAAGAAAAGAAAAGAAAAGGAAGCCATTAACTCCCAGGCATAGCTGGAGCATTTTAACGCTGAGGTCCCAAGTTCGAATTCCTGCATTTCACCTCGGAATATTATTACTGTTTGGAATTGGGGTATATCAGATTTTAAAAAGAAGTTTCTGGATCCCCGTACTGATGATCCCAACATCCCATGGCTTTGACCTGGATGATAATACCCATCATCCACTGAAAATGATGTCCTGAACACCCTGCAAAAACTATCCAACCTCAAAAGAGTGTAAACCTTCCCCGAAACTCCAAACAAGCATCACTTTACATAGGCAAATATATATATTTTTAATATTTATATTTATATATATTTCCATATATATATATATATATATAGGACATACCTGGTCCACCATCTCCGGAAGTGAATGGATTTGGATAAATTTCCTGGAAGCAGAAAATGTAAAAAAAATAAAAATAAAATTAAAATTAAACACAAGGTGGCAGTCTTGGGGTATTTTTTAAAAAATTTCTTGCTGTTCATTAGCCCCGAAACCTAATTAAGCCAAGTCTGGCTGTCCAGGAGAAATAATTGCTGGCTTCCTCCCAGAATCCAATTTTTCTTTCTTTTTCCTTCTGTCTCTCCAATTTTTTTGTTTGGAGGAGGATGACGAATCGGACTTAAATCCGAGAACGGTTTTTTATGTGTGGTTGAGAATGCAATCCCCCCCCCTTTTTGTTCCTTTCCTTTAAGAAAAAATGCATTTATGCTGCTTTTAAATAAGGTGGCTCGTTTGATATTCAAATAAGGTGACTTTTTCAATATTCAAATATCATTTATTCAATATTCCAATAAGGGGGTTTATTAAATATTCATATATGGTGGCTTATTCAATATTTGGAAAACTTTTCCCTATAGCTAAATAAAGAAGTAAAACCAGCCATGCTTTAATGCTGAATAATTTTACAGACAGTTTTCTGCCTAATCCCCTTCTTGATCTTTTTTTTTAATCCTCGTTCTCTGTCCAGCTGGGGGTTTCTTTTAGCGGCATCAGCTAGGATGGGGCAAAAAGGCCGAAAAAAGAGATGACTGAAGAAAAATGGAGCAGAAATAAATATATGAATAAATAGAGAATAAATCCCACAACTCTTTCTCACCGTTCCCACCTGGTTGATGGCACAACCAGCGGCGTTTCGGGCTTCTATGGACCACATCCATTCACTGTGGATAAAAAAAAAATTATATATGAGTAGCTCTCACCCTAATTTTAGAGGAATTTCATTGTCATTGTTGAAGATGGAGCAAGCTTGTTTTCTGCTGCTCCAGAGACCAGGACAAGAAGCAATGGATTCAAGCTGCAGGAAAGGAGATTCCACCTGAACCTCAGCTTTTCCTGTGAACCCACACTCACTCGGTCCTACATTTGTATATATTACTCTTCCGATGTTTGTGTCTGGACCCTTCATTTCCCCTAAACGTTTCCCGGACCCCACGGTTTCCCTGGATATTCAGGCTTAAGAGAAAATGGGCCAGAAAAGAAGGGTACAGCAGACCCCTTGGATACTCCTGGGAATCCCAGCGTTCCCCCAGCCCAACCCCTGGAGGAAGAAGGATGGAGTTCCCCCCCCCCCAGAGATAAATCCCTGGGGAACCCCTACGTGAGGAGCAATGGAATCACACACACACTCTGCAACCACCAGGCTCTTGATGTTGCAACGGAGCAGAAGGAGACGTTTGCATCCAAAGAGGTTACTAAGTCATAGTGCCAGAGGCATCAATTAATGGATTACTTCCAGTGGGAAAATAATTGATTTCCAAATGCACCGCCTGGTACAGCGCTGGGAGAGCTGTCCTGTTGTCCAATAAGCTCCAGGCAGGATTAGCACAGCACAACTGCAGTGTAACCGTGTTGTGTGACAGACTTCTAAGGGTAATTGCTACAAAATCTGCATTGATTGACTGTATAGGAAGTCTACGGATGCCGTGTGGTTTGCAGGCGTTGCATTTTCTGACTCAGTGTGTTAAAAAACCCCAATAAATCAGACACAAACGCCCCCATGAGTGCACAAGGGACAGGGAAAGATTTCTTCCCTCCACGTATTGAAACGTTTTTCTCTGGGAATTGAATCCTTTCAGAGCTGGAGATCATTTTGGTCTGGAATTTGTAAGGGATGGAAGAATCGTTCTCTCCTGGAAATGAAAATAAATGGAACTTGTGAATGTTCACATTCATGGATTTCTACATCAGGAAGAAAGCCTGACTTCAGTCCGTGGGGCATTTCCACCCTCCATGTTCCAGAGCTGCTATTCCACTTCCCATGTCCTGTGGAATTCTGGGCTTTGTGGCTTCCTGAGGCCTCGCGCTCAGCAACAGGTAAGTCCGGCTTGTAACCTCTCCAACCAAGCAGAAAGCTAAACCACCAGAGAAAAAGGTTCTGTTCCTCTTCAGCTAGTTTTCTACTTGTAAGGAGCTGTGTGCTTTTAGCCTAGGGGCAGTGATGAGTTTTAGTCCTTTACTCCAAATCTCAAGTCAAGTCTCAAATCTCTCCCTTCAAGTCTCCAATCAAAACTTTTTAAACTTTTAAAAACCTTTTTAAAACAGAACTTTAAAAAACCCCTATTTTTGGTTGGTGGATTTGAAAGATTCGGTTCACCTATTTCTGCACAGGGGTTTGGATTTGCGAATCTGGAATCCTTGCCAAGGATCCGAGGATTTTGGGATCTGCAGACTCAGTTGGCCCGTCCCCAGCTTTAACCCTTTACCCCACTGGGAACTAAAATCCCCCACTAAGCCTCTGCAGCCTCCATGCTGTCCTCTTTCTTACTGTCAGAAAGTCCTTTCTGCAAGAATTCCAGGCCATTGTTTGCTTCCATGGTTGCCCTGGAGATGAGAAGGCTGGGCTAACCAGCCATTGCGTTACTGGCAGTGGTCGGTGGCTGGATGCCCTCTGGGTTGCTCCTGCCACTTTTGCCTGCCAGTGACTGGGTGGTTGTGTTTTTACACAGCGATGGCTGCACTCTTGAGGCGGTTCAGGGTAAGGACCCAGAGAGAGTTGGGGGGAGGACGAGGTGGCCACTGTGTGTGGGGGGGAGTCCATCTTCTTCCTGGTTTGGACCCCCTTCCTCCTTTCAGGGCTCTTTGGGGACTAGGAGGCCAGCCAGCCAACCTCTTCCTCTGAGAGGTCCCCCATTTTATCTCCTTTGCAGAAGCTCTGGAAGAGGCGCCCCCGCTTCTGCGGCACGAACGGCGTCCAAGAGGAGGCTTCCAAGGAGCCTCCAACGTAAGCCCCCTCCAGCCCCCTATTCCCTCCCAGGGCAGGGCCTCCCCCTCCCTCCCTCCCCACTGGGCACGTTCATGTCCCTGCACCCAGGGAAGACAGCCAGCCAAGAGAGAGACGAGGGGGCTTGCAGGAACGAAAGGGAGGGCCTGCCTTTGTCCTTTGGCCTCCAAGTCATCCCTGAGAGTTTTCAGCCCTGCAGTCTCATCCGGTGAGGTGGGTTCTTTGAGGCCCTGACATTTCTTTGTCTTTTCCTGCCCCTCTGCAGTTCTTCAGAGCCTCCGGCTGCTGGCCTTGGCGAAGAGTCCCCCTCTGGGACCTGCACAGTGGAGAAGCTTCCTTTGCCACGGGTAAGAGAGCCTCTCTGGTCCAGGAAGGGGGGCATCTTTTTCTCCTCTCCTTCACCTCGGCTCCACATTCCGTGGCCAGGAGACAAAGAATCCCCCCCCTCCTTTGCAAAGCAGCTGTGGGGAGGAAAGAGATCCCAAATGAGACAGACCCCTGGATCCTCCAGTCCCCGATGCTTCGACTGCACTCCTCTCCCGCTGCCTCTTTCTTCCAACCCTTGCAGATGCCAGAAGCTTGTAGAAAACATATTTACCTGTCAAAGTCTGCAGGGACAGGAGCTGGATGGTGGTTGGAATTTCCTGCGGGAGTTCTGGTCACCCGTGGGAGAAAGAGGGAAGCTTCTTTCCCACTTCTCCCTCCTTCTTCCACTCCCTGCTCCCCAGTAGAAGCGGAGTCAAGCCAGGGCCGGGCATCTCAGCGCAGGAGCCTTTTTCCCATGGAGATCCCAGGGACCCCTGAGCTGAAGAGGTCTCCTCTGCTTCCAGGAGGGGCTGGGGGTCCTCCAGCCATTGGCTTCTGTTGGACTGTCACTTCTGGCAGCCCCTGGTGGGCTAGCCAGTGGTCAGGAATGCTGGAAATCGCACTCCGATGATATGGGTGGCCCTCAGGATTCCCAAACTTGCGTTCAAAGGCAAATTGAGCTGCTCCGGAGCAAGGGATGGCAGCCGAAGACGAAGCCCTTTAGCGGAAGGGTGTCCAAGCGTTCCGTTCATTCCTCTTTTCTCTTACCAGGGCTCCGTGGGAGCGGAAGACACCTCCTCCGGTCTCACCCACCTGAGGGAAGAGGAGCAGGTCCCCAAGCTGAGTGGGGAGGAGGAGATCAGACCCCCAGGGGAAGAGGTGGAGATCCAGACCAGTGACCGGGAGAGGTACTTTTCTTCCAGGTTCAAGAGTCTTGCGGGAGGCATGCGATCCTGGCACTTTAGGACATTGAAGAACAACCTATGACAGCAGAGAGACCCTCCCCCCTGAATTTTACCCTTTGGCAGGGAGCTTTCAGGGCAGCTGTGCAAATGGGTTTTGCTCCCTTTCCTGCCCCAAAGAGGCCAGGTCCATTCTCGTGCTTTCGGAGGAGCCGCTCTGCTCTTGTTCTCATCCGGTGAGGTGGATTCTTTGAGGCTCTGACATTTCTTTGTCTTTTCCTGCCCCTCTGCAGTTCTCCAGAGCCTCCGGCAGCTGGCCTTTGTGAGGAGTCCCCCTTGGGACACACGCAGTGGAGAAGCTTCCTTTGCCACGGGTAAGAGAGCCTCTCTGGTTGAGGAAGGGGGGCATCTTTTTCTCCTCTCCTTCACCTCGGCTCCACATTCCGTGGCCAGGAGGCTAAGAATCCCCCCACCTCCTTTGCAAAGCAGTTGTGGGGAGGAAAAAGATACTGCAATGAGACAGACCCCTGATCCTCCAGTCCCCGATCCTTCGACTGCACCTTCCTCCCCGCTGCCTCTTTCTTCCAACCCTTGCAGATGCCAGAAGCTTGTAGAAAACATACCTACCTGTCAAAGTCTGCAGGGACAGGAGCTGGATGGTGGTTGGAATTTTCTTATGGGAGTTGGCTCCCCCTGGGAGAAAGAGGGAAGCTTCTTTCCCACTCCTCCCTCCTTCTTCCACTCCCTGCTCCCCAGTAGAAGCTGAGTCAAGCCAGGGCCAGGCATCTCTAGCGCAGGAGCCTTTTTCCCATGGAGATCCCAGGGACCCCTGAGCTGAAGAGGCCTCCTCTGCTTTCCGGCGGGCTCCGGGGTCCTCCAGACATTGGCTTCTGTTGGACTGTCACTTCCGGCACCCCCTGCGGGCTAGCCAGTGGTCAGGAATGCTGGAAATCGCACTCCGATGATATGGGTGGCCCTCAGGATTCCCAAACTTGCGTTCAAAGGCAAACTGAACTGCTCCGGAGCAAGGGATGGCAGGCGAAGATGAAGCCCTTTAGCGGGAAGGGTGTCCAAGCGTTCCGTTCATTCCTCTTTTCTCTTGCCAGGGCTCCGTGGGAGCGGAAGACACCTCCTCCGGTCTCACCCACCTGAGAGAAGAGGAGCAGGTCCCCAAGCTGAGTGGGAGGAGGAGATCAGACCCCCAGGGGAAGAGGTGGAGATCCAGACCAGTGACTGGGATAGGTACTTTTCTTCCAGGTTCAAGAGTCTTGCGGGAGGCATGCGATCCTGGCACTTTAGGACATTGAAGAACAACCTATGACAGCAGGGAGACCCTCCCCCCTAATTTTGCCCTTTGGCAAGGAGCTTTCAGGGCAGCTGTGCAAATGGGTTTTGCTCCCTTCCTGTCCCAAAGGTGGTCATTTCGTGATTTCAGAGGAGCCGCTCTGCTCTTGTTCTCATCCGGTGAGGTGGATTCTTTGAGGCTCTAACATTTCTTTGTCTTTTCCTGCCCCTCTGCAGTTCTCCAGAGCCTCCGGCCGCTGGCCTTTGCGAGGCAGCCCCCTGGGGACACACGCAGTGGAGAAGCTTCCTTCGCCACGGGTAAGAGAGCCTCTCTGGTCCAGGAAGGGGGGGCATCTTTTTCTCCTCTCCTTCACCTCGGCTCCACATTCCGTGGCCAGGAGGCTAAGAATCCCCCCACCTCCTTTGCAAAGCAGCTGTGGGGAGGAAAGAGATCCCAACTGAGACAGACCCCTGGATCTTCCAGTCCCCGATCCTTCGACTGTACTCCTCCCGCTGCCTCTTCTCGCAACCCTTGCAGATGCCAGAAGCTTGTAGAAAACATACCTACCTGTCAAAGTCTGCAGGGACAGGAGCTGGATGGTGGTTGGAATTTTGACTGGGAGTTCTGGTCCCCCGTGGGAGAAAGAGGGAAGCTTCTTTCCCACTCCTCCCTCCTTCTTCCACTCCCTGCTCCCCAGTAGAAGCTGAGTCAAGCCAGGGCCAGGCATCTCAGCGCAGGAGCCTTTTTCCCATGGAGATCCCAGGGACTCCTGAGCTGAAGAGGCCTCCTCTGCTTTCCGGCGGGGCTTGGGGTCCTCCAGACATTGGCTTCTGTTGGACTGTCACTTCCGGCACCCCCTGGCGGGCTAGCCAGTGGTCAGGAATGCTGGAAATCGCACTCCGATGATATGGGTGGCCCTCAGGATTCCACCGTCAAAGGCAAACTGAACTGCTCCGGAGCAAGGGATGGCAGGCGAAGATGAAGCCCTTTAGCGGAAGGGTGTCCAAGCGTTCCGTTCATTCCTCTTTTCTCTTGCCAGGGCTCCGTGGGAGCGGAAGACACCTCCTCCGGTCTCACCCACCTGAGGGAAGAGGAGCAGGTCCCCAAGCTGAGTGGGGAGGAGGAAGATCAGACCCCCAGGGGAAGAGGTGGAGATCCAGACCAGTGACTGGGAGAGGTACTTTTCTTCAGGTTCAAGAGCGTTGAGGGAGGCATGCGATCCTGGCAGTTTAGGGCATTGAAGAACAACCTATGACAGCAGAGAGACATGTCCCCCTGAATTTTACCCTTAGGCAGGGAGCTTTCAGGGCAGCTGTCCAAATGCATTTGGCTCCCTTTCCTGCCCCAAAGTGGGCAGGCCCATCCTCCAGCTTTCCAAGAGAGCAATGCCTCGTCCGCCCTGACCACTGTGGGAAGGGCAAAGTCTGATCAGCAAGTAAGGACACCGAGCCAACTGAGAGATGTCAAACTTCTGGAAATTTTGAAGCCTTGTTTGGTTTTTGTTTTTCTGAAGCTCGGAGTTTTTTCCCTAAATTTTTCTGCATTGTTTCTAAGCTGTCCTACCTTTGAGGAGCACTTCCATCTTCAGAAGTAACCTCTCTCCCAATGGGCCATCAGGGAGCGATCTTTTGGGCTTTGTCTGTTTCCAAGGGGGCTTGCTAACTTCCTCGCAGGATCGAGCTCCTCCTGGTTGGCTAAATGGGTAGATTTGGAGTGGAGGAGAGGGGCTGGAGGGCTTTTGGGGTGAGTTCCCCTTCTGACCACTGGACTGTTTATGCTTTCTCCTCTCAGGAGGCAGAGAACACCAGGCCCCTTCTCCCCAGCTATGAGGACGTACTCCGCTCCCAGGTGAGGAAGGGGAGGGGCTAAGAAATGGGAAAGGCTGGCATCTCCCCTCCCTCCTTCCTTAGGAAAAATGTCTTCAAACAGATTCACCCCAAGACCTTTTGCTGCCCGAGCCAAATGGCAAGATGGTGCTCTCTGCTTTTTCTCTTTCCCAGTGAGGAGAAGAGGAGGATTCTAGCTGGACCACCCCCCTCTCCCTGGCCTTCGAACCCAGCCACTGCTTCCATTGTGCATTGCCCCCCCCCCCCCACAACTGTCTTTTCTTCCTCCCTGGGCTTCCTCCTCTTCCTCACTCTTTTTTGCGGGTTGCAGCTGGTGAGCGGAAGGGGGTCCCCCCCATTTCACTCCTCCCCAACAACTCTCTTTCCCAGGATCCAGAAAAGACGCTGCCTCGGATAGCAGCAGCAGCCTGGAGGATGAGGGTGAGAAGGCTGCCATTCCCAGTCCTCTCTCACTCCCCGTGACTCGGAGGAAGAGGAGGAGGACCCTGCCCTCACCCCTTCGCGGTGGCCCTCTGTGACCCGGAGAAGGTAAGGGACAGGGTTCCCCCTGGTAAAACCTGGGGCCACCACCAAGAAAGGTGCCTCTTTCTGCTGAATGGCAGACTTGTCTCAGAGAAGGGGGCCCTCTCTTGACTGGGATCAACTGGATTCAGACAAGGGACCTGTTTTTCAGTGAGCACCCCCCCCACTCTGCTTCCACCGTCTCAGCCCGAGAAGCCTTTGCAGGGTTCCCTGCAGGTGCCCTGATCTCCTCTCTTTCTTTTCCGGCAGTGCGAGGAGCTTCTCCATCGCCTCGGCCGGCTGCTCTGCATTCCCTCCTTCGTAGAGGCCACACAGGCAGTGGACTGCGTGGCCCAAAAATACTTGAGATTGGCCATCAAGGGACTCCTCGAGTGCACAGAGAGGTAGGAAGGCTGCCTCTCGTTCTGCCCCAAGGAATGTCGAGTCCTGTGCCCCATCCCTGTGGGGCCCCCCTCTCACGCCCTGTTCCTCTTCCCAGGCAATGTACCGAGTTGATACAGGCAGTCATCAGCTCACCAGAGTGCAGTTTGGATGAAGCGTGGTCCTGCTCCTGGACCAGGTGAAGGGATACCTTGACCCTTTGGATGCAGCCACGGTAAGGACCTCACTGCCCAGAAGAAGTCTGAGCTGCACTGGCCCACCCATTCCCCTCGCCTGGTTCTCTGGGGTCTTCCAGGTAGAAGGAAGTCCCATCAGATGGACCTGTGAGGGAGAAGAGAGTTCTGAGGACGACCCAGTTTTCCTCGCCTGCACCTTGTTTTGGGGGACAGGGGAAGGAGACAGCAGCCCTCCTTCCCTCCTGAGCATCCACACTTGTTGAGGCCCAAATCTCCTTCTCTCCACAGGTAGGTCGCCATCAACTGGATCACCGCCCACATCTGTGACACCCAGACACTGGATCAGCTGAGGTTCCCAGAGGCCTTCCACGCCCTGGTGAAGGTGTCTTTTGAGGCCCACAGGATGGAGAATGATGAAGACACCATTGGGAAGCCGGAGAACAACTTCTTGTCTTCTGTGTAAGCCGGCTGATTAGGGGTGGATGGAGAAATGGTCAGGGGAGTTTCTGGCCCTCTTGAGGGGCTGGATGTGAGAGTCCATGCCCCCCCAGCAAGCAAGCAAGCAAGTGTCTCTATCGTGTCAGCTCAGGCTTTAAATGTCCCTCCTTGTTTTTTGAACTTCCTCCTACCTGCAGTGAAATCTTGAGCATCATGAGAAAATCGACAAGAGGGGTGGGACTCAGCTACCCCACTACGATATCCGCAGAACTACCAGTGCCTCTTCCTTCACGTGAGCCTTGCTTCTATCTGTCATTCTCTGGTCATCTGGTGGTGGGGAGTATCTTCTCTTTCTCTCTCCCCAACCCATGAAAGGAAGGTTCATACAAGGCGCCGGGTGGCCAGTTTGTTCCTGCCTATGAAATAATGGGCCCCTTTTCTCTTTCTAGGGCATGCCAGAGGTCCGGAGGTCAGCTCTTGCCTCTTATGGGCACTTCTTCCAGTACCTAGACCTTCCCCAGACAGACCACAATACCATCTACTCACCTTTGTTAATGCTTGTGCTGGTGGAGGATGAGAACGTGGAGGTGGCTCAGGTGAGAAGGGCATAGCTGTGGGGGTCTGGAGGAAGGTCAGCTGAAAGGGTGACCTTTTGCCCTCCAAGCAGGTCTGACTCAGTTTCCCTCTGTGTCCTCCTCCTTTACTTTGAAGGCAGCGAAGGCGGCCCTCTGGGAGACTGACACAACCTGCAGTGGCGCCTTAAGAGGAGCGTTCTGGGAAGAAGACACATTTTCCCTGCAGGAGCTGCTTCACAAAGTTGCCAAGCGCCTGGGTAGTGCTCCAGGGCTCGTTGGAGGGGCCGAGCTAAGAGGGCACGGGGCATCAGGCCAGGCTGAGGGAACCCCGATTTTGACTTTGTCTTTCACCCCAGATCCGGAACTACAACTCAAGGGAGGTAGTGACTGCCACAGTGTTGGCCTGCCAGTTGTTTTTCACCAGCTTCCATCCTTGGGTGAAGAAGACGGGAACCATGTTTTTCGGTAAAGGGAGCTGGCAGGTCTTGGCCCCTTTGAGGCCTCATTCGGGAGGAGAAATTTCTCAGAGGACCTTGTGCAGGAAAGGACGAGGCCCTTGCGGCACCTGCCATGAACCATGAGCCTCCTCTTCGGGGAAGCCATGCGCTTTGTTCCCCCACCACAGAAAAGCACCAGCTGGAGTCCTCTGGGTGCCCTTTTCCTTCCTGGGGCACGGGAGGGCCAGGGAGTGCCACCACTCTCTGCTGCAGCCTGACAGGCGTTCTTGTTTCTCTTTGGCATCTTCTCTCCAGGTCATCTGGTGCACAAGGCTGGCGGGTTCTTCTCAAAGACCGCCTGCTGGTCTGTGGAACTGGTAAAGGTGGATTTGTGAGTTCAAGAAAGCAGCGGGAAAGGGTCCATGGGGGTAGAGGTTGGAGTTTGGGAAAAGATTCCCATCGGGGTCTGTGTGCCAATCCACCACCTACTTTTTTTTTTAGATTTATTTATTTGTATCCCGCCTCTCCCTATGGATCGAGGCGGCAAACAACTTACAAACAGCATGTATTTCAAAATATTTCTATACATGCCCCCAGAAAAGCCCTGGGTACTCATTTACCGACCTGTGGAAGGATGGAAGGCTGAGTCAACCTTGGAGCCCGGCAGGATCGGACTCACAACCTTGCGGCTTGCAGGACTGGCATTGAACCACTGCGCCACCAGGGCTCTCTACTTCCCCTCCTTCCCTCCCTTCCAGAGATCAGTCGGCTTCTTGCGGATGGAGACCCTTATGTCAGGGAGCTGCCAAACAGACAAAAGCCATCATCGTGAAAGCCATTGACCTCCACCACCGACCTGGCCGGGGCTGCGTTTCAGCGCGGGTTGAGGTCGCTCAGGAAGCGGAGATATCCCCCAGAGTACGTCTAATACTGAACCGGTGAGGAAGGAGGGCTGGGGACTCCCTTTGAAGGGATTGGGATGAAAGAACGAAGCAGGCCTTCCAAATTCCTTTACACCTGCAGAGAAAAGATAGGAGATGATGAGGAAATGGACTGGGGGGTCTACAGAAAAGGACAGCTCTCTCTCTCCAAATCCAGGGCTTTGAGCACTTGGCCCCTTTTTTTAGAAGTATGGCTTAGCCTCTCTTTGCCCTCCGCTGTGTTTGCCAATCTCAGTTGGGGTTGCCACCTCTTTCCTTCAGAGAGGGCCTTCATAGCAAGCCCTATAAAGCAGGCATGTCCAGGATGGGCTTCTCCAAGCAGAGAAGAACTGTCGCTATTGAATGTGGCAAACAAGGGTGAAGTTTTCTTCCCATCCGCTTTTTAAAGATTTCAGGATCATTTTGGAAAACCTTCATGCCTTGGGTGGAAAAGGAGGGCTGTTGGTACCGGGTGGTCCTTCTCATGGTGGGAATTGCTCCTCTGGTTTTGGCCAGAGGAGAGGGAGCCTTTCATTTCACTGGGGTTCTTACCATCATTCACCAACTGGATTTGCAAGTAAACTACGTGAGGTTTGGGTCGCTTTCACTGTTTACAGAGATAGGAATCTCCTAGGAACCCATTCTTGACTCCAGACGGAGAGGACTGAATTTCCATGACGGCTGAGCACTGTTCGGAGCCCAGGAGCTCTGTCCCATGGACTGATTTCCCCTCAGAGGGAGACCCTGCCCTGTGCGGAGCTGAGTCAGGGGGTCTCCTTCAGACCCCCCAAGCGGATGGCCTCGGAAAGGAAGTCCCTGCCGCGGAGGGGGCTGGAGCTTGAGTCCCCGTAGTCATTCTGTTGGGAGAAAACCTGTGGACTAGTTGTCCAGCGGTGACTGAACACTTGCCTCTTCTTCCAGATTCAGCAGGTCTCCCCTACTTTGGGCTACCCAGAGAATTCAGGCCTGGGAGGAACAGAGATCTTCATATGCCCGGGACTGCATAGTTATAGAGGTTCCCCAGTTTGCACAGATAGCTGCAGGGTGGCAAAAGAGAGAGAGAGAATAGGGGCAAAGGAAGGGGCCGGGGCGGGGGCGGGGGGGTTCCTTCCAGCTGAAGTCAACGAGGATACTAATGCTGGGAGGGAACTGAAAGCTGTGCTTTCTCTGCTTTCTCTGTTCAGCTCCTTTCTGTACCAAATGACAATTTCAAGGCCCTTGATCGGATCATGGTCTAGAACCAGTACCCACTGGCGTCCAATCCCGACCTTTTGGAGCAAGGTGTTGACCAAGCTGGACCTGGTCAGAATCCAGGCCGGGGACGAAGGGAAGACCACCTCTCAGACTCGGTACCGCACTGCGAGTAGACCGTAGCGCTGTTGGGTCTCTGCCGTCCTCTGGCGGTCTCCCAGCATTTTGTAAACAATGTCTTCCAGGACTAACTGGAAGGAGGTGCTGCGCTTTTTGGTGTTTGCGAGCTTTTATCGGAAGCTCCCTCCTCTTGCGTTTCCGGCTGCTCCTCTCAGCCCGTTCCTGCGGGAGGTGCTCTCCCAAGTGGACCCCCACCCTCAACAGCTCTCCCAGACCCTCAAGGACCGATTCGCCTCCAGACCCAGGTCCCCAGCCCCCTTTGTTGTGGAAACCGGCCCCTCAGATGCAGCCACAGGAGTCCTATCAGGGAAACCCTCTTTCAAAAGTGTGGGGCCAAAGAGACCCCCAGGAGAAGTGAGTGGGCTGAGGGGCTACAGCACGCTAGCACCTGCTCCGGGAAGCCGAGGACTCTTGGGAACGGAGCCTGCCGAACAGGGAGAGGACGGAGTGGGTGGCTGGAGCTCTGTGGGGAACAGAGTCTCTGGGGAAGGAACGGGGTTGGCCAGAGATCAGAAGAAGAGCCCCCCACTGCGCCGTCAGGAGGCAGTTCTGCCCTTTCCTTCTGGTTTCTCCGGCATGGGCTCTCCAGAATCCAGCTGCTGTGTGCCCTCGTAAGGGGCGGCCCAGCCCAGCTGATAGTAGCCCACCCCCTCTCCCTCCCTTTCCCAGGGGGGCACGGGGACAGAAGGGACGCTCTCCTCTCCCCTCCCCGCTTTCCGCTCGTTCCCCCTTCCTTGCCGCCCCCTTTCCTTCCCCTCCTCCCTCCCTCCCTCCAGCAGTAGGAACCACCGCACTCTGCAGCAGCCGCAGGAGGAGCATCCCGTGCTCCCCCCTGAACCTTGGCCGTGGGAGAGCAGCGTGTGGTGGCCCCAGGGGCCACGGGACCCCAACCCCAACCCATCCTCCGTGCAGCTCCCCTCTGAAGAACGCCGCGGAACTGCCGCTGCCCCCGGCGCTGCCACCCCCCACCCGAGGGGCCAGAGCTGCCCGAGCTGCCAAGAGGAACTCCTCCCTCCACCAATTTTCTGCTGCTCCCCTTGCTCTTGCTTAAAGTTTTGTGTAATAGGCAAGAAAGAAAAGTAGAACACGACAACATTACGACACTTATAAAATAATGCAAAAGATAAACTACGAAGCACGAGCAATAGGCAAGGAAAGAGGAAGAGAACAGGACAATGCAAAAGAAAGCTATACCTCTCTAATTAAACTAACTAAACTACAACCAACTAGCAAAAAGCAAGAAAATGCAAATAATTTAAAAATTGGTTTCCCTCCCTTCTTGCAAATGGCCAATACTAAATAAGCAGTCACACTTAATTGCAGAATCTTTAATTAAAACCAAAGTCACATTTTTATTTTACTGAAACAACAACTACCGTAGAGAAACACGGGCCACACCAAAAAAAACCTACACAGAACAGTATACTACTCTACACAATATGAACCGTAAACCACCAATTAAACTACACACAAATAAGCTATTCTCAATTACACACCACTAACAAAGGGTCTCCACCCCTGTCACAAGCAGCCAACGTCAATCGAATGGCAACCACTACGCCTCGCAGGAGTGGAGAAGATTTAAACTCTCCTTCACGGAGAATCCGAAAGAAGGCTTAGTCATTAACAAGAAAAAAGAGAAACCAAACTACTTAAGATTTCTAGGTTATTTTTTTTTTATTTATTGTAAAGGAAAAAGAACAATACATGGCAGAATAGAACAAAAACACCACATGAATAACATAAATGTGAAAGGGGAAAATCGCAACACAAATAGCTTACATTACTATTTCTCTCCAGATCCTTTATCACCATATATGATTCCACTCATTATATATCCTATTGATTATATATTTTTACTTCATAGATCTGAATCTCACTCTCCTTGTACCCACTATTGCTATAGTAATTTCATTCTTCAATCTATTCTTTTCAACTATATTCAACCTATTGCTAATACTATATACGACCCTGTTATGACCTGTAAACTCTCACCCTAAAGGGGAACCCAGAGCCAATTCTCTTCCCGCTGACTCTGCTTCCCGAAATTGTAATTCTTCTTGCGGAGGTGTGAGACGCCCTTCTTTTGCTAAAGCCCTTTCCACAAATATTCTCCATATTGCTTCAAAGCCATTCCTTCTCGACATGTTAACTTATCATTGATGGCAATTTCCCAGATGTCTTCAGACAATCCTTTAATTTCTGAATCTTTATTGCGACGGTCACAGACCAGCATCACAAACACTTAAACGGCATACAAAGTAAAAGAGGTGAGAGGGGTAGATTCGGCAGTAAAATGAAATTGGTTGAAATCCAGTAAAATACAATTGATGACTCTTTTTTGCTCCCAATGCCGCTGTTTTTAATAGTGGACTTCCGGGTTCTGATGGGCGTCGTCAAAGGCAGCGACAGTGACGATCTCTCACTGTCCTGCCTATTTCAAGTGGGTTTGTCGGAGTAATCCACCCGGCAAAGAGCCCCCCCGGTAAAGGGGGACCAGAGGAACTCGGCGGGGACCCAGGATCTCCCTCACGGATGAGAGGCAGTTGTCTTGTAAGCCGAGAGGGAGTGGGTTGAAGAGTGTCCCACCCGCTTGGAATTCTGCTGGAGGGCAGCTTAGCGACGCCGGAAACTTTTTAAATTTTTTTTATTGAAGTTTTCTATCTAATCCCATTGGAAAACAAGGATATCATTTGGAACCCAATCGTTATTTTGTTCTCAAAGATTAGAAGAACATCCAGAACGTATGGTGGTGGAAGGGTGATATAGGAGGAGAAGGGAGAATGGACGGACTGTGAGACGCAGGTAAGAGGACGACCCGGAGGGGGAGACGGGATATAAGTAGAAAAAATGTGGTGGGAAAGCTAAAGAAAGAAAGTTGTTAAAGGACTGTGAGAGAAGAAGTTTGGATCAGAATATTGGAAAACTGAAAGTGATATTGAAACAACGGGAAAGATTGAAACTGTGAGAAAGGTGTGGGTGATCAGAAAAGACAGTATTTGCGGTTGTAAGGGCAGCAATGGCGCTACTCGAGTGGAACTGAGATCGAGAGAGAAAAAATGCCTGGCACAAGCTGAGTTTACTGAGACATTGGAGCTTACTGGATAAAGTACTTTTACTATTCCTGAGCGACTAGGTGGATTATTGTAGAATTAAGAAAGATCACCTAACAACCGAGACGAAAGAAGCAGTAAGAAAGTGGGGGATCGGAAGAGACATTGTTAATGTTGGCAAGGGCAGTAATGGCGACGGATTGAGGAGGACTGAGACGGAGAGAGAACACCGTTGGATCTGTGGTAAGTCAGCTCGCAGGGGACGCTGGAGTCTCCGCTGGCCAATATACGTAAAGTCTCATCAGACTGTAATAATTTCAAGAAGAAAAGACTAACGTGGTGGTGTATTGATTTGACGGAAGAGACGAGGAGGAATAGAGTAAAAGACAGACAGTGTTAGATATGGAAGTTTGAAGTTGGAGTAAAATATCTGAAGGAAGAAGAAAGAAGATTGCTGAGAAATCTAGAAGAGGGGACAGAGAGAGGTGAAGACAGTGCCAGTGAAAGAGGCACAAGCAAGAATTAGAAAGACTCTGTACAAAGCAGCTTGAGCTCGCGCCAGTGACGCTAGAGTCCGCTGGAAGAGGAAAAGAAGTAATAGGAGTCTTGGAATCATCTCTGCAGAAACAGGACTGAGCCTGACAGCAACAAGATAAAAAGAAAACCAATTTATTAGTAGCAAAGGTTTGACCAATAATTAATATAGAAAAGTTCATAGGCATCAAAAAGAATTCAATAGAATTGCTGTGAGGCTTGAACTTGATTTGTTTAATTAATATTGAATATATTACATTAACTGTGTTAAATAATAACTCCTCCTTTTCCCTGTCTTTTTTGTTGTTGACATAAAATACGCTGTATAGCTAAAAAGGGAGGTTGGGGGGTATTTGAGACATTATAGTTAAAATATTAATGGAGAACTTGATTTGTGTGGTAGGATAAAAATTGTCTCTGAGATTGTTCCAGGATAAAATCCCCCAGTACTCCCTAATAGAAAGTATCAAAGTGTTCTTGATAGAAGTGTTCCCCTGGTAGAATGGGATTCAAGGTATAAGTATTCTCTAAAGTGATTGGGAAAATATTTGAGATCTCTTGATAGAACTGATCTGTATTAGTGTTTAGGATAATCTTTGCTGCTTTGAGCATATTGTGTTAATTTGTAAACTAACAAATTAACTTTTGAAAGAAAGAGGAAAAAAAATGGCGTCTGGGGTAAGAAAAGGAACAAGGACTCAGACACAGACTTTGATACAACCCCAGGTGATTGAATCTGCAAGAAGGGCATCAGTGGAAGCAGGAAATCCAATGGCAGAGATTCTGAAAGAAATCAGAAGCTTAAAAGCAGAGATGAGGAAAGAGATGAAAGAAACAAGAGCAGAAATGAAAGCGGATTTTAAGAAAGAACTCGATTGTGTAGTAAAGAGAATAGATAATATGTCTAAAGACATGAATATGATGAAAAATGACATACAAGAGATACAAGAAAGAACCAAGAATTTAGAAAAAGAGAAAAACAACTTGGCAGAAATACAAAAACAAGAAGACATGAAAATAACTCAGCAAGAACTGAGGTACCGTGAAAAATGTATAAAAATGAGGGGTATAGAAGAATCTCCAGGGGAACGTCTAGAGAAAAAGGTTATTACCGCTTTGGCCAACTATGCGGGACTGAAAGAACAAGATATGGAACGAGAAATTGACCGTATTTTCAGGGTCAACTCGAGAATTGCAAAGGACAAAAACTGGCCTAGAGATGTGATTGTGTGTTTCTCAAGGACCAGGACAAAAGAAAAAATACTTCAAATAAATTACGAGAAACAGCTGGTAATGGAAGGAAGAACGGTAAGAATTTATAAAGACATACCCTTTGAAATCTTGAAAAGACGTCAAGATTACAGATTTTTGACTTTAATGCTACAAAAATATAAAATCCAGTATAAATGGGAAAGAATAGAGGGTCTGTCTTTCACCTTTAAACAAAGAAGATATAAAATTACAAATGTCACAAGAGCTAGAGAGGTATTCGAAAAACTAAAAAGAGAATTTGAGAAGACAGAGATGCGAGAGGGAAGAAGATACCCGGAAGAAGAAGGAGAGGGGCAGGAGGAAAGATCTGAAAAGGATAAAAGAGAATTAATTTCAGGTGAAGAGAAGGAGAAGAAGAAAGTAGGAGTTACTCAGAAACAGATTTAGAAGAAGAAGTAGACCAACAGAAAGAAGAACTGGAAATAGAAGATCTATACGTTGAAGAAGAAGACATCTAAAGAAGAAGAGAAGAAACAAGGTATCATAGTGAAGTAAGATGACCATAAAGATCTTGTCGTGGAACGTAAAAGGAATGAACTCGAATTATAAAAGGAGACAGATCTTTCACTATGTGGAAAAAAGCAAAGCAGAAATCATATGCCTTCAGGAAACAAAAATCAAAGAAGAAGATGTTAAATATTTGAGAAACCCAAAGTTGGGAAAATGTTATTCCTCTGCCGCAGCGAAAAAAAAAAAAGAAGTCGCCCTATACATTGACTCAAAGTATCCTTCGAAATTGAAGTTTAAAGATAATAAGGGCCATATTGTGGGGGTGGAGGTCCAATTCCCGGGAAAGAAGATCTTACTGATTGGAATTTATGCCCCAACAGAAGAAAAGAGTAAGTTTTACAAGAAATTACAACAAGAGATGCTGAGCTACTCGGAAGAAGCAAATCAAGAGAATTATATATTGTTAGGAGATCTGAATGGGGTTGTGGATCCGAAACGAGACAGGTCAGTGTATATATCACACGGTAAGATACATGGGAAACTCCCCCAATCTTTTTTAAATTAACAGAAGTAATGGCGTTACAGGATGTATGGAGAGGAATTCATAAGGAATCACACGGATACACCTTTTTTTCAGACACTTATAAATCTATGTCACGAATTGATCTGTTTTTGACATCTAAAAATCTTCAAGAGTGTATAAAAGATATGGAGATCCTTCCTAGAACCGTGTCGGACCATAACCCCATTCGTCTGGACTTAAACATGACACTGAAACAGTCAAGATGGTGATTGAATGAAATTATTTTGCAAAATGAGGAATACCTGAAAAGAATAAAAAAAAGAAGTAAAACTTTATTTTAAAGAAAACATGTCAGAAGAGCTCAAAATGAAGACCATCTGGGATGCCAGTAAGGCAGTGATGCGGGGGCTCTTTATTAAATTTGGTTCAGAACTTAAAAGAGAAAGACAAAAAAATTATCAAGAATTGTTGGATAAATTAAAAACACAAGAAGAAAAATTGAGAGAAAATCCTAGAGATAAGAAGGTTCAGACAGACTTAAAAATATTACAAGAGCAGATAAAAACGGAAAATCAAATTGAAATAAGCAGGAAACTGACATGGTTAAAGCAAAGGAATTTTGAGCAGGCGGATAAACCGGGCAGATGGCTTGCTTATAAATTAAGGAAGGAGAAAGAGAAAAGACTAATTTTGGAAATTAATACTGGAAGTAAAATATCGACGAATCAAGAGGAGATAAAGAAAACCTTCTTTAAATATTACAAAAATCTTTATAAGAAAGAACCAGACAAGACACAAAAGAAAACAGAAGAATATCTTAAAAAGCAGAAAGTACCACATATTAAGGAGGAGTTAAGACTCATGTTATATAGGAAGATAACGAGGAAGGAGATAGTGGATGCTATCCGAAAATTGGATACAACTAAAGTACCAGGCCCGGATGGTTTCGGTGCAATGTATTATAAAAAGCTTCAAGAACATTTAATTGAGCCACTGGAGAAGCTGTTTAACACCATTAAGGAGAGCGGGAAACCGGACTCATGGAATGAAGCATGCATAACATTGATTCTGAAAGAAGAAAAGGACCCAAAGGAACCAGGAAACTACCGGCCTATATCATTACTCAATGTAGACTATAAGATCTTCGCAAGCATACTCGCGGAAAGGATGAAGTTAATATTGCAAGAAGTTATCCAGAAAGACCAGAACGGTTTCCTCCCAAAACGACAAATTAAAGATAATATTAGGACAGCTCTAAATATCATTGAATATTACAAGAGAAACAATCAGAAGAAACTCGCCCTAATCTTTATTGATGCTGAAAAAGCGTTTGATAATATTCGCTGGGATTTTATGATTGAAGTACTAGAAAAAATGGAGTTTGGTGAAACATTTATAGATTGGATAAAAGAAATTTATAAAGATCAAAAAGCCACCATCATTATTAATTGCGATACAACTAAGTACTTTAAAATAGAAAAGGGGACGAGACAGGGCTGTCCGCTATCACCATTGCTCTTCATAACAACTTTGGAAGTGTTGCTATCGGAGATCAGAAATGATTCAGGACTGAAAGGGTGTACGATCAACAAACATAATTATAAAGTGAGAGCTTATGCTGATGATATGATGATGATCGTGGAGGACCCGGTATCAAATATTGAGACCTTATTACGGATACTGGACCAGTATGGAGAGGTTGCGGGACTAAAGATAAATAGAGAGAAAACAAAGATTATAACAAAAAACATGGAGAAAAAGGAAGAGGAGGCGTTGATTAGAAAATCAGGATTCAAAACTGAAACAAAAATTAAATATCTTGGAATTTGGATATCAAAAAAGAACAATGAACTCTTTGAAAATAACTATAAGAGGACATGGAAGGAAATTAAAGCTTCATTAGAAAATTGGAGGCCTCTAAGACTATCGTTATTAGGGCGTATTTCGTCTATCAAAATGAATATTCTACCACGACTAAACTTTTTGTTTCAGAATTTACCCATTTTGATTAATCTAAAACCATTTAAAGAATGGCAGAAGACTATATCTAAGTTCATCTGGGATTGTAAGAAAGCCAGGATTAAATGGAAACTTTTAACAGACAAAAAAGATAGAGGTGGACTCGGCCTCCCTGATCTGAAGTTATATTACTTAGCAAATGGGCTCTCATGGGTGAAGGAATGGATTACATTACTTGATGAGGAATTGTTAAATTTAGAAGGATTTGGGAAGAGGCTGGGCTGGCACGCGTACCTTTGGTACGAGAAACAGAAAATTGACAAAGATTTTGAAAATCACTATCTAAGAAGAGCTCTCTTGATGATATGGAAAAATTTCAAGAAAAAATACTATCTGAAAAAACCCAGATGGCTCTCTCCTCATGAAGCACTCTATGGTAGATGGCGAGACCCCGGAGATATCTGGATTCGTTATGATAACCTACTGACAGAAGACCAGAGACAGGAACAAAAGTTGAAATCGAGAGAAGAGTTGGCAGAGGAAGGTTTTAAATGCCACTGGTTCTTGTATAGGCAATTGAAGGAAAGATATGTGATGGATAAAAAACTAGAAGGTATTGAACCAAAGAAAAAGAAGATATTTTTGCCAAAATAATATCAGGTCCCAACAAACAATTGATCTCTAAATTATATAATTTATTGTTAGAAAAGGAGTTGGAGGCTGAACAGATTAAAGAGGTCATGGTGAAATGGGCTAAGAACGTTGGTCATGAAATTCAATTCGAATACTGGGAAGACAGCTGGAGAGTCACGAATAGATTCTCAGTTTGTCAAAAATTAAAGGAAAATTATGTTAAAATGTTCTACAGGTGGTACCTAGACCCGGCAAAACTGTGTAAAATATATAAATTAAAGAATAACAGATGTTGGAAATGCGGGAAAGAAAATGGTACTTTTTACCACCTATGGTGGACCTGTGAGAGAGCCAAATCTTATTGGAAAGAAATTCATGGGAAGATGAAAGATATAGTGCAGATTAATCTTCCCCTGATACCTGAACTGTTTCTTTTGAATATGACGTGTAAAATAGGTAGGATAGAGGATAGGAAACACTGGAGACTTGTTTTATATATGATAACTGCAGCAAGATTATGTTATGCCCAAAACTGGAAAAGCAAAGATACACCCCAACTAGAAGATTGGTTAATAAAGATATATGAGATGAAAAAAATGGACAGATTGACCGGAATACTTAGAGGAAACATGCAGGGTCGTCAGGTGGAAAGGTGGAGAAAAATAGATGAGTATATGAAAGCAGAAAAACTTGAGAAGTGAAGTATGGTTCCAGGAAATTTGGTATAAAGTAAGAAAAGTAAAAAATGTGGACATTAAGAAGGATTGAGCTACGGATACAAAAGGATGACACCTGTAATATGAGAAAATACCTGAAAAGAGTAACAATTCATATAATAACGTTATTGTGGGGGGAAAAGTGAATAAAAACTGGTATATAGTAATGGTTTAGAACACAATAAGAATATAATTTAATTTTGATAAAAATTGTGATTATTCATTTAAACAGAATTATTTATCAGAAGGTGGTGGGAATAGGCAAATAATCTAAGGTAATTAAGGAAAAGTCAAGGAATGGGGATAATAGGAGAAACATTGTAAAGATACGAGATAATAGGGTCCGTATGATATCGAGGAAGTTTAAGGATGATTTTTTAAAAAATCTCATAGAAAAGATAGGATGCTTTTGTGTTCAGAAAGACAAAAGGTAATGGAAAGCGAAAGAGTGGTAGGTTGAAAGTTGGAGTGTGATAATTAGATTGGAACGAAGAGAAGACTGATAGAAGTAGTAGAGGGGAGTATATCTCTCTACCGGGGACAGATGGGTGAGTAAAAGGATGGGTGGATGGGATTAAGATAATGTAAATTTGGTTTAAGATTATGTTAAGAGAACAATGTATGATTGTGGTATATGATGTGATGTTTGTGATGATTTTTTTAATGAGAAAATGGATTGTAAATTTGAATAAAGATTATTTAAAAAAAAAAAAGTAAAATACAATTGATATAATAATTCTCAATCATGCTTCTCCTGTCAGAGTAAATGGTGAATCAGAACAGAAGCATGATGCTACACCCGTAGCATCCGTTCACCCTCCCTTTTCTTCGAGTAATTAAGGAAACGCTTCCATTCGGGGGGGGAAAAGACACTGCCTCTATATCCCTGTAAGCTCTGCGTAAGATCCTCCATTCCGACCCTCCCCATCCGTCTACTGACGGTCTCCCCGTTTCTCCCCGACACTTTCATGGAGTCCCAGAGTTGGAGGAGAAGACGACAACGGCCACCCCGTCCAATCCCCTTCTTCTGCCGGGCAGGACCACTCCTGCAAGACCCTCCCGGGGCAGATGTCCATCCGGCCACCCTTTCCACCTCCCCAAAAGGAGGAGGAGACTCCGCCACGCTCCACGGAGGCGGCGGCAGCAGCAGATTCCACTGCCGAATGGCTCTGACCCTCCGGAAGCCCTTCTGATGATGTTTAGGTGGGATCTCTCTTCCTCTGCATTGAATCCATGGCTCCAAAGTTTCCTCGTCTCCCGAGCAGCAGAAAACAAGCTCGCTCCGCCTTCAGTAGGACATCCCTTCAAAGACTTCAGCGTGGCTCTCATCTCACCTCTTGACCCTCTTTTTGTCGGGCTAAACATCCCCTGCTTCCTAAGCCGCTCCTCAGAGGGCTTCATGGTTTCCAGACGGCTGATCGTTTTGGCCGCACTCCTCTGGACATCTTCTCAATATCCTCCTTCAGTTCTGGTCCCCACAACTAGATTATTCCGGGTGAGGTCTAACCAAAGCAGAATAGAGGGGTATTATTACTTCCCTTGATCTTGACACTAGACTGCTCTAGACGCAGACCGGAATTGCATTGGCTTTTTTAGTTGCAGCATTGTACTTTTGACTCATGTTCTCTTTGTGATCCGCTAAGAGTCCTAGATCCCTTTCGCACGTATGGTTTTCAAGCCAGGTCTCACCCATCCTATGTTGGTGCATTTCATTCTTCTTCCTACGTGTAGCACCCTACCCTCCTTTGCATAACTAATCTCATTGCTAATAACATTTGTTGCACCAGTTTATGTTCTTTCTTGTCACCAGCTGTGTCTTCTCCCCGCGTTCCTAATAAATCAGTTCAGGACTTTTAGAGAGTTGGGGTTATACTTAGCTTAACCTGAAATTATAGTTAGTAATTCTCAATTAACATTCCTCTCTGCAGGACTGGGACACAACCCCCCCCCACCAGTTTTTATCCCCACGTATATTAAATTCCACTCCCAGCCATCTACCTTCATCATCTGCAAAAACCGACTTGGGACACAACTTTGATCTTACATAAAGCACAGCCCCATTTTTCTTGGATTGTCCTGCAGAAATGAGTTCTTCTCCCAGTCTTTTCCAGATGGAAAGTGTTTGGTCTTGCTTTCTAATACGAGTTCTTACAAACAATGAATGCCCAAATCTAATTTCTTCAAAGAATGAAATATTTTGTTCACCCCATTGACATCCAAACTCAAGAATTTGTAATCTATGTTATGCTTCCAATGAAGAAAGGTCCCTAATTTAGTCTTTGCATTTATCGTAAGGGAGCCTCTGGCTTCTTCTTCTCCTTCTTCTTCGGACACAGCAGAGGCGCCAGGAGTGGCCAGCACCGTCCCGGGTGCGGACGCGGTTGCTCCCTTTTCCTCTGAGTCCTCGGCCTTGTCTTCTGGTCCTCCTGAATCCGTTGTCTGTTCTTGGTCTGTGTCCTTCTCCAATTCCTTCTGAAACACTCTTGATAAAACACTCATCTTGTCAACAGTATTCAGGTTATTGCTTTCATTTGGATAAGTGAAAGACACACCCTCCGATCCGGCCCAGGAAAAGGGAATACTTTTCCTTCTGAGCTTGTTCACCCCCAAATTGTCATTCTTCCTTTTCCCGAGAATTTGAGCATGGGTCTCTTTCAAAAAGAGAAGATGGTTGCCACGGATCTTCCAGGGCGATCTCTGACGTCTAGAGGAGAATTGAGTTATGTTATCGCATCTCTGGGGACCTTCCTCTTTCTTGCGTAGCCAGAATTTCTTTGATATATGGCTATTTTATGAGGTTATAGTTTCCCTTCATCCTCTCCCCTAAATCTTGATAGGTTTTGAAGTCTCTTTGCCAAGCCTCCACATTTTCCTCTGGCGAAGTGTGGATTCTTAGGTAGTTCTCTTTATCTCTTGGTCTTACCCAAGCATTGCTCCAATTCTCGATGACTTGCTGACCAGAGGAGGGTGACCCAAATGGGGAAGGGTGTGGATACCAGGAAGCCCTACGAGGAGCGGCTGAGGGAGCTCGGTGTGCTTAGCCTGATGAAAAGAAGGGGAAGAGGTGACATCATGGCCACGGTTGAACATTTGAAGGGCTGTCCTCTTGGAGCGAACTTCTTTTCCGCTGGTCGGGAAACCAGGGCATGGAGCCATGGATTCCACCTACAGGAAGAGAGGTTTCATCTCCGCATCAGGAAGAGCTTCTTGAGGGTCAGAGCCCTTCGGCCGTGGAATCTGCTGCCGCCTCCATGGAGTGTGGTGGAGTCTCCTCCTTCCTTGGAGGCATTTAAAGAGAGGCCAGATGGCCACCTGTCCGAGGGAGGGCTTTGACGGTGTCTTCCGGCAGAAGGGGGTTGGGCCCCGTGGCCACGGCCGTGTCGTCCTTCCAACTCGAGGATTCGATGATTTTACACTTTCTCGTCTCCCTCTGTGAGGCCCCAATTTCTAGAGACTGAGCCTTTTGCGGCAGAGTCTCTGTTGTTTTCTTGTACGCCTTAAGCATCTTTTCCAACATCGGTTTTCTCCGGTTACTTGTGCGATTCCTGGTTTAACTTGTTCTGTTGCATTATCCACTTTTCCAGGAATGTATTCAAATTTATTATCGTTGGCAACTGTAATTTGTCCGAAACCAAGAAGAAATTTAGGAAAATAATGGGGTCCTTTGCCTTCCTCCCTCGAATCTCCCCCAGTCAGCATCCCTTTGGAACCTGTGGCCATGAGACCTTTGCAAATCGAAAGAGAAAAGGAAGGCAGGAGAAAAGAACAATGTATTGCTAGATTTTCTCCTCTCCTCTTTTCTTCTCCTCCTAAAATCACTAAAAGTCAAGATGGATTTCTCAGAAATAGCTCATGCCAGACTAATCTTATCTCTTTTGATGATAGGGTTACAAGCTGGATAGAGGAAGGGGATGCCGTGGACGTAGCCTCTCTTGACTTCAGGAAGGCCTTGGACAACGTTCCCCATGACGTTCTTGCAAAGAAGCAAGTCAAACGTGGGCTGGACAGGGCTGCCGTTAGGTGGATTGGGAATCAGTTGACCGATCGAACCCAAAAGGGGATCACCAATGACTGCTTTCCAGGTGACTTTTGGGGGGTGTCTCAGGGTTCAGTCCTGGGCCCAGGGCTATTCCACATCTTCATCAATGACATGGACGAAGGAGTGGAGGGCATGCTGATCCAATTTGTGGGTGATACCAAACTGGGAGGGGTGGCTAACACACCAGAGGACAGGATCCAATTTCAAGATGACCTGGACAAATTAGAGAGCTGGGCCAAAGCCCACAAAATGAATTTCAACAGAGAGAAATGTAGGGTCCTGCGCTTGGGCAGAAAAAATGGAAGTCACAAGTATAGGATGGGGGACGTGTGGCTGGAGAGCAGTACGTGTGAAAGGGATCTAGGAGTTTTGGTAGATCACAAGCTGAACACGAGTCAGCCGTGTGATGAGGCAGCCAAGAAAGGCAACGCATGGTATCTAGATCCAGGGAGGTGATGGACCCACTCTATTCTGCATGGGTTGGGCCTCATTTGGAATCCTGTGTCCAGTTCTGGGCACCCCAATTCCAGAACGATATGGACAAGTTGGAAGGTGTCCAGAGGAGGGCGACCAAAATGGGGAAGGGTCTGGAAGCCGTGAAGCCTTATAAGGAGCAGTTTAGGGAACTGGGGATGTTTAGTCTGCAGAAGAGAAGGTGAAGAGAAGGGGACATGAAAGCCATGTTTAAATATTTGAAGGGATGCCATGTAGAGGAAGGAGAGGGCTTGTTCTCTGCCGCCCCAGAGACCAGGACAGGGAGCAATGGATTCGAGCTGCAGGAAAGGAGATTCCACTTAAACTTGTTGGGAATAGAAGTTTCCCAGGGTGTCAGCCCTATTGGGAAGCTAAAACTGTCAGGATTCAGCGCCCTTTAGCAGAGTAGCAGAAGAAGCACGTCTACATTTGTGTATGGCTTTTCTGATCCCAGACTGACCGAAGAAATAAAACAAACGCAGGCAGCTTCAGATTACAAACTGAGAAAAGTTTACTAATGGCTTCTACATTTACATATGTATTGGAGAGCCTACAGCCTAACTAGCTAATGAATAGCAGTAGCTTTGGTCTTAACTCACCATCTTCTGATGGAGATGCGAATCAGGGTCGGAGAGGAGGAAGAGGAGGAGAGAGGGAGAAGAGGGGGGTCTCTTTCTTTTATAAGGCCGATGACCCAAGCAACTGTCCTGGGTCACAGGACCTGATCACCTGGACACCAAAGGTATTTCTGATCATGCAATTAAAGGACAGAAAGGCAAATGGTGGAGCTCTGGCATGCAAAAGAGAAAGGGAGCCCTACGCTAGCTACGCCCAGGTCATATTTGACCAAGCAAGTCTCCAAAACACACAAAACTCAATACACAGCCAGCTCTAACCCAGATATGCTGTTATAACTTATATATCCCCCAATAAAATCAAATGTATTCAGGTCTTAATCTACAGTAAAAAAAAAAGTAAAAAAAAAAAGAATTATGCTTCCAAACTATTATGGTTAACTTTGCCACTTCTCAGTTCCTGTCCTCTGGCAGCGTCAACATCCGTCGCTTCTCTCCCCCCACTCAGTCCGAATAGTCTTTCAAAAAAAAAAAAAATAGGGACAGTCCACAAAAGCATGTAAAATATAGCAAAAAAAAAAAAAAGTTGTTCCACAGTCCTTCCACTAAGAATCCGTTCCAGATATATAGCAACATGTGGATTTATCAGGTCCGTCGTGTCTCAGAATTTATAGTTCTAAAGATCTGGCAACTGTCGTCTCAGAGATTTAATTACGGAACTTCTCTCTCTCTCTTTTTTTTTTTACCAGTCTCTCCCACAAAACAAAGTCTTTAATTGAATAAGCCAGTTATCAAAAATACTAGAAAAAGGAGAGAGATAAAGAAAATTCTTCTGAAATGTAGACAGATTTGCAGATGTGGTGTCCACTTATAATCAGATAAGCTTGAAAAAAGATAAACAAAGTGTCCACTCTAGTACGCTTTTTAGTTAAATAGGAAATAAAGCCTTTGAATATTTGTTGGAATTACCTCGGTGACTCTAGAAGTAGGCGCATAATGTCCATGAAAACTCTCAAAAAAGATTAAATTACAAAATCCCAGGGGTTGCTTCTGGGGAAAAAAACTTGCCTTCAAGCGATCGTGGCGGTTCTTCAACCCGCTGTTGTCATCCGCTCACCATCCCAGTGCCGAAGCACCTCTGGCTGCGGGCTAACAGTTTCGGGTCCCCTCCGAACCCCCTCTGGACCCCTCTTCCCCGAGGGGTTCTCATCCGGAACTTCTTACCGAAAGCCGGCACTTGGAAGCAAAGTGCTGGCTTTCTTTCGGTCTCGCCGTTTTCCCGGGTTCAGTCGCTTGTGGCCGCGACATAGGAGCAGCTACGATCCTATGTCGCCTCGCGCTCCGCCATCGGACCAGAAGTCTCCTTCCTTGGAGGTTTTTAAGCGGAGGCTGGGTGGCCCTCTGTTGGGAATGCTTTGATGGGTGTTCCTGCATGGCTGGGGGTTGGACTGGATGGCCCCTGGGGTCCCTTCCAACTCTAGGATTCTGTCCTTCCTCCCAAAATGCATATTGGAGAGCCAGCTAGTGCTCGGTATCAAACCAAGAAGTCCCTTTCTTTCCCTTAAAGCTTTGGCTCAGCCACACAGGACAGAAAAGAGATAAATTTAGGGTGTTCTGGAAGATCGGGAAGGGCTGTGGTCTCACCTAAAATGTCTCATTCTGCTGCCGGGAGTTGGCGGTGTGCCAATCCAAATGCAGAGCAAGCAAATCTTCTTCGAAGCCTGCCTTTGCCAATTTAGAAAGCAAGGAAGGAACTTTTCTCTTGTACGAAATAACAAGTCCTTTTCTTTTTTTCTTTTTTCTTTTTAATATATATTTTTATTAAGATTAACAACAAATTACAAACATCTCAACAAATTACGATATTTACATTATCAATAACCTTAAATTCCTTCTCAATGAGAAGTGTGCCTCCTAAAAATTCTAAACTGAGTCCAAATAAATTCCAAGACCATATTAGTCCAATTTAGAAAAAGCAAAAAGGAAAGAAAGGAAGGAAAGATCTATACAAAGTGAGCATGCTTTTTTTTTTAATTTTTATTATAAAGTTTATTATATACTTAATACATACATACTTACACATAATACAGACATATACAAAACATACATAACATATAATGACAAAACCAAACACAACATACTTCTTAAATCTATCTAACTAAAAAGTGGCTGTAAAGACCAATCCTCAACATATCTTAATATACTTCATATACTCATTCCATATTTGCATAATACAAATAGTATTTCTGTTTTCCTGCGAAGATTTTAACTTCATATATTCCACATACGTGTTCCTCTATATTAACCAGATTCACCACCTTACAGCCACCCCCTCCCACTTAAACCCCCAACCCCGCTGAAACTCAAGGATATATGCTTACTTATCTAGTAAAACCTTTTAACAACTGTAAACCTAACAAAATTTTATGTACATAAACAATTATATTTAAATCTTTAAATGTCATAAATTAATACCACTTATTAAGATAACACCATTACTTAAAATAACAGTATCCTCTTACTAACCATTAGTATATTCCACCTTTCTCTCCCTTCATTATCTACTATTTCATCATATTAAGAAGTTAACCTAATAATCTAGCACCTTCAAGACACTCCTTATATCTTTATTGATCAACAATCTAGAAAAATTGTAGCACTCTTACCCCAACAAGATTCCCATAAAGGAGATATTAACTTCCAATCTTCAATAGTTTTACTTTTCTCCCTTTCTTCCAAAGACTCTATTACCATGTCTGCTTCAACCATATCAAGTAATTTCAACAACCAATCTTCTAATCTTGGTGGGCTTTTTTGCTTCCACTCTTGAGCAAAACATAACCTAGCCGCTGTAATCATATATAGTATTATTTTCTTTTTAGGGTTATTAATAGGTAAACCTTCTATCATATTAAGTAAGTAGACCTTCGGCGACAATGCGAATTTTATTTTTAAAACATTTTGAATATTATTATGTATCTCTGTCCAAAAATTCTTTGCTTTTTCACATTGCCACCACATATGATAAAAGGTACCTTTCGATTCACATTTCCAACATATATCTCTTACCTTTTTTTGCATCTTAGAAATTTGAACTGGAGTAATACCATCTATGGAGCATCTTATAATAATTTTCTCTTAAGCTGGAAGGTTTTAGAAATCTCCAGGTATTTCTCCAAGAACTCTCCCACTGTTCCATAGTAATAACAGAATTTAAATTTTGAGCCCATTTTACCATAGTTATCTTAACAATTTCATCCTCATTTATTAAAGTTAATAGTATACTATATATTTGACCTGTTTTATGTTTTTCTCCTGGTTTTAATATCCGGTCAAATTTTTTTTCTCTAATTTCAAAGCCTTCCAATTCTTTATCTTTTTTAAATCTTTCCATTAATTGTACAAATAACAACCAGTGCGTTGTCCATCCATGTGCTTTTAATTCTTCTCTAGATTTAAAGTTTATATTGCTTCCTTGAATATTCAATATATCCTTATATGTTAACCATACATCTGTTTTTGGAATTTCTCTTTTGTGAAAAGCCTCATGAGTTGAGACCCATAATGGAATTTTTAAATATAATTGCCTTTTGTATTTTAACCATACATTTATCAACGAATTCCTCAAATAATGATACCCAAACTCCTTCTCTATCTCTGATTTGCCATACCAAACGTAGGCGTGCCACCCAAAATAAAGATCTTCACCTTCTAAAACTAAAAGTCTAGTGTTTCTTAAAGAAATCCATTCACTCATCCATTCTAGACAATTTGCGTGGTAATATAATCTTAAATTGGGCAACCCCATTCCCCCTCTTTCTCTACTATCTTCTAATATCTTAGATTTAATTCTTGGCCTCCTTCCCTTCCATATAAATTGTCGGAGCTCCCTATTCCAATTTTTAAACGGTTTTTCATTCCTAATAATTGGAAGATTCTGGAATAAGAAATTTATTTTTGGGAGTAGGGCCATCTTAACTACAGATATTCTACCCAACAGTGATAAATCCATTTTCTGCCATCTTATAAGTTTTTCCCTCAATTCCGACCAAACCTTTTTTATAGTTATTTTCAAAGAGATCCACATTATTCCTTGTAATATTTATTCCAAGATATCGTACCTTTTTAACTGATATAAAGCCTGTTTTGTTCATTAATTCTTGTTCTTCCTTCTCTTGTATATTTTTAATAATCATATTGGTCTTTTGTTTATTTATTTTATAACCAGATACAATACCGAATTCCGTTAATCTACTCATTAATGTATCTACACTTATTAAGGGATCTTCCAAGATAACAACCAGATCATCTGCATACGCACTAATTTTATATTCTTGTTTCTTAATTTTTACCCCTTGAATTTGCTTATCCTGTCTTAACTTAATGTTTAATATTTCTAGGACCAGTATAAACAGTAGTGGGGCCAAGGGACATCCTTGTCATACTCCCCTACTTAACTTTATAGGTTGTGTTACTTCACCGTTTACCACTATCCTAGCCTTTTGATCATTATAAATAGCCCTAATCCACTCCACAAACTGTGATCCCAAATTCATAATTTTTATTGTATATTCTAGGAAATTCCAATTAACTCTATCAAAAGCCTTCTCCGCATCGAGAAAGCATAATGCCATTTTTTTCTCATTGTGTTTATGAAAATACTCCACAATATTCATCACTGTCCGTATATTATTTTTAATCGATCTCCCTGGTAAAAATCCTGTCTGATCTGTATGGATTATTGCCTGCATAATTTTCTTTAGTCTCTCCGTTAATATTGTGGCAAATATTTTATAATCTATATTCAAAAGTGAGATGGGTCTATAATTACCTAATTGTTTTGGGTCCTTTTCCTCCTTTTGGATCAAAGAGATATTAGCTTCTCCCCATGAAGAAGGTCGTGTATTTTTAGTAAGGCCATTCATTAATTCATGGAGGGGGTCTACTAATTGCTCTATAAAAACTTTATAATAAAGTGCCGTCATACCATCAGGCCCCGGGGCTTTACCTGATTTTTGTTTATGGATAGCTGCAATTATCTCTTCCTTAGTTATATCCTGATTTAATTGCTGCCTTTGCTCCTCAGTAATTTTTACAATTCCCCCTCCACTTAAATATTCCTCAATCTTACCCTTTGGCAAGGATATCTCCGTGTCTGTATATAAATTCTTATAGTACTTTTCAAAAGCTTTCTTTATATCCTCCTGTTTAACCAATATTTTTTCCTTATCTACTATTTGCGATATTACTCGTTTCTCTCTTTCCTTTCGGATTTTATAGGCTAACCATTTATTAGATTTGTTTGCAAAGAAATTTTTTTTGTGTTTAATAAATTTCAGTTTCTTTTCAATTTCATAAGTGTCTTGTATTAATATTTGTTTCTGAAGTACTTTAATTTGATCTAAAATCTTTATATTTCCAGGAGAGTTCTTAGATAGCTTTTCTAATTGCTGTAGTTCTTTTATTAGAGTCTGTTCTTTTTCCTTCTTCTGCCTATCACGTTTTATTCCCTGATGAATTAAGAAGCCCCTCATCACAGCCTTTCCAGCATCCCAGACTGTTCCAATAGGTACTCCCTTATTCAGATTTTCTATAAAGTACCTTTCAATTACTCTTTTACCCTTCTCTATTATATTCTTATCTTTTAATAGATTTTCATCTAACCGCCATCTATATTCTAATTTCCTATCTTCCATTGTTAATATCAAGGGAGCATGATCTGATCTTATCCTTGGAAGAATTTCCATTTTACGTATCTGTCTAATAATTGATTTGGTACACCATATCATATCTATTCTGGACCAAGTATTATATATGTCAGAAAAGTAAGTATATTCTCTTTGATTCCCATATAAACTTCTCCATACATCCTCTAATGTTAAATTTTCAGCCAAATCAAAGAAGGCTTTAGGTAATTTTCCAGCATTCTTCTTTTTCCTTTTAGATAATGATCTATCTAATTTCGGATGGATGATACCATTATAATCTCCCATAATTATCAGGTTTTGACATTCCACTTCTCCTATTTTCTCTAACAGTGTCTCAAAAAATTCTTTTTTATTTTCCAGTGGTGCGTAAATACCTACTACTAAGACTGTCATGCTTAACATACCAATTTCAACCCCTATGTATCTTCCTGATACGTCATTTAAGACCTCCCTCACCTCAAATTTGGGATTCACATATAAAGCTACACCCCTTTTTTTCTTATCTATACCTGAAAAGAATACATTGCCCAATTTGGGGTTGCTCAAAGCTTGTTTTGCTTGTCTAATTACATGTGTTTCCTGAAGACAATATATGTCGCTTTTTTGTCTTTCTAAATAATGGAAGATCTTTTTCCTTTTAATTATCGAATTTAGTCCTCTTATATTCCAGGATAATAATTTAACCCTCATTATTTTTTAAATATTAACCTAATCTATTCTAATACCTCAGACTCAAATGAAATCTCCTCTACTCCTTCTTGTTCGGATTCTTCTTGCTCACGTTCCTGCTCTGTTAATACTTGTTCCTCTCCTTGTTCCGATTGAGTTCGTTCTTCTTCCTGTATTCGGTAATTCTGCTGAACACATTCTACTGTAAACCTTTCTTGTCTTACCAAGTTTGTTCTTTGATCTTTCTTTCTTTCCTCACCCCATCTCTTCCTTCTTTCCTCTTCTCTCCTCTCATCCAGCTTTTGCTCCTTCTCTTGTCTTTCTCTTTTCTCCTCCTTTAATCTTTTTAAAAACTCTGCTGCTTTGAAAACCGAGTTAATCACATATCTCTTTTGATTATATGTAAATATTACACCTTCAAATTTACCCCATCTATACACGATCTCATTCCTTTTCAATTCTTGTACCAAAAAGGTGTAATCTTTTCTTTTCTTCAGGACTTCAGACGGGATATCTTTAAAAATTTTCAATTCAATCCCATCTATCACCAGTTTCTTCGTATAGCTTTGTTGTATAATTAATTCCTTAACCCTTTCTCGGACCAGATAGACCACAATGTCTCTAGGTACCTTCCGTTTATGCGCAATTAAAGAATTTATCCTGAAGATCCTGTCAATCTCGGTGTCCATTTGTTCAGTGGTCCAGTCCAGAAAATTAGCCAGTGCAGGGGTGAGTCTATTGTACAAATCTTCTTCTGTCACTTCTTCCAGGCCTCTGATCTTCACACATCTTTCTCTATACTTTATTTCACCAAGGGTATTTTGTCTTTCTGACTGTTCAATCCTACCTTCTAATTCTCCTGTTTTTTCTTCCAAAACTTTAGTTTTTTCTTTCAGCTCTTCCACATTTTTATTCATCCCTTTCACATCTTTAGTAACTGAGTCCAATTTATATACCAGATTCTCCATTTCTTTCTTCATATCTCTTACTTCTCTCTTCACTTCCGTTGAAAGTTCTCTCATCTCTGAACAGATATCCGACCTTAATTTTTTGATTTCTTCCAATAGTAGTTGATTTGGGTCTAGTTCTCCTGAGGCCCTTCTTTGAGATAATGTCTGTATTTGTGTTTGTACAAGTCTTCTTCTTCCTGCTGCCATCTTCTATTTGTTCCTTCTTCTTTTCTTCTCTCTTTATAATACACTTAATAATAATAATAATAATAAAAACTAGGGAATCAACTTCTCAAAGTGTTGAATATTTACTATTCAATTGTAAATTATCTTTCTAGATCAGCAGAGCCTTCTAACCACTTAACCTATTCCAGTCAATATAAATTTAAATCACTTAAGTTAATTTATTCTGTCTTTTATTTTATTTTAGTTTTAATTTTTTTTAACTATTTTATTTTATTTTATTTGTTTTATTTCTAATATAAATGGATCTAATATAAATAGATCTCCAAATTAACAATTAAATATTAAATCAAATCAAATATTAATTATTATTTATAATGTGTGTATGTAATATAAATCTAATATATAAATTAACTAATTATTTAATCTGACCTTCAATCTAACCTTTAGGACATATGTCCTTCAATCAGATATCTCAAATAACTTTAACTATTTAAACTATGTATTATACCTATTAATGTAAAACTTTTCTTATATTAATTAATTCTCCTTACAGCCTCTATTACTGTTAAATTTGTAACACTACCCCCTTATCCCACAAGGTGGAGCTATAGTTCAATTTATGAGTAAAGCTTCTCTTTGTCTATCGTGGAAAGAGTTAACACAGTATGTTTAATCTACCAGCACAAAAAAAAAGAAAAAGAAACAATACCAAAATAACACAGCTGTTTCTAGCTACTAACCTTGACAGATACCTCCCACTTATTACAGTACAGCTAGATTGGATTTATGTTTGAAGAAAAGAAACCCAAAGACAAAGATTTAACAATATTAAACCCCACAATCCATAAAAATTAAACCCCACAATCTACCTTTCAAACAAATAATACCTCTCAATATATATTTATATATAAATATATATAGTTTCCATAAAATAAATTTAATAATTAAAGAGGCAAGAGAAAATAACACAATATAGTAATACTAAATAGACTGGGAAAGGAAGAGAAAGTCAAAACAAAACACTAGTGTTATACTTTCTTAACTCTGTTACTATATATCACCTATGAACTATTCACCCAAAGATTAACTATCTGTCCTCACTCCGATTACTGACACACAGATAGAAAAAAAAGCACACTATTTTACAGTAGATGTAACCCCCAAATTTCTTCTTTACCAAAACAACTTTCCCCTCAGATTTCACTGTCGCTCACTCCCAGCTCCAGGAACTTCGCTGACTTCCAGGATTTCAAACTATCCAAGAGTCCCAGGATTTTCAAGCCGACCCCCAACTCTCAGCTCCGACTCAGACTTCTCCGCCTCCGCCTCCGTCTCCTGTCCCCGTCTCCGACTTGCTCTTTCCTCCGTCCAGCACCTTCTTCCACTGCCTTTCTTCTCACTTTCTGTTTCCTTTCTCCCAGTTTCTGTCTCTAGCTCAAACTTTTCCTCCGGCTATCTCTGTCTCTCTGTCTCCCACCTTCGCCTCCGTCTCCAGCTCCCAGCTCCCAACTCCGTCTCCAGCTCACAATTTTCCCGATCTAGCTCCGTCTACCTCTGTTTTCTTCTCCCTTCTTACACCTCCACTTCGAAGCTACTTTCTCTTCTCTTATTCTTTCAAATTCTTCTTTTTTAACACTGTTTAACACAGTAGTTCCGATGTCTTCCCAGAAGGAGGGGGGAGAAAGGCTTCCTCCGATTTTAACCAGCGCTCAATTTACCCTCCACAAAAAACACAAAGAAAGCAAATGCTTTTCAGCCCAACAATCCGATTACCACTCTCTCGGGCAAGAGATATAAACAATCTTAATAAAAGGAAAAAAAAAGTCAAAAAATTGAAAATTTAAAGAAGTGTCCAGATTAGATGAAAGTTCTGTTTACATAGAACTGCTTCTTCTAGAGCTTATTAACATTCTTGTAACCAGGTGGTATTAAAGAAAAGGGGATTTCACTAAATCCTTTTGAGTTTCAGCAAAAAAAAGAGACAAAATATCATTTACTTGTTAGATTCCCTCTATTTGTTGTTCAAGTCGTGGTGTAGCCATTACCGCATTCCAGTAGCAGCATGAGATCCGGTAGCTCCTAGACCCATCGGCTGCTTCAAGTCCCCGCTTCTCTTCCAAAGTTTTCTAGGCACTGCAAGCCGAATTCCGTCTGATTTGGAGCCCCTCCAAACACCTTCTTCCGAAGAATTAAATTTGCCCGTTTCCTAAACACAAAAACGGGTAACCGACCTCACGCGCCGGCTGTCACCTCGCAGCTGTGCGAGCCGACCGCCACTTGCTACGCCATCTTGTTCCCAATCCGTGAGCATGCTTTAAAGTCCAAAATCAGCCTCCAAGAAGATGGAAAAATTAAACAGCAACTCGAATGAGGATGTTCATCAAAGTCCCAAATCCACTGAATGAACCAGAGGAAGAAAAACTGCTATATGTCTGCCTACCTTGTTTCTAAGTCCAAAGAACTGAAAAGAGCCCCGTCACTGTCAAGCTGGAGTTCCTGGGAAGGCACGTCCCCCGAAGGCCATATTTCACACGGCCGCAGACAAGGGGTTCTTGCCTTTCCCAACCTAAAAATGGGTAAAACCCAGAATTACCTATGAGAAGAGGTCCAGAGAAGGGGAGCATGGTGGTGCCGGTGAGAGGCTCCCTCCCCCCGGCTCTGCCCAAGCCCACGAGGGCTCCTCAGACGGGGCTGGCGGTTACAGCCGCTCCATTCCCGGGTGGGCATCCATGGTTCCCGATGTTGCCTGACTCAGAGAGCCCCTTTGCTTGAAGGAGGACCCCTTGCTTTGGGGCAGAACCCGAATGCTTCGGAGTTCATCACCCAGCAGACCATGGCTAGATCGCCTCCTCAATTACCCCGATCAGAAATCGGGACTGGGACCTCCTGCTGCTGCTGCTGCTGCCGCTGCTGCTGCTGCGCCCCTTGTTTTCCCTCCGCCCCCGCTTCCCCATCACCCCGGCCCCCCTGTGCGTTCCTCCTGCCCCCCCACAGTTCCCTCCCCTTCCCCTGCCAACGCGGGACTTCCAGAGCTTCCTGGCGCCGTTCGCTGGCCAACTCCCGGGCGGAAGGAAAGAAGGAGGGGTGTCCTGCTGCTGTGCTCCCCATTTCTTCGCAGCTTCACCGGCTGTCTCGGGGAAAGCATGGCGGGGGGCTTATGAATGCCCCCTCCCCTCCCCTCCCCACTGGGAACAAAGGAGGAGCTTCCTTGCCTCCTCGGGAGCAGCTGCAGAGCTTCAGGGGCGCTTAGCCAGCAAAGGCGAGGGTTTAGCCGGCACCCGGACGTCCTCTGGGGCCAGATTTCCCAAAAATGGGAGAATATTTTTGGCTGGAAAAAAGTCCACTGTGGAGCTCAGTCCAGTATCTACAGGGGAGGGCAACGGGCGGCTGCCCTTCGCACCCTCAGGGCCTTTTTGGGGGGCACTAGCGGTCAACATTTTTATACTTGTATTTATTTATATTTAGGTTTATTTATTGTGCCACACGCCCTTTCGAGTGTCTAAAAGAGCCCTTCCGGCACGTGAGGAGGGCCCCGGGGGTGAGAAAGACATTTTGCCTGGGATGCTAATGTTTAGTAGGAGCTTCACCCAAAACCAGAGAAGCCAGCTTCGTGCGAGAGGGGCGGGACCCCATTTTCAGCTCTTTGTAGTATTGAGAGAACTTCCTAGTTTTGCTTTCTTATTCCTCTTCTAGTATTGTATTAGTATTAGTATTAGTTTTAGTATTATTACAATTAGTATTATTATTATTAGTGTTATTATTACTATTATTATTACAATTAGTATTATTTTTTTGCCCTTGTAGTGTGATGTCTCCTTTTATTCACTTTGCTGTTGCTACGTTTCTCGTTTGCTTTATTCTAGACGGTAGTATTGAGAGAACTTCATAGTTTTGCTAGGTATTTTCAGCTTTGTTATTCCTCTTGTATTACTATTACTATTATTATTATTATTATTACTACTACTACTACTACTACTACTATTATTTTAGTGTTATCATTACTATTATATTATTACAATTAGTATTATTTTTTTGCCCTTGTCTCCTTTTATTCACTTTGTTGTTGCTCTGTTTCTTGTTTTTTGTTCCAAAACAAAAACAAAAAAAAGACGTTTTGCCAATTTGCCCCGAAACGCCCCCTGGGGGTCACGGAGGGCCTTCCTGCAACATTTTTGGGGGCCCCGGTGCAAAGAGTAAGGGAGGAGGTTGGGGTTCTTTGCAGGAGTGGGTGGGGGCAGCTCTCCTGGTCTCCCAGGGGGGCTAACGCAGCCCCCTCCCCTTCCCCAGCGGCCCACCCCGACCTGCAGGTGGGCCATGGTTCGGGAAGGACGTGCACTCCCGCTCACGACCTCTTTCTCGAACGGAGAATTCGGTCCCGGGGCAAAAGAAGAGGGAAAGAAGAGGGGAGGGTTCCTGCGCGGCAAGAGAGAAGAGCCGGTCCGCAGGTTCCGGCCGTCTCGCGGCGTGCACAGACCCACGACAGGCTCCTGCGAGATGAAGCGGCCGGGCCAAGTGAACCTCGCGCAAGGAAAGACGGGCGCTTGGACCCTCCCGAAGACCCCCGGGAGCTTCTTCAGGGAGACACGCAGGAGGCTTGCTCCTTCCAGCAGCCTCCGCCCTTCTTCTCCTTCCTTGGCGGGCGGCCCAATGGGACAGCTCTGCACGCAAAGGGACCCGCAGCCCCTTGGGGGGGCTGGGAGGGAGGAGTGGGGAGGGCGGCCCTTTGGGCATGCTGGGCCTGGCGGGCGAGGAAGGCTCGTGCTTCACGCTGGGCTCTTCCTTGCGCACGCGTGGGGGGGCGGAGGCAGGGCACTTCAGGGGGACAGGCACCCTTCGTTCTCCGGTGGGTCTGAAGAACCCGGGCTACCGGGGCTGGCTGCCAGGGAGGACGTTCTCTCCCCAACCCCAGCCCTCCGAGTGAGGGGTCACTGGGGGCTCAGGTAACTCAAAGATGCACAGACACACACACACAAGCCAAAGTTCATACTTATTAGTCCCTTGCAGCTGCAGGAGCAATTTGCAGCTTCGTTAGCGCCGAGGAGAAGGCACCCAGCAGCCCTGTGTCTGTTTGATAAGAGGAAGGCAACTCTGAATAATGAGCATTAATTGGATTTCGGTGTTAACCAGCTTGCAGGGAGAGCAGGAGGAAAGGCGGGAAGAAACACACACAGAAAAGGAAAAGGAGCCATTGGATATCGCTGTTCTGGCTCATCAGACAACGGAGGTTTTATCTCACCTGGAAATAACATGAGAAAGGTAAAGTTATTAGCGACCACCTGAGCACCCGAGCATGATGCTGCTGGTGCCACCTTTTCTCTGCCTGGTGTTTCGTGCCACAGCTTGCTTGAGTGTCCTTGGCAAGGCCTATTTAAGGCAACCGGAGGTCAGGGGCCTCCTGGTGGGACCTCTGAGCAGGCAAAGCGGATGGAGAAATCAATCTTTTTTAGTAGGCAGGGAGTAGGAACCCCGGTTCACTGTCCCCTTCAGGTTTATGGAAGCATGGAGAAACGTATTGGTGTGGCTTGGTGGGAGAGCTGAAGGTTTTTCTAATTTTATAATAAAAGAGTAGCCAGAGGGAATACCATTTTCTTGTTTCCTCCTCCTCGCCTAATTGTAAAACCAGAGCATGAGAAAGCATGCTATCTGGGGGATATATATCTTTTTCCAAGCTGTAACCCAGACTAGTGGCAGCTGGTGGCTTCCAAGACGGCTGAGCGGTGAATCCACTCTGGGTTTGAGCCTAAGCTTTGAAAGAGCTGTCCAAAAGGCTGAACCTTACTAATTCCAGCATCCTGAAAAGCACAATTAAAGTTCAGCGCCTAGGAGAGCTCTATGAATGGCACAGAGCCCTACCTGCAAGATTGATTCAGGATCTTGGACAGCTCATTTAAAGTTTGGATTAAAACCCAGAGTGAGTTCATCACTCTTGTGCCATGGTGTCAGATGCTGCTAAGACTGAGAGAATCATGGGAAAACAGTAATGGGCAATAATTCCAGGACTGTGCCGGTGTAAAGCTGGGAGTTGTCTGCAAATTTGAGTTCAGTCCCCTGGGATCTCTAGAGGAAAAGGAGTTCCTGATGTTGCCAGGAACACGCACACACACACACACACACACTTCTTGCAGGCAAGGAGGGGGGAAATTGCAGCTCTTGTTTTTATGCAGGATTTTCACCCCTCTTGGAGACCCTCTCATAGCCTGTTGCGCTTGTGTGCCTGTGCATATTTTCCTGAGATATCTGAACTCCCTTTCAGGACAAATCCATCCCAAGGTGCTTTGCGTACAGAATTAAAAACATAAAGTATAACTAAATATCAGCTTGCAGCAATTACGGACTAAGAACAGCAGCCTGAGAAACAACCATAACGCAGCACACACGAAACAAATTTAAAGCCACTATGAGAAAAGCAGCAGTGTTTTGAGCAATAAACTAGCAACATGCCCTGCCCGGCGCATTAATGGAAAGCAGATCAAAGCAGGAAGGTTGCCACATTCTCTTGAGAAAACAAATGAGGATTGGACCAAATGTACACTCTTTAGGCGGTGGTGATGGTTCTGGGAGTTGTAGTGCAAAGAAAAGGGAACTTTTCCAAACTCTGTGCAGTGCTTAGTGCTTAGATGTATTCTTGTGTACAAGCTGGGGGGAAGGTGCAGGTTGACAAAAACAAGAAGGAGCATATGGATTGTTGATAATAAAATAGGAAATAAAATACTAAGTAAGTAGAGAATGAGAAGGGAAAAGCAAACTGGGTGCACGCATAGCAAAAGGGACCAGGAGGAAAACAAACACAGTAATAGAGGAAAGATTATTGTGCAGCACAGAACTTGCAGAAATTATTTTTTATTGTTATTATTGTTATCAACTGAAAAAAAAACCATTTTGAATATTTGGAATATAAATCTGTTCAAAATACTCCTTTTTTCCTTACAAGCCATGGTATGTGAGCTTCTGGTGAAGAGGATTCTTACAATCAGATATGGAAGAAAATTTTTAAAAACACATTATATCTGTCCTGTGATTTCAATAGTATCCATCACAAATAGAGAGGTTTCCTCAACCCACTTTCTTTTGCCTTTGGTGTACTGGAAGTATTTGAGAAAACTCTTTACCACGAACGATCACTTAAAAAAGTTATAGATCAGGCAACATTACTGGAAAACTTTATACCCACATGAGCTACATTTCTCAAACACCTGAACAAAGTCAGTGTCAAAACTCACAGAAATAATATCTCTCAGTGGCAACATAGATATCTTTGGGGAAGTATCTAATTAAATGAGAAAATGTTCAGAAAAAAATACAAAGCAGAGTAAGTATATACTGAAGAAACAGAATATGCACAGTTGGAATGTAGAAAAATATGAAAGTGATACTGATGAAAAGCTAGAAGAAGGCTAGACTTCAAAATGACACATTTTGTGTATTGTACGTTTTTGATTTGACAGCAGGTTCCCCTAGAGAAGTGCCGAGAAGATTCTAGAATACTTTTCCACAATGGTATGTTAGATCAAAAAAATCTGCCAGACAGTGATCTCAGATCAAAGAAGCACAGAATGTTAAAGCTAAAAATGTGGCAGTATCCAGATGTGAGCCAGATAATTTACAAAACATATATTAAACATATTGCTGTTTGAAAGTCAAGATCTCCCCCATTCCGCTGTGCAAAGAATCATAGAATCATAGAATCATAGAGTTGGAAGAGACCCCAGGGTCTATTGAGTCCAACCCCCTGCTATGAAGGAACACCCCTCAAAGCATCCCCAATAGATAGCCATCCTGCCTCTGCTTAAAAACCTCCAAAGAAGGAGACTCAACCACACTCCGCATGTGTGCATAACAGAGAGATCCCATACATGGAATAACCTGGACCTACTATGCCAACACATATACAGTGCAATGAAATACCTGTTGCATCCAAAGTATATTCAACATGGCAAGCTTGTGGAAGCATCTCTGTAAACCTCTGAAATACTTTACCAATCAGATGTTGAGCTGGCACCAGCACTTCCAGATTGTCCACACACTGAGGTTGTATCCATGACATCACCATGTCCTGAACACTCATTAAGGAGAGAATCTGAAAGAGAAAAAGAAAATGCTGTAGTCTCATCAAGCTCATCCCTTAGCCCATGATTTCGAAACATTACTTGCAATTGCCTCAGTTTCAGCATTTTGAATCCATTGCCATGCAATTGGATGAAAAAGAGAACCTCCAACAATAGGTTTAAGTGGAGCCAAGGTTCAACTGTCACAAATTTGCTGGGATGTGCTTCAAGAGAAGCATGCCTACAGTAATGGTTTCATTCAAATGAGATGGAGGCAATGATTTAAGTTAATTAATTTATGAATTTCTAATGCTTAATATTAATTAATTTCAAGCCTAACATTCCAAACTTTGGTCTGCTGTTGTTGGGAGTAAAAAAGTTAAAGGTCACATTTTCACTAGAAAGTCAATAATTTTAAAAACTTCCTTTTCCTTTAATTGTTCCTTTAATGGTTTAGCTAGTTAGTTCCTGTGTTCAATGTTCCTCTGTGTATGTGTGTGAGAGAGACAGACATGTCTCAATTAAATACAGAGAAAACATTTCCCAATCTACTCTCTAATGCTAGATAAATGTATTTCTACCCACACCTTTAATCTTGAAACTACAGCTCATTGAATGTCATCAAGCTTCACATACTTAATTTTCTTCCTTTCAGTCACAGTCTATCTATAGGTATGCCTCCTACTCAACTTCCTGCACATTTTGGCTATATATAGACTAGATCATGAAATGCTGCAGATCTCTTGATTACAGATAATAGTACTTTTATGCTTGAGACATGGGCATCCACAGGGATTTTTCCAGGGTGGAGTGGGGGAAATCTCCAAAGCTTCATATGATTGCAATTTGTGCCTATATTGTGTGCTGCTACACTATGTGCATAGGGAGATACACACACTTTTTTTTCTTAGGACTTTTCCACAGGATGTTGTTGACCCACTACGGTGATGGAAGAAGGACGGGACCACAATGACGATTATACGTGATGTCGGCACATCCCTAGGTGGTGTAATCATGGAGTAAATCATTGATGGGTTTTCCCCATCAATGACTCGCAATCAGACCACCATCCAGTGGTGCAGCTTGGTGCAAGTGGGATAGGGGCAGGGGCGGGGCAACAGCAGGCAGGGGCAGGGTGAAGGTATGCAGAGTGGCAGGTAAGGAGCAGTGGTGCCTCCAAAAAAAGTGCTGCCCAGAGCACACTGCCCCACTTGCCCCCGTCCCTACGCCACTGCCACCATCATGGACTTACCTGGTTTGCCGAGGGTCCGGAATTGCAATGGCTACACTTGCTGCCCCAGAGCAGCCTGGGAAAGTACCTGACTGTACTGCAGAAGAAAGAGGCAAGGCCATTGCACTTCCTTCATTTGCGGAGGCAGCTGGTGCAGAGGGAAGTGCTCTCGTTGTGCTCCCCGCCCAGCAGGGCCACTCCTGGGATCCCCATGGGAGGACATCAGAAAAAGGTAGGGTGCAGAAAAGGCCTTAGTATCACATTTGCTGTCATTTAGAAGCTGACATAATGGGCCAAAATGGCTGAAAATCCTGGGATTTAATAAAGAAACTTCACACAGGAGGCATTATGGACTGCAACAAAAGTTAATTTGGAGTGAGGGATATTTTTAGAAAGATTAAAAAGAAGACAGAAAAAACATCAGATGCACAAAAACAGTACAGCAGTCTTAGGAATGATTTAGACATTTTCTGGCATGGTAACATTGACAACATTGCATAATCTATCAGAAGGATTTCCATGTATTCCAGTGATTTCCTTTATCTTTGTGAATTACTCTGTAAAGAGTAGCAGTGGGAGCTTCAGGGAATGCCATTGGTAGGGGAGAAAAGTAGGTACACTTTTTCAGGATTTGGAATTCCAGAAGAGGCCATTCCTTTGTTGTTTTTCAACTGGTAGACCTGGTACCCAGACAATTTCCCTACACCAACAACTAAAACCTAGAAGTTGTTTCCTGGGTATGGTTACGAAATAAATTGGAATGGAGAGCTTACTCAACCAACTTCCAGCCCACTTGTAGAGTTTCTCTGCCAAGCAGCACTTAAAAAGATCCAGGAATATTCAGAACAGTCATATCAGCCATAAGAAGAAGCCCCAAATCCAGCTCAGAAGTCACAAAAATATGCAAGCTTTGGGGGTTACTAGATCTCTTCATCAGGCAAACTAACTTAAAGAAGGTGGAATAGACCTCCATTGAGTAATCTGTGTTTTGGATCATCATTGAACAATTGATTTAAGCAGTAGTTTGATTGGGATTAACTAATAGAATCCAGACCTTTATGTTGAAGACATGAAATGTTCATGATTAGAGTTGTAAAATGAAATGTATATATAAACATACTTAACTCTTCTCCCACAAACTTCTTCACATTTAGTGTTGTTAGTTTTACCATTTGTGTAGCGTTCCCATGAAATATTATGTGAGGAGAGATAAAATGCCATTTCCCCATCTGTCCAGACAGGTCTGGGTGGAGGACGGCATCACAGCTGGACTAGATGGAGGTGAGGCTGCTTGGCATGGTGGATGAGCTTAGCCTCCCTGACCCATGCAGGATTGTCAGCTGCCTTTTGGGAAAGAGAAGGAATCCCTCCTCACAAGGCCAGGGGGATTTCACTTATTCTGTACAGGTCTTTCAGGATGGGTGTGTGTGGTTTTAAGTAGTGTGTGTGGCTTCAAGTTGCCTGTCAACTATAGTGTGCCCATCAATTTTATAGGGTTTTCTTAGGCAATACTCAGAGGTGGTTTTGCCAGTTCCTTCCTCTGAAACATATATAGCAGCAGGTATTCACTGTCAGTCTCCCATCCAAGTACTCACCAGGGCTGACTCTGTCTAGCTTCGAAGATCAAATGGGACCTGATGCCTTTAGGGTATTTAGGCCATCTTGCATTTAGGCATTGGCAAGCTTGCTTCATATCCAAGTTGACAGCGAGGGTTGTTGGGATTGTGTAGGCTAATTTATTTAAATTGACAGAAATGTACTAAATTCTGTCATGGTATTAAGTTTCTCATGAAAGTTACTGATCTGGACATTGATCCTCTTTGTGGAACACCTTGTGGAGGGTAGGCATGGTAGGACTCCTTTTCCCCAAAAATGTATTATAATTATACACAGACAAAAACATTATCAGATAATCAATAAAAGGACCATTCTAGTCTAAGGAAAATAAAATAAATTCCATATGAAACTTTATGTTCTTCCCATTGCTCTGTTAAAAAGTTGTTTCATAATGAGTTGGTATACTCCAGTCATCTGTATTGCTATCAGCATAAGAGATAATTGGGTGCCTAATTCTATGCATGGTAGGACTAGAGAAGTATCAGATAGGACACATTTATATTCACTTTGAAAACATGCATGTATATGTGTCCTGGTGGAAAAAGCAGATTTTGCACTAACATCATTCTAAATATTATGCAAGTACAGTTGGCCCTCCACATTTGTGGGCTTAACTTTCAAGGACTTGATTATTTGTGAATTTCTCCAACCCCTGCCCTGCCCCCAAGTGCCTCTTTTCTGGGAGAAATTTCCCTCTCCGTGGCTCCAATCAGGCTGTGCAGCCTTTTCAAAATCGGCCTCTGATCCTTCTCCTCCTACACCAGTCATTGAGTGGACAGCCGAAGATAGCTTGCACCCCAATTTTTCTGTACCCTGAACTCTCTCTGAATGTCCCCTGCACTCAAGAAAGGAGAATGGTATGAGAGATGAAGTACGGAGCCACCATACTTACCCACCCCTTTTTTCTTTCCATTCTCTGACTTGGTTTGAACCTGAGTGCCCACCCTCCCCTCCATGCCTTGGTCCCCTTCCCACAGAAACAAACACATTTTGACATTTGTGTTTTGTTTTTGTTCTTTTCATTTTTGTGGGTATCCTGACCCCCTAACCCCAGCAAATGTGGAGGGCTGACTGTAATTTAAAGCATTGTTGTTGTGGTTAAACATGTTGTTTCCATGTTTAGACAGGTTAATTGGCCACTTAATCAGGGGTGTGCAAGATTAGTGGTTTGTAAAACTTTGGTACATGCCCAGAGGAGCCATTTAAAAGTAGTTGGCCATTCCAGAGACCTGCTCTCATGGACTGTGTGACCCATGAACAAGATATGAGTAGCACTATGCAGGGAGTGTTAGCACCCAGCCAAAGCTGTCAAGCCTAGAGCCAGGGTGCTGGTGCAATCTGCTTTCCCCACTTGTGAGGTGGTCGTTGTGGGGTGAAGTTCCTTCCCTGAACTTGCTGGGAGGGGTCTGCCCAGATGGGCAGGCATCAGGTCTGAAGATTCTGAGTAGATTTTCAAGCACATTGATTTTCTTTTGCACATCTTCAGTTAAATTAAGAAAATGGTCCTAATTCAGTCCCATTTTCACTGTCTCACCTCTTTATTCCATTTCTAGGTACAATAGGAGTGGAAGTCATGATTTGATTTTAGTGGGCAACCAGAAATCTGAGTGAGACAATATCTACTTGTTCCACATTTGCCTAGCTCATACATTACTTTGATGATACTTGGAGCAGGCAATGAGCATGATATGCTCATAATTTCACTGTGATAGAAGATCATTTTATTAATTTTTATTAGTTCTACGGGCTGCTATAAATTTTAGCAGGAATATTTAAAATGAAATTGCCAGAGAGGGACAATAGACAGCTGTATGTTCATAACATTTTAAGACATCCACTTCTGTGAAGAATGACTGGACCTATCTGTACTAATTCAATAATTAAAAATCAGATAGGGGGAAAAAACCCCAACTGCTGCATAAATCGCAGTGTATTCCCTGGGAACTCCTCCTATGCCTTGTGGTCTACTTTTCCTTTGCTTATACATCTCAAGGGAACATTTCTCTGTCACATAACTTGGCTACCTCATGATTATTTAAGTGCCTGCAGGACTTTTTCACTCTACTTTGCTGGCATTTGGGAAACACTGCCAGTTCCTCACGCTGTCTAAGGACTGAGAAAGGAAAGAGAATGGAAGTGCCAAATGGAAAGTGTTCCTTACAGCATGAGACACTGTGGAAGTCTATTGTTTCTATGCAGACTATTCATGAATGTAATCATGCGTCCATTTCAGATTATGAATAGATTATAATTTTAATTTATGTCATCTGTAGTCCTGTGGGCAGAGATTCCTGTATTCAATTTCTGGTATCTAGGGACAGCAGGAAAACCTCCTGTGTGAAGCTCTGGAGAACGGCTGCTTGTCAGGCTCTTTCCACAGGAGGCTCTTGTCCCAGTGTGGGGACAGGGGAGAAGCAGGACTGCAACAACATTTCTGCCAGATGTCATTTTGGTCCCTTCCTTGTCCTGTCACCAGCCAGTGTGATCATGAAGTAAATCATTGGTGGGTTTCCCTCATCACTGACCCCTGATCATGTGACCGTCACACACTTACCTGCCCTGAGAAAGGTCCAGAAGCACAATGGAGGCACTTCCTGCCCCAGCACAGCATGGGAAAGTGCCCAACTGTGCTGCAGAAGGAAGAGGCATGTCCATTGTGCCCCCTTGCACAGGGAGCCAGTCTGATGCAGAGAAGAGTGTTCCCATGGTGCTCCCTTCACAGAAGAAGCGCTGCTGGGATCATGACTGGAGAATGACACAAGAAGGTAAGGTGTGGAAAGGGCCTCAATGTTGAAAATGTTAGGCCTGAACATGATAGCTAACCCCGATTACAGTAGATCCACTTGAACCAACAGAGCTTTCTTGAGCATTGACTCATCAGGCTTCCATTGATTCAATGAGTCTGGCCCTTTTCGCATTGAGGCTTCTTGCGCGAGCGGGGAGGGCGGCTCGCGCGAGAAGCCTTCTCTGGGAGGCTGCCACTTCCCCCCTCCTTCCTTCCGCAGGTGAAGGAACGAGGGGGAAGCGGCAGCCTCCCGGAGAAGGCTTCTTGTGCGAGCTGCCCTCCCCGCGCGAAGCAGGAGGCTGTCGCGTCCGTCGCGCTAGCGCTAGTACCCCGCCCCTTCCTTCCGCCCCTTCCGAAGCGCGACCCGGCCGCCTCCCTGACGCTCCGCACAGGAGGTAAGTGCGCATGGGCGCCGGGAGTGTTGCACGAGCAAGGGTGATTTTCGCTTTGAGGCGAAAATCAAAAAACCCGCGATCGCACCGCTGCAGCCCCGTGAGTGCGGCGGAAGTGGGAGTGCATCATGCAGAGCGACACTCCCACTCCCGCGAGGCTCAGGGGGCTCTTGCGCGACAGAAAGCCCATGCGAAAAGGGCGTCTGTCTTACGTGGGCTTGGCCAGAGCTGGATAGACTGATCCTGGAAGCCATGCCCTATGAGGATAGACTTAGAGAGCTGGGTATGTTTAGTCTGCAGAAGAGAAGGTTAAGAGGGGACATGATAACCATGTTTAAATATTTGAAGGGATGCCACGTAGAGGAAGGAGAGGGCTTGTTTTCTGCTGCTCCAGAGACCAGGACAAGGAGCAATGGATTCAAGCTGCAGGAAAGGAGATTCCACCTGAACCTCAGGAAGAACTTCCTGACAGTCAGGGCTGTCCGGCAATGGAATCTGCTGCCTTGGAGTGTAGTGGAGTCTCCTTCCTTGGAGGTTTTTAAGCAGAGGCTTGATGGTCATCTGTCGAGATTGCTTTGAGGGTGTTCCTGCATGGCAGGGGGTTGGACTGGATGGCCTGTGTGGTCTCTTCCAACTCTAGATTTCTATGATTTCTATGATGGTCTTGTAACTTTAATGCTTTGATGGTTTAATTGGCAAAATATATTAATTGACAGATATATTTAATTGGCATAAAATGTAAATCATAGAAATATAATAGACCATGTAGAGGAGGAACTTTGACTGGAAAAACAGGTCAGAGGTGACCCCAAGCATGGTCGAGTCTGAGTTAATGGCTTTTTAAAGGAGAACAAAAAGCATCTCCAAGAAGAGCAAGTACCCCTGTGGTTTGCATATCCTATAGCAGGCAAAGCCATAAAACCTTAATCTGGCACCTATGTGTCACAAGTTCCAAAAACAAAGAATCTTGCTTGTTTGATAGTGCTGGCTTCGGAAAATAGGAAGATTTCAAACGAAACCATATTTGCATCATTCTCTAACCTGTGACTCTTTACTGATCTCAGATTGCACTGCCATCAAAGCCTTTGTCATATGCATGCTAAACCCATCGACTTGTTTCCTTCATACATTAGAACCATTAATCCATCCTGGAAACCATTGTCCACCCTGGAAATCCTTTGTTGTTCAAGCAGAAAGCCATGCCTCAAGGGCATATTTATTGATATAAAGGACCCTGATTTTGGATCCTCCATACAGCAGTTTTCAATTTCAGGGATCCTCTGTGTCAGTCAGACCATTTGCCGTCCTTGGACATCAGTCCAAGCCACATCACCATTTTTTGCTTCCCTCTGGATGGTAAATATAACCCAGGTCCCTTTTCTATTCCTCTAATCCTCCTCCATTTCTTTCAAGTTAGTGTTGTGTGATTGCTTGTGTGTGTGTGACTATTTGTGTGTGCATGCATATATATTTCCCCCAATAAAACATTTAAATTGCACTATAAGTTTTTTGACTGGTCTCTTTAGCAGTTCCTCGTAAACATAGGTAGACAGATCCTAAAGTTATCCCTCCCCTTGCAGGCCTCCTTAATTTAAGTTAAGTTAAGCAAGATCTCAACTATAAATGCATAAACCCCAAAAGACCATCACAAAAACATAGATGAAACTATCAGAGAATAGAATAAGAATTATATTTATAGAAATTATGAGTGACAAATAAATAGAAATTTTTGTAGAACTGAACACAATACCACAGCTTATGCCCAGTGAGAAGGCGTACATAAAAAATAGCCAAGAGTAACATTTCACATTTAACAAGAGAATATCAGAATATGACTAAAGAAATAGTGTAATTAAGATATGAATACAAAATAAGGGGAAAATTACATAAATATACACAAGTCAAGGTCTTTCAAGAATAGCCAAACTCCATCTGTGAGTGGGGCTAAGTAGCTGTTGAGAAAGCACTTGTTACAATGATTGGCAAACATAAACCAAACCGTGAAAGATAAACAGCCAAGTTCCTTTGAAAGAACTTGTTCCTAGATATATTGACGAAAGGGGACCAGAAAAAGAGAATTTCGAGATTGTTGCAAAGAGAAATGGAATCAGAGATTGTTAAAGACAATATGGTTAGATGGGCTCAAAATATTGGACATCCAATTGAGTTGGATACATGGGTGAGGGCATGGAAAACAGATATAAAATTTACACCAAGTTTAAATCTAAGGGAAAATTTTTATAAAAAGCTACATAAATGGTATATGATACCTGAAAGGTTGAAAAAAATAACAAAAAATGGGAATGGAAAATGTTGGAAATGTGATGAAAAGGAGGGGTCCTTTTTTCATATGTGGTGGACCTGTAAGGTAGCAAGAAAATTTTGGAAGGAAATACATGATGAAATTCAAAGAATGTACAGTTTAAATTTTGAAATGAAACCAGAATTTTATTTGTTAAATATGTTAGGGCAACAAAGAGAAATAAGATTTCATCAGAAGACATTGTTATATGTGATAACTGCAGCAAGATTGACATATGCACAGTATTGGAAAGAAAGAAACTATGTTGATATAAAAGAATGGAAATTAAAAGTTCTGGATATGGTAGAGATAGAAAAGTTAACTTTTTCACTTAAAAATAAGCCAAGCCAGAACTCTGAAAGAGAATGGAAAGAAGTCCTGAGTTGGATAAAGATATAGAATAAGAAAGGGAAGGAATAGAGAAAGACTGTATGTAATGTAAGTTAATAATGTTATAGGTAAAGTATTAAATTGTAATGTAACAATGTTAAATGCAACAATGTAAGATTATCTTTTAAATAGAAATAATGTATGAATGAAATGTAAACAACAGACTCAACTGGAAAGAAAGACAAAGCTTTGAAGTGGGGAAGGTTTTTTTTTCCCTTCAATTTTATATATATAAAAGAAAGAACTTGTTCCATGCCTACCAAACTGTTAGTAATAGGCATCCAAATGACTGGCAAACTGTTAATGATGGGCAACCAAGCCAGCCATTCCCAGGGCTCAAAGATGGTCACTCCCAGGACTCAATATTAGACAGCTTTCTACTATGTTCCTATGATCTTCCACCTCCAGTAAGAGATGCAGTTGTCCAAGTGGAGAGAGAGATGTGAAGTTTAATCCAATGAACCAGGTAGTTGTACTTTGCAACAGCTACACACGCAATAACGTTGGCAGCTAGTGCACTGATATCCAAGGCTACCTCGTTCCTCTTTCAGAATGTTCATTGAACAGTTTCACTCAGAAATAAAGAATTTTCTCATGCTGTAGGTCAAAAGCCTCCCCATAAAACTGCACCTATTGTTTCTCATACCCTGACATCAATACTTACCTCAATAACTCCCACAAAGCTTCTACTGGGTGTCATGCTGTGAGTAGGGCATATATTTAAATGGGGGAACAGGCTTGACATTGGCACTTGGCATTCTCATGCAGCTGCGGAGGCCTCTATGTCACTCTGGGACCTCAAGGGAAATCTCCATGGAAATTCCAGACAACTAGGCCATTTCTGCACTATACTGTTACTGTGCTATTATTCCACTTTCAACATCCTGTGGAATTCTGGGGCTTGTAGTTTACTGAGGCCAAAGAGGTCTCTGGCTGAGAATTCGAAATGCCCCTCCTTAAACTACAAACCCCAGGATTCCACAGGATGTTGAAAGTAGAATAAGAGCACTGTAATAGTGTAAGGCAGAAATGACCCTACTGGGAAATTATCCAAGGTATATGCTACTTCCACTACCACAGGGGGAAATGCCTGGCAAGGGAATCCACAGATACAAGAGGGCCGCAAAACTAGTACTGGCCTAGTTGCATGGTGTTATATTGCTATTGTTGTTGTAACTGTGGTACATTGTTCTTATGGCTGACTGTTCTTTACTGAAACATTTTCACCACCTCTTTTTTTCTCTTTTGGCTGCTTGATGGTATTTACGGCACCAGATGGTTAGTGCTTGAGTGCCTTTTTCTTTTTAAGTAGTGTTGACACTGTTCACAGACAACAGTTTTGTAGTATGTACTATCGCTGCTTATAATACTTGATTTTACTACAAGTCAGATGCCCTCACCTTGAAGGTCTCACTCCATTTGTAATGAGGAACAAAATGATTTATTTTTAGCTGATGTTCCACTTTGTGACTGTGAGGTTAGTATTTATCAATTCGGGATGGCAAGGCCTTGTAGTTGTTCCTGGCATGTGTTCTGCATCCAGGGACCTACACCAACATTTGGTTATAATAGGAAACTGTTTTTCCTGCATTTAAACTGGTTGCCAGGATCTGTCGTGCTACACACGCGCTCTGAGGTTGACTTCCAGAGTTGAGTGAGGTAAGCATCTTTTTGTGTACATGCGTATGGATGGTTAGGGATGTATTTTTCTATGCTACTTTTTATCCCCTGCCTAAGGTCCCTCCCTAAACTGCAAACTCCAGGATTCCATAGGATGTGGAAAGTGGAATAATAGCACTATAACTGTCTAGTGCGGAAATGGCCTAAGTTTGGCCTCTTGGTTTCTCCTTTTCCTTCCCTATCTCTGATAGGTTCCATTCTTTCTGGCCACCTTGCTCTCATCTTCAGCTCAGACTCCAGCTTTTCACTGAACTTTCCTCTCTTGGCTGGCAAACAACTTGCTGCCCCTTCCTTCTTGTCTTGATATTTCTCCCATCCATCTTAAAACTCTGCAAATATTCCTTGCCCTTCCTTCTTTCCCTCAACTGTATTTGTTAAATGCTTTACGTAGGCTCTACTTTGATTATTGCTTTACCCATTTATACCCTGTTCTGTTCGTATATGATAAAGTCTAGTAACTTTGATTGGGCCATCCGTCTTTTGGAAGGTGCATGTTACATGCCAAGCCAAGCCAAATACAATAAAATAAATCAGATCCATACAGAGACAAGTGAACAGAGACAAGTCTGGTTTTGGGGAAGTGCACACCTCAGTCTGGAATGCTTTATCCTATCATTTTTATACCTGGTATCATTTCTTTGGTCCCCACTACTAGTTTTCAATTTCTGGCTCATTCCTGACTGCTTCCCATGGCCCAGCCCTTGGCTCCTGCCCAGTGCTCAGCTGTTAATAACCCAGTAGTCTGTCTGTTGGATGACTACACCAACATAATCTCTTGGCACCTGACTACTCTTAGCTTATCTTAAAGCTTGTGGAAGTTTTATTTTCTGTAAAGAAGAAACTGGAGGTTGGCGGCATTAGTATTTTCTGCTTTCAGCTATGTATGAAACCTATCATATGGTTGGAAATGACAACTCAGAAAAATGGTGAGTTACTGAATGGAAGTCTCACTGGCTACATGTTCTAAAAAAGGAGAAGGAACTTCACTTATGGGATATTTCTATTAAAATATTGAATCATAAAATTTTAATATCCATTTTATAGCTTTTATACTGAATGTCATGAGGAATATGACATGATATACACTGCAATTATGTGAGGAAAATAGAAATTGTTTCACACTCTACAGAAGGATTATGCTGATATACTGGGTAATAAGATGCAGACTGCATTTCCATTCCTATAAACACTTACCTGAAAACAATTACCACTGAATTCAGGACTTACTTCTGAGTAGATCTGCACAAGAATGCATTGCAGGCAAATAATAATTTGAAAAGGAGGCCAAATAATTACAAGGAGGGGATTTTGGTTTTACTGGAGCCCAAATAATGAAAGCAATTCTTGCAGTTAATGTCACTGAACCAGAGAATGCATATTATAAATGGTAAGTCCTAACACAGGAATGAGGAAAGTGTAGCCTGGGGCTGCATGAGGCCCCACCCCTTTTTGTGGTTCCCGGCACATGCCCAAAGCCCCCAGAATTCCCTAAACTGAAAAGCTGGAGGTGAAAAATTGGCCCAGATCATATATACCACTGCAAAACTCATTAAAAATCTAGTGGTTAGGGTGGATTTATCCTGCACAAGCCCCTAGAACAGAAGCCCCATGGAAAAATTGTCAATTTTTGTCTGAAATCAATGCCAAAATGGGCATCATAGAACTTCTGTGCCTTCTAGAAAGTGACAATTTGAGAGGGATGCAGTGGCCTCAGTCCTCATGGACTTGCTCACCTTCCCCTTTCTGAAACATCTGAGGCTGTCTGACAGAGTAGAACCAGGTAGGTTTTGATTCCCATATTCTGAGATCACCTTTTGTCAGATTAGCTGCACTGGCACCATCTGACTCAGGATTCTGTGAGCTGTGGAACTCTGGTTTTACTGGTAGCCCCCCCCCCAAATTACTGTGGATGCCTCCTTGCATCCAAGCTGTGGAAGAAAAGCGGTTTAAATCTACCAAAGAAATTTAATTGATAAACGCAGAATAAGATGGTGGTGGTGCCCCTGAGAAACAGTCAAAGAGTTATAGATACTTTGGTTTGATGTACCATTTTTTCCATATTATCTCTTCAGTAATTTGAAGGGAAGTATTTCCTCAATCCAGCAATGCTTTGTATGGTTATGAGGGCATACCCTCCAGCACTTCAGAGATAAAACCAGAACACATGGTCAAGCAACATCAGAGGGTGGTCAACATGGCAAAAGTTATTAATGAGGATGAACACAAAAGCTAGGACAGGCTGTAGCAGATTTCTTTTGTCTGAGCCTACTGGAAAGGGTAAGATTCCATTGCCCTCTTCTCCTCTCCCCCTTGTTGAATTGACTGAAAACTACTTTTGGACTTTGAACTCAGTTTGCAGCAAGTGAAGAAGTATGAAGACAAAAGAGGAAAGTGGGAGGAAGAAGGAGAAATTGGAATATTTTAAAAGCAGCTGAACAGTGGGATGACAGAAGATTAACTGGAACTGTCCCTGCCAAAGTGGGACAGTTGGAGGTATGTGATTGTACTTAACACTACACAGTTATAGAAGTTTAACTATCATTGCTCCATCTTGGACTTGTAGCAGTAGTTTGAGTGTTGGATTAGGACTATGGGAGACCAGGCCAGGGAAACTCTCTGTGGGACCTTGGGAAAGTCACATTCTTAGCCTCTAAGAAAGGCAATGGCAAACCTCTGGATAAATCATGCCAGCATAATCCTAGGACAGAGTTGCCATAAGTTGGATTCAACTTGAAGGCATAAAAAGCCAAGATGTCTTTAGAGTTCTTTGCTAGAACATTCTAGTGTTGCAATTCAGAGAGCTCCTTAAGAAGAAATTCTAAGCATATCACCAAACTAAAAATCCCAGCATTCCAGCACCCTGTCAATTAAAGAGGTATCTAAATGCCTATAACTCTGTAGTGCAGATATATTCAAAGACTGAGAAGGCCTGAATTAGTTGATAGCTCTGATATGTTTATACCTAAGTAAAATATCATTCTAGCACATATTCAGGAATTCTATAAGAATGCAAACATACCATAGATATAATACCTCAGAATGCATGTGAACTGCTCCTGTTATCTATGGAGTCTGCTAAACACTTGAACAGCTTTTTGATTCCTGACCAGGTCTGATGGAAAATTCTAAATAGATGATGAAAGGCTCAATGGTCAGGATGTGGTAATACCCTAAGGATTGTCTCAGCCTTCTTCTCATTTATTAAACACTCTGTTCAACTATTTTAATTCTAAAATCCAGCTCCAAGTATCGTAAAGTGACAGGCTGTAATGTCAGAGGGGAGTGCTGTGGAGAATATCATCCTGTTTGCAAGCTTTGCTTGTCACAAGGGAAATACACAGACTTCAGACATGTAAAGATGAGAGGTGCACAGGAACAATGACATAGGTGCTTCTCATTTCTGAACTTTGAGTTGAGCATGAAATAAAGGTCAGTCTGAGCTCAGCAAGGAAATGAGCATGCAATCATCAGGGAGTGGAAGCAGAAAGCACACTGAGATACAATGGCGTTAAAACTCCATGAGCCAAAAGCCTCCATTTGCAAGAGATGAATATTTATAAAGTACAGCTTTTAGGCATATTTACAGATTTGGAACACCATCCCCAAAGAAATACTTGATGAACATTACAAGATCATGCAGTATTATTCATATTTTTATTTTCACTACATTACTTTAGGTAGGTAAAGTACACTACAGTCATTCCCACGTGTTCTCAGTCCTTGGCTTTCTATATCTACTCTCACCCACTTCCCATAAAGTTAATTTGGAAGGCTAGACTAGAAAGTCTGTAGTAACAGAAAATGCTGTGACATTTTAAGAGACCAATAATAGGATTCTCTGATCCATCTAAGATGGTTGCTTGCGTGCCTCTGCTTGCACTGATGTAAGCCAGTCAATTTCCTAGGCTCAGATAGCAGCAAAAATAGCAGCAAAGTATTGTGTATTAGACATCCAAATGGTTTTCAGTTATCTATCTTCATCTTGGAAACTAACTTCTGGTCAGTGGAAATTGATTTCCCATGCTTTTTCAGTGGCCAAAAGACTTATATTGAAACACTGGAAAGAAAGTTGACAAGACCTTATTCTTCAATGGGTCAAAGATGGCAGAGAAAGAAACAGAGAGGGTCTCCCTCAAGGGGAGTAGTGGTGTTGGCCCAGCGTTTCATGATCCATTCCATAATTTGCACAATATACAAATCTGGCTATCTGGTTGGGTGGAATTAACTTTGGCAACCCTCAGAGAAAAAAACTTCTGCTCTCTGGTAAGGGTGATAGAGGAGGAGGAGGAGGAGGAGGAGGAGTAGCAGCGCATGGACAGGCTGTGCACCAAAGTGGAGGGAAAGACAAGTGAGAAAAATGGTAGAGGAAGAAGAGAAACAGCAGCGGTGTGAGGAAGGCAAAGGAGTTTGCAACCCAGGCAAAGCTTGCACAGGCTGAATGGGTACCATGATGGAGGGTGGACAGGACCATCTCAGAAGAAAATGTAGGGGTGAGGGACAAAAGAAAGAGCCCTGGGCAAAAGGAGGGCTACTGAGTTTTTAATCCTAGTGATCTGGATACTTTCACTGATTTAAAAAAAATGAGAAAAAATTGACCTGCAGTGCCTTTGACCTACCACCACAGCAGGGATAAAGAATATGTGGCCCTCAAGATTTTCTTGTAGAACAGGACCCATCATTCCTTACTGCTGGAGGCTGATGGGAGCTGCAGTCCAATACTATCCACATAACCACATATTTTTCACCCCAGTGCTACAGAGCAAGTGCACAACTCCATTGACCTTCTTAATATTCCTGAATTAATTGATAGACAGCAAAAAAAATTAAAATTCTCTAAGACCAGGCAGATTCAGTTTTGTGCAAATATAGTGAATGAAACAGACAAAGTAATGAACCAAGTAAAAGCTCTCTCTCTCTCTCTCTTTCTCTCTCTAGATATACTACAAGCATATCCCATTGTTAATAAGCGAATATCAGCTGATACCTGCATTTTACACATATCTGTCTGTGTCTTCATAGAATCATAGAATCATAGAAATTCAGAGTTGGAAGATGTCTATTTAATCTCTTATTCATAGTAAGCAATAAAGCTTAAGAAAGGCATCAAACCAAATATCCACAGTAAATCAGAGGTAAAATCCATGACTGACTAGAATTATAATTAAGATGCATGAGGATTTGCAAACTCTAAACTGTCATATACAATGGATTCAATTCAATTCAAAATAATTGGTTATAATCAAGAGTGTGAATAAAAATTATTTAACTTTTCAAAAATGTGGGCATGATTTAAATAGCAGAAATGAAATGTATTTTTCTGTCTGATTTGAGAGAGTTGAATTTTTGAATTCTAGTCTTTCTTACTACATTCAAATCCATGAATAATAGTATGTCATTCTGTCTTTCAAATACTTGAATACAGGCTTCTCCCACTTATCTGACAAGTTAGGAAGCAGAGCACTGTCAGAAAACAGAATTGGTTGTAAAACAGAATCCATGTAGTGTACTCTAGGGACCACAAAGGATGTACGAAGGCTCACTAGTTACTGATTGCTCACAGATTGTTTGCAAAATCCCGTAGCTGGCTTAGCACCTTCCCCCCCCCCCTCAGCTTGCTTTGTAAGCAGTGTCCATGTGTGAGTGGTTCCAACCAAATTAATGGAACTTGTCCTCAGTGGTCAGATAACAGGGCATCAAAAGGTAGGGACCCTGCTGTTTGATAAGCCTTCCTTTCTCCCCCTGGAGTTCCCCCTCCCATTCCTATGCATTTTGCCCCAGCCTGGAGAACTCATGAGAGGCTTCCCCCATGCCCACTTCTTTTCCGTTTTGCCTCTATGCGTTCTCCGCACTGGGGCAAAATGCATAGGAAAGGGAAGGGGGACTCATGCAAAGGCAAAAGGGAGGACTCATGCAAAGCTTCCCCCACCCCACCTCTTCCCTTACATTTTGCAATAGAAGGAGGATTGTATTCGGCTCTGATATGCATGTAGAAGTGGGGCCTAGAGGCAGGGGTAAGAAGATAGGGTTTCGTGCTTGCCGTAGGCACTGTTTAGGTTAGATATACTACTCCTTCCTCCTGTACTTCTGCTCAGAAGTACTTCTCACTTCAAGCGATGTATCCAGCTGTCTTAATGAGCCAATACCCAGTCCAGATGTCAAAGAATGTAATTGGTTGAAGGGCAGGATACTGAACTGTCTCCTGTGACACAAGCACCTGTGACCTAAGATCTGGCAAAGAGGCCCTTCTCTGTTCCTAGATTATGGCGAAGGCATGAGCGACTTGAAGCCCTTTTACTCTACACAAATAGAGCGCTATGATTCCACTTTACCTGCTATTGAATCCTGTGGTTTGCAGTTTGGTGAGGCACTAGAGCTCCCTGACTGAAAATTCCAAAGGCTTCTCCCTAAAATGCCAATCCCAGGATACCATGGGGTGGGACCATGGCAGTTAAAGTGGAATCATAGTGCTATAATAGAGTTGCCAAATTGAGCATTATCAAATCCAGGCATCAAATCCGGACATTCGAATTATGCAAATCAGGCCTATTAATTATTACTTTATTTCTCTCACTGTGTTTCAAACTTCATGCAACTTGTTACAGATGCAAGTGATCTGGGAAAACGTATATAGACTACTAATGTTTAAAGTGCTGGACTTGGATCAAGGACTTCCAGTTTCAAATTTCTGCTTAGTCGCTGACAATGGGCCACCACGGCCTCACAACAAGCTTATCTTACAGGATTGCTGTGAGGATTAAATGGAAGGGGGAGTCCATATGAAGTGGACATGTACATCTGCAGTGCAGTACAAATAAAACAACAACATTATTAACATTATTTTATGGACAGCCACTCATCAGGTTCCTATTTTATTTTTTACATCGTCACCTTTGTAGCTGCTGGTCTGTTTCCCATTGCCCTTGCAATGAACTCTTCACTTGCCTCTTATGCTCCACTGCTCACATCATTCACTCTCTCTTACTTCTTTGCCTCATTTCATCCCATAGTGTTGTGCCCCTTGCTTCCTCCTTGTTCACCCTGCTTGTTCTGCTCACTTTCCTGCTCCTTTCTGCGTTTTGCTGCTCTCACACTGCTTGCTCTGACTTCCTTCATGCCTGAAATTTTTAGGTGGACATGTTTCTTAGAGGTCAATGGGATAGAAGAGTATTTCCATGTTTTGCAACATATCTTGGCTTCTAAGAGACTCACTTAAAAAAAAAAGAAAGAAAGCTTTGATGCTGGTCCAAATGGGTATTGTGTGGCATGCCTAGAAAAGGGGTAAAAAACAGTTATCCAGGTGATATTACAACAGAATTGTATGTTATGAAATGATCCAAGGACAAGAACAAAGACTTTCTCAGTGACTACAACTAAATTGTGAGGCACCTTCTCTGATGGAATTTCACCAGATTCTGAAGACCTTCTTGTTAGGCAATGTATTTTGCACTGGGAATTTGTGTCATATATTTTACATGTAGTATCCGCTTCTGTTTTTTATTTTATTATTGGCTTTAATGTGTTAACTACTTGGAATGGTACATAAGCATCAGAAGATGACAGCATATTCTTTCCTTAAGTAAATAAATAAAAAACTGTTTACACTCTAATTCTACAGGGAGATAGGACAATGCTACATTAATCTTACTTGATTTGATACCCAACTGTTTTAGATGTTTTCAGACAAGTTTATGTTACTTGCTACGTATTCTTTAAAATTAAATTCTTCCATAACTATCTGTTTTGTTTTCTAGAACTCTGAATTCATTGTCCTGCTTCTCTGTAGCACTTTTCCAAAGAGATAGCCATGTTTGTCTGTTCCAGCATAAACAAAAAAGGGAAGGCAGAGGGAGGAAGGAATCTGGCACATGTACTGAAGCAGTTGGCTGATAGCCATGGAAGCTCATGTTAAAGACAGTTAAGTGCTGTTGGCTATATTTAAGAGAAAGGAACACCTCTGAGTATCTGTTGACTATGAAAACACTATGAAATTCACGGCATTGCCGTAAGTCAAGAGGTGACTTGAAGCAGTAACGCAGGTCTAGAAATCTGGAAGTCACCAGTTTGGTAAAGTCTAAATAAAAATAACAGTTTTAAAAAAATATTCATGAATATAAATGCAAGAAACCTATCATTTTGAGAAAAGGGAGAAATAAAGCCCAGTACATACAAAATTAAATATTAAACTGCAGACATTTATTTTAATCTCAAATGAGTCATCTGTCAAAATAAGTCATTCTGAACAAACATTGCACTGAATAGATGAATTTATTCAGAGGCCTCAAATTAAGGCAAGCCAAATCCCAAGCTGAAATAAGTCTGCTATGAGAAATGTATTTATTTATGCCTTTAGCCTAGTCATAACCACTTTTATAGTGGTATCTTTACATTCATTCAAAATGAATAATTTGTTTCAATGAAGTAATGCAGAGCATGCAATCCATTAGGAACCAAGGAATGGCTTGTTTATAATGATTTCACATTACTGATGCCCTGAATCCTCATGTTAATAGTAAAGTAAAATATTAAATAGAATTATACAAAATTGAGACAGAGAATCAATGAGTCCTCGCTAATGAGCTGATACAATGACTCCTTTCCTCGGATTTCTTTGAAAATTAGTAACACCAGACTCTTCTTAGTGACGGGGAGGGGTTACACTAGTGCAGGTACCTATATAGATGTTGTACCAGCTATTTAGTATCTCCTTGCATAATGATTTTGCTCTCTTGCACAACCACCTCTGGATTGTGCTGGGTGCAGTTCTGATCCCAACCAAACTACCTGCTGATTGGGGAGGCACACCAGGAGAAATCTGTCACACTTGGCTAGCAGCCATCACCCTACAGAGCAGGGCTGGGCTATTGTTCAGGGAACAATCTGTGTCCCGTGGGAACCTCCCTGTCTCATGCAGACCAACACCTATGCTTCTCAGCATACCAGAAGTGATGTCATATCATGTGTTACCATGTTTTTAGGCCGGTTTTCACTTGAAGAAACAGGTTTGGAGGGGTTTCTGGGGCTGAGGGAGGGAAAACTGCCACATGTATTTGCAATTTTGGATCATATGGTAATTTTTGGATCACATGGTAATTTTAGGCAAAAATTACCCTAAAATTATGCCGTTTAAAAAAAAAAAAAAAACTAGAGGACTTGGGGTTTGAAGGAACTGGTGGAGGGCTTTGTGGCATACAAAACTAGAATTTGGGGCTGCAAGTGGTTTGTAGGCTGCACTTTCTCCTCTCTAATCTTGGGCCTACATTCTTTTCATGACATCATTGTGAATATGATGGGTTTAGAAGAGATTTGAATGAATTCATCAAATCTGATCTCAACCTTTTCTCATTCTTCTTTCACTTTTAAGTTTATTCCATCTCAGTTCTGTATTGGATGTAATTTTTTTTTGTCCTTACAAAGATTACTAAAAAAAAATTGTTCATACTTTTAAAATAATGCACTTTTGTGTTAATTCTTCAGTGCATTAACTGATATCACCTTGCACCAGATGATACCTCCAGGAGGGGGAGCAGGCTTGTGGTGATGGAAAATTCCAAGTATAGTTGGGATGGTGACAGGCATATACACCATGTAGTGTCTTCCTTTCCTAGAGTATGAAGGCTGTTAGAACATCAAACATTATCTAGATGGTCTGATACATAGCAATGGAGTCAGTATTGTGGTGCATTTTCATACCAACTATATTGTGAAGAGTAGATGTGAGGCCCTAGAAGTCAAATTTAAATTGCTAGGTAGAACACTAAAAGCCAGGAACTCAGACGTAGTGTTATCAATAGTACTTGCTCTATATGCTGTGCCAGCAAGATATACAGAGTTGAATAATCTCAATGTCTGCTTGAGATGGTGGTGTAGAAAGGAGGGTTTTTCATTTATAGGGCACTGGGAAACATTTTGGAACAAGTTGCAACAGTACAAAGGGAATCCACTGAAATCAAAGGAAAACTAAACTTCACAATAATCAGCACTGATATTGTTGTTGTTGTTGTTATCCTCAAGATTGAGACTCTAGGTAGGTAAAGAACGTAGCAGAGGGCTGTTAAAATAAACCCTGGTGGAAAGGTGAACAGAAACTGGGAAGCTTCCAGTTCAGGCTGAATCATCTCTAATGAATGAAGTTGAAAATGTTCCAGTTTTTCAAAAGGAGATGAAGTAGAAACAGGCCATGGGTATGGAATAAAATGGTAGCCAGTCAAGAAGGCCTAAGGGGCTACAGGGAAAATACACACACAGCTTCTGGAAAGGGATGCAGAATAAAGGTGTTTCTGTGCTAATACCAGAAACTTCTGAGCCAAAATGGGAAAGTGAGTGTTTGGTTTTAAGTAGTAAAACAGATGCAGTGAGCATAACAGAAACCCAGTGTAAAGGAGAAAAACTCAGAGATACTGTTATCTTTGTACAAATTCTAGGAATAACAAGAAAAGTCAGGCAGGAGGTGATGTTGCTCTGTGCATCAGAGGGGACACAGTGTCAGACAAACTAGAAAACCTGAAAGAGGTTGGCTCCTCCACAGAATAGTTACTGAGACAGTAACAAACCTGAGAACTAATTCAGTTCAGGGAACTAGTTATTGTTCCCTGACGAAATGCTCAAAGTGATCTTTAGATGAAAAACAAAATCAGAACAGTAACCAAAGAGATACCATTTGTTCCAGAGTGCCATTGCTCAGAAAAGATCCATGTTGGGCATAATTGGAAAAGGAATCAAAGATAAAATTGCCAGTATCTGCCCTCACATAAATTCATAGTATGGCTCTATCTGGAATAGTGTATACATTTCTGGCCACTCCACTTGAAAAGGTATACCATAGAACTGGAAAATGGGGGAAATGAGCAACCACTATGCTCATATAAAATGATGACTAAAGGGAGACCATGACAATAAATTTATGTGCTGGTGGGATTGCATACTCTGATGAGGCAAGCAGCTAAGTTGATGGTAGTAGTGCTACAGTTAGGGTCTCCCAACTCAGACAGGCTTTTGCTGATGAACAAGAATAAGTGTCCTAAATACCTCAGCACACTGAACGGAAGCTACTGGGCACTGGTGGTGGTAGTAGTAGTAGTAGTAGTAGTAATAGTGTACATGTGTATGTGCATGTGTGTGACATTGGCAGAGGATCTCTTAGAGACAATGGCTAACTACCTAATCTTGTTAGCAGTGCTCAGCAGGAGGCAATTATTAATCACTTCTAAATAACTTTTGCCTCAGAAAAACTAGGATGATCAAACAATCCAATGTTAGATAAGAGATAGGTATAGAAGATCAGACCCCAGCTCAGAAGGCATTCAGCTGCTGGGAGAAGAGGAAAGAACAAGTGTAAATAGTTCTGAGTGCAATAATATAAACTGATTCAAGTCGAAAGGACATTCAGCACCTGATATGTTCAGAGATGCGCAACATATATAACAGGAATATGGAATGTAAGAATTATGAATCAGGAAAAGTTAGAAATTTAAAACAAGATTTGAAATGTACATATTGGGCAATACTTCTTGTGAGTGAGCTAGAGTGGACATTAATTTGACATGTTTTATCAGATAATTAAATTGTGACTTACTCTTGAAATGACAGTATAAGAAGAAACAGGGTGGGATTAATAGTGAGACATGATATAGCAAAACCAGTCAGGGAATATAATGAGAAGGCTGACTGATGAATATTAATAAAACTTTATGGAAAACCTATCAGTATAACCATAACCTAGGTTTAAACTCCAACTATGCAGGCAGAAGAAGACACTGAAAGATTCTATGATGGCATCCAAGAGGGAAACTTTCTTGTTTCAAATGACTAATCAGACAATTTAACCACGTGGGTAAGAGTTGATCATTCTTTCCATTTGCATGGATGAGAATGAACACTTATTACATGAAGTTCTTCTAGGGCTTTTGTGTTGGAGACTGCTGGAGCATAAATAGCTAAAAGATGGAAACTAGCCTAGGTTTTATCAATATGGTGGTGGCTGAACAGTGTGGAAAATGACTTTGTCCAGGAAATTAATCTGTCAAATGAAATACTGCACAACCAAAGGGAAGCAGAGGTAGACAGCTTTGAGATTGTTTGGTTTCAATTAATATCATTTATTAATTCAACAAGAATACAGTATGGGCCTCCAGCAACATGATCTGGTTTGTGGAGAAATATGATTATTTAAGTACTTAGACTCATCTTGTATTAACTATTTATTAAAACAAATGGAATGGTAAAATTTTAAATCACTGTATGAGTGGCACACCTGAATCTGAAAATGCTGCTTGAAATAAGTTCATGAACTGATCTAATCCTAACTCTCCAGCCTGTGGCTGAAGTTTGTTATTCTTTTAATGAATTATAAAATTGTTCCTAGAAATGTAATATAAATTTTAAAAAATTGATATGCAAATAACATGATTAATGTAACTAGCAGAAAATATCAAAGACGTGGAACAATTACAGATGAAAGTTAAAGAAGAAAACACAAAACCAGGATTATAGCTGAATATCAAGAAAACAAAAATAATGGCCAAAGATGATTTTCGTAATTTTAAAGTGCATGATGAAGACATTGAAATAGTTAAAGATTTTCCACACCTTGGCTCAGTCATAAATCAGAATGGAGAATATAGTCAAGAAATCAGAAGAAGACTAGAACTTGGAACGGCAGCTATGAAGGAACTAAACAAGATCCTCAAATGTAAAGAGACATAATTGAATACCAAAGTCAGAATTGTCCATGCCATTGTATTTCCAATTTTTATGCTAGTTGCGACAGCTGGACAGTGAAGAAAGCTGACAGGAAGAGAATCAACTCAGTTGAACTGTAGTGCCAGAGAAGAATTTTGTGGGTAGCACGGACTGCCAAAAAGAGAAAAAAATATGTCCAGGAGCAAATCAAGCTTGGACTCTAGAAGCCAAGATGACTAAGATGAGACTGTCATATTTAGATACATCATGGGAAGACATGACTCAGTAGAAAAGACAGTAATACTTGGTAAGGTAGAAAGCAGTAGGAAAAGAGAAAGGCCACAGTACAGATGGATAGATTTGATCAAGGATGTCACAGCCCTGTGTTTGTAAGACCTGAACAGAGCTGTTGATAACAGAGTGAGCTCAAGGTCTCTCTTTCATGAGGTCACCAAAAGGTAAAGACCACTTGATAGCATTTAATAAGAAAGTGGAAGTCAGTAGGAAAACAGTAATAAAACATGATAGATGGGTTGATTCATTAAAGGAAGCCATGACCTTGTATTTGGAAGACTTGAGGAAAGCTGTTTATGATCAGGATTCCCAGCAATCATCCATAGGATTGCAATGATTTGAAGGTGATTTGATAGCAAACACCAACAATGGGAGACATCATAGAAGTGAACAGGGAATAGTTTTTCTAGAGCAGTGGTTCTCAACCTTCCTAATGCCGTGACCCTTTAATACAGTTTCTCATGTTGTGATGACCCCCAACCATTATCATAGCGTCAGAAGCTCAACCTGAGAAGGGCTTGAAGCGAGGTCTTAGGCGACTCCTGTGAAAGGGTCGTGCGACCCCGAAAGGGGTCCCGACCCCCAGGTTGAGAACTGTTCTAGAGCCTGGGGTTAGAAAATGGTGGAAAAACCTGGATAGTTAAAAGGAAGTACTTCTTCATACAGCACATAGTTAAAAAACAGAATACACTGCCCCAAAAAGTAATGGCAACCACCATATTGGAGAGCTCTAAAATGAGAATGGGTAAATTCCTGGTTTGGGGCATCACTGGCTACTCATCAGGATGATCATACTTCCATAATGTGAGGAAATATGCTTCTGTGGAGCATGAATTGGAAGTGCAGTTGCTCTTGTGTCCTGCTGGAGTGCTTCTCATAAGCAATTGTTTGTTTGAACAGAATACTGTTCAGGTAGATCTCTGGTAAAGAGCCAGTGTAGTGTAGCAGTTTGAGTGTTGGATTATGACCCTGGAGACCTGGTTTCAATTTTCCACTCAGCTATGGAAACCTCCTGGATGACCTTAGGCACATCACATGCTCTCAGCCCCAGAAAACCCCAAGATAGGTTTGCCTTAGGGTTGCCATAAGTCAGAAACGACTTGAAGGCACACAACAACAACAACAACAACTTTTGGTCTGATTTAGGGCCCTTTCTGCACCTTGCCTTTTTCCAGCACTGGGGTGTGGGGATCACGCGAGCAGCCTCCTGCGAGAGGCTCTCACGTCCCTGCTGCTTCAGCTCTGCACAAGCTGCCTGCTTGTGCAAGAGCCTCACCTCTTCCTTCCGCAGTGCAGCCTGCGGGCAGGACGCCTGACCAGTGCGGCTCTGGAGGCTCCACATGCCAGATAAGTGCACACGGGGCCCAGGAGCAATGCACGATCGCACACCATTTTCAGCTTCCAACTGAAAATGAAAAGGTGCACGATTGGCGCCTGCTGGCCCCTGGAGTGTCGCGCGATTGTGAGTGCATTGTGGAGATCGCTCCTCACAATTGCGCGACACTCCAAGTGTCCTTTCGCATGGCAAATACTGTGAGGAAAGGGCCTAGCATGATCGTTCTTATCTTCTTATGACTACTGAAGCTTTCAAATTTTCAATGAAAATATTGTCCTGAAGCACTGAATTTTCAAGTGTAAACAAACAATATATACAAGTTCTTTTAAAAAAAATGACATCACATTTCCTTATATAATTAGGTTGCAAACTCAGGAAAGGTTGAGCAAAACATGATGTTGGCTGGGGGCAAGAGATTTCAGAGTGGATGCTATTTTAGCTGTCTTCAACTCCCATCTTGCGTGATTAAAATTTAGTAGGGACAGGTGACATTTTTATGCAAGAATGAGTGATGAGGAAGAAAGCCCAACTGAGTTCATTAGGACTCATGCCCCAGTTTACAGTAGAATCAAGCTGTAAATGTTCTTGGTGCAGTGAAAGCTCAAAACAACACAATGAAAGTAAAAGAGAAGTACATTCTTATCTGTTGTTTCTAAATTAGAAAACTTCTCAGCTGGATATGTACGTGCTAGTTTCATTGCTGGTATATTATTGTGTGTCTTGCCCAATATATTTTCCTTTCATTGGTCTAATTGCATTGACTGTGCTATGCATCAGCCAAGGCTGTAATCTATGGTTGCTTTCTATAAGAATGAGAAGAAATCCTGCATCATTCCTCCACTGGTGGAATCATTTTTCCCTCTCAATTTTATATTCTGTTCCCCAAGCTGAAAATGTTTATTATAGACTAATACACCAGACCGTTCACTAGACTAATTCACTAGACAACTAATTCACTGGACAACTAATTCACTATAGATCCTGAATGGCTTTCCCTTTCTTTAAACCCTCTACAAACATATCTTCTTGGCAGACAAGTGATCCATTTCAGGAATCAGGCATATATTTTCTAGCACAGGCATATCACTGTTAGCATTAGGGTTCGAAATAAAAATTTAACATAGTCATACACAGACTGAATTGTAAAAGGCTAAGAGTGTCTTAAAAGTAAGAAGAGGGTATAACCATTTGTTTGTACTCACAAGAATATTTATAATGCCTGTGAATACCTTAAGTGAAACATATTATTCAACTTTTATTAAAGTGTCCTCAATTCATAGAACAGTCAAGATGACTCAGTGTTCCTTTCGTTTTTAGAACTAGCATCTGCAGGAACCTCCCAGGGTTCTTGGAAAGTCCCTACAGATAACATCCTTGCAATGTGTCCAACTACAGGAAAACAGCTGGACACATCTCCACTTACGCTTCCATTCTCCAGTAACATGGAAATGGCTGTGTTGGCAGAAGGGCTGCATCATTTAAAAGGTGGAGGTTACGGTGGTGGTTAAATGGTTGGTAAATAATTCCAGTCTCTGCAGTGACCAAAAAAGGGGGTAAAAATAGAATAAGTTGGGCTTACACTATTGTAACTAGGGATGGGCCAACCGAATCCTTGAATCCTGGGGAAGGATTTGAGATTTGCAAATCCAAATCCCTGTGCCAAAATAGGCAAACCAAATCTTTCAAATCCACCAACCAGATATGTAAAGTCGAAGGCTTTCACGGCTGGAATCCATAGGTGGTTGTGGGTTTTCCAGGCTTTGAGGCTAACAATACAACCCTGGGGGATATTCCATTTAACAATAAGCCATCACACAGGCCAACTGTAACACATGCAAATTGCTTCCTCCCACTGGGGGACTACACAAGTATATATACTCTGTCTCACTTCCATGCCACCAGATCCTCTGAAGATGCCAGCCACAGATGCAGGTGAAATGTCAGGAGCAAATACTAATAGAACACGGCCTCGAAGCCCAGAAAACCCATAACAACCCACCAACCAAATAGTTTTTGGGAGACTGGGACACCTGAAAAATTGGGAGACCAGACACACAAGGGGAGATGGCAAGTAGGTGACTTTTTCCCTTGGAGTAATAATGGCCTTTGCTAACAATTTCAGAAATTAAATCTGGGTTGTATTCTAAGACATTTAAATTGAACATTTAATATTTAAGTTCAGCATTTGACTGGAAGGTACAGTCTTGGGATTTTAAGGACAGCTGAAAGATTCCTTTGCACAGCTCTCTTGCAAAGCTATTTCAGACACAATTCTGGGGTTTGGAGTTTTACCAGGTATCACAGCCTTATCTGCCAAAGTGTGCTGGTGCATCATCAAACTACAAACCTCAGGATGCCATAAGGAGTTATGCAAAGAAAATCCAGTTTTGACCTAGATTATCTCTGAGCTGTAGCATGTGGCCCTGTTTACACAGGCAGGAAAATGTGGGATTAATCCACATTTCCCTGCCTGTGTAGAAAGGACCTTCATGTCATTTTCAGTTTGGAGAGATCCTGAGGCAAAACTATGACAATTGTCCTGGCCTTCCAAGGATTTGGATCTGGATTCGGATTTGGAAAATTCTGGATTTGTCTCATCCCTAATTGTAATTCACTCCCAGGATGCCAGCCTATATCTTCACATTTCACCTTTGAACACTCTGAAACAAAATATAAGTAAACAAATACATATAAAATGCCAAGCAAGGAAAAAAGGACAGAGACTTGTGGAGAGAGGGACAGGGAATGGTGAAACACTGCTGTTCCTCTCTTGTCTGTGGCCTGATGACAAAACTCTGCAAAAAGCAAAGGCCCCCCACAGCAGCAGGCTGGCATAGAGGGCAAACTACAATACAGTTCTGGTCCCAGATCTGGAAGAGACTTATCTTTCCTTGTATAAGCAGTGAAATTTTCTGTACTCAAAGAATTCACACTACATACACTGCTGCATTCAAAGTTCACCTCCCTCAAGGTTTGTTTACAAGGTTCTTAATCACAGATACTTTCTTTTGTTTTTATTTTTGACATTTCTTTAGGATTTAATTTGTGGAATCTCCCAGTCATTCCAATGAACACAGTTTGATCTCCTACAGCCAACCCTATTTTCATTTCCTCATTGTCTCTTCTATTGTTACAGAACATGTTTTTTTAAGTTGTTTTTTCCATTGTATTATTTCTATTCCACCTTCTTCCTAGTTTGGGACTCAAGATGGCCTACACCAATTAAAACAAATGTAGTTAAAAATTCACTACATATAAAAGCTGGAAATATAATTAAACCATCAAAAACTTAAAATGGAAACTATTATAAAGAAAACAGCAAATAGAAAACCCAGCACTTTAATCATAGCTGGCCCCACCCAAAACTGCAGACCCCAGGATTCCATAGGATGTTACAAATGGAATAATAGCACTATAACAGTCTAGTGTGGAAATGGCCTAAGAGTCAAAATACTTATTAAACTGATAGTGTTATACTCTCCATATCTCTGGCTACATGCTGTACGTATGCTTTTTCACATTACAATGCCCGTTAACAATGTATAACAGATCCCTGTATTGTTTGCTCTACAGATGAGATAACATAAGATGAATGATTCCTTCCATGTACAACCTTTCTGAAAAGTCTATATAAGAATTTATCTTGATAAGTCTGAAAAGAATGTGTTCCTATACCAAGATGTTTATGTTATCTGTATTGTTCATTCCCAAGGGAAGTATATAAGATACACATACTAATGTAACATTTGCCTTAATAAATAACTAGGAGGAATATAAACTCTGTTGGACATTGCAGTTGTTTAAAACTTCTGGTTCCAGAAATAGGAACCTGCAAATCCTTCCAATAAAGTGATGGGTGAAGGAATCATGCCTGTTTCACTATCCTGTGCAGTGCTACTTTGGGACATTTGGTCCATTCCGCTACATGCCAGGCCTCTTTCATATGTTGATCTTACTCTGATGCTTTTTCCTCCCATGCATCTGAGCTAGTTGGTGGTTAAGCACAGCCTCACTCTCTTCTATGAACTGCACTGTGTTGAAAACACTGCTGGCACTGACTATGCAAATGTTAAACATTAATAATAAAATGGCATTGCACTTCTGTCTCCCTTGTCATGAAAGCCACCTTGTAGATGACCATGGTGGCACCAAACACTGACCCTGAAACACCACTGTGCCACTGAATGAAAAAATATGACCTCTTTAATAATGAATGTCTTCTGGGTTTGTGAACTTGGTTAATTATTGTGCCATTCAGCCACTTTCTAACACGATAAGAAGACTCTGGTGAGAGTGAGTTAATTTCATGAAACGTCAAGGATTGTTATGACAGGAATTTTATGGGTATTGGAGAAAAAAGTCTGCATGTGCACTAGCATTTTTTAGCTTGCAGTTTAGCTATGTGGCAAACTGTTGAAAGATAAACCTAAGACAGTGGGGTTCAGACACTTCTTTTGCTCAGCAACCAGAGTTTCTTAAAGTCATGTAAGACAGGTTCTAATGTATTAAACTGGTAGTTGCTGTTCAGTCCAGAGAACAACCCTGCCCCCTCCCCTCTCCTCCCCTCCTTCCCTTCCCCTTCCTCTTCCTCCTTTAGGGAATCTTCCAAGCTATATCACCTACTCATAGGAGCTTTGAGAGTATCAATGAATGGAGCTGGCTACTCCTTAATCAGTCTCCCCAACCTGGTAGCTTCCAAATATTTTGTAGGACAACTCCTTGTATGACCAAATAATGGGAATTCTAAACATCAGGAGGGAATTAGGATGGGGAATTAACCTTGTAAGATATCAACCAGAATGATATCTTCAGAATGCAGGAAGTGAATCTGTGAGTCAGAAATTCAAGAAACCCTATTCCCCATACCATAAATGTGAGGGAAATGAGGAAAGAGGGTAGGGAGAAAGGGAAGCAATTCCAGGTCTAGTTCCAGGTTAGGAAGGGGTTCATCTCTCCTTGTATGAGCAGTGAAACTATCCATGCTACTTACTACTCAAGGGATGGGCAAAGTGTTGCACTGGCGCTGCATGTTTCCCTGAAGACTGTTTTTTCAGTTCTCACCTCCTCCAGACATTCCCCCTCAGTTGTTCTTTTTCTGGCCAGAAAAGGTGAAGAAAGAAAGAACGAAATAGAAAGCAAAAGAAGGATGGAATGAAGGAAGGAAGGAGGTGAAAGGAGGGAGAGAAGGAAGGAGAATTGTGTCTTCTGGAATTCTCCAAGAATTGCAATTCACTTTTAAAATTCACTTTTTAAAGCAGTTGTAGCACATACTCCCCTACAGTGTTTATTATTTTTTAAAAAGTGAGTTGCAGGCACTTCTAGTTTTTTGGCAGTCTGTGTGAGCCCCAGAGGTCCTAAGTCAAAACATTTGCTCACAGGCCTTCTGTAATTGCCCATTTCTGTTGTAGAAACATGCAGGACATGAGTTACAGAAGAGGAAATCAAGGTATAAGAGCCAAACACCTCAGCAATCAAGTTAACTTGTTAACAACTACAAACATCCTCAAACCAGTGTTTTACAAGAACTGTGAAGTTTTTGTTAAAAAATGCAACTTTATTAGAATACAATAATCATTGCCCATTGTTTCATGCTTATCAACAGCAGTCTGGGACCTATCATTTCTAAAACTAGAAGGCAAAACATGCAAACCAACTGTCATTCTCCAGGGTATATTTCTGATGCAGGTCTTGCAGCTTATTTGCTTTTCAATCTCAGTTCTCACACACCCCTGACATCTACGTAAGCATAATTCAGATAGTGAATTCATCTTAGCTATATCCAGTTAGGAAGATATTTCTCAAGTGTGTTCAGACTTTGTAGCCCTAGGGCTGTTATTGATGGTAATATATCAAATGAGCCATGTCTGTTCTGTAAACTCCTTTTTTCCTCCTTGCATGCTGATAAAAGTACCAAATTTCTGATCAAAAACATGCACAAAAAGCTCTGGGAATTAATTATAATAATTATCAACTTAGCAGACTTGGAATGCAGATCTATTAAAAGGTGGGCAGTTAATTGGTGTTAAAACTGCTGATTGCTGTGCCATGCATCATTTAAAAAAATAGTAGGAGTACAACACCACGAGAAAGAGAGCCAGATTTCAGTAGAAGGCATACAGAATTTGCAAACATACTCTGTAAATTTTATTGCACACATGTTCATCATATGCACATAATAAACAGGAATGATGTAGGTGTGAAAGGAGCAAGCATAGTTGGTACTACCCAATCATAGGCCATTTCTGCACTACACTGTTTTAGTGCTATTATTCCACTTTCAACATCTTATGGAATCCTGGAGTTTGTAGTTTGGGGGGGCTTTAGAATTCTCAGCCAGAGAGCTCTTTGGCCTCAGCAAACTGCAAACCCCAGAATTCCCCAGGATGTTGAAAGTGGAATCATAGCACTATAACAGTGTAGGGTAGAAATGACCATAATAAAGGGAATGCTATGAAGGAGGCCTACAGGATGTAAAAGGATACAGAACTGAGGCTTGTCTCTGACAGAAGGAAGATAGGCAAAAAATTGCACAGAGATAGGGAAAGGATTGCAGAGAGAAAAGGGAAAGATAGCATAGAGATAGGGGAAAGCTGTAATAGAGATAGGACAGTCAGCAAGGGAAACCACTGAAGAGCCGTGAATGATTAAATAGTTCAGAGGTTAATGTGTTATCTAAATGATGTGTCTTACTAAACTTCTACTAGTTTGTTTGTTTGTTTGTTGACAACTGTGTCTGACTATTCCGTTAAGTTTGATAGAGAGACTGGTGATGCTTACTAGAGTGAACCAGCAGACCAACATAGCCACTGGTTAACACAGGAATCACCTTGAGGCCCAAGTACTCTCACAGTAGGGATACAGTATTCATACAGTACTGGAATTTTTTTCTTGTATAACAAAGTAACTCTTAAGAATTATAATGTTTTAAGGTAACGTCTGCACCAGACATGAACAAAGTGCAGAAATTGGAGGTTCTTGAAAGGCTGCAGTTATGCAATTATGCTGCATGCACCACTTATGGTCATTTTCATATTTGAAAGGAAGTCCCTCCAGATGCCAAAAACAGCCTCATGACTTCCAATATTTCTCCACTTTAACACTCTTTCTGCCTTCTAATTTGAATTTTAAAAAGGCCATTCTTTTGTATTAGATGTTCCTAGTGAGCAAGACCTTATTTCCTTATTTGTGCTTGTTCTCACGAGTAGGAGTAAAGGATGGGGGTTGAAACTAGTTTCTCATCCTGATTTGGTTAGAATTCAGAGAATGATAATCCATGGCTTTCCCAAATCTGAAAGTGACAAAGGAAGTATGAATGCACATCTGAAAAGAGGAAGAACAAAGTGCAAATGCAACAAAGATCACTTACTGTTATCCTTTATTCTGGGGGTCCCGGGAGGGGCACCCAAATAACCAAATAAAAACACAAGATGGGGAAATTAACTGGAGCACTCTCTTAAGCTAACGAGAGGCAGGGTAACTTAGCAGGGATCTTGCAACCCTATGTTTACAGCGTCAGGTCAGAAGAGCCGTCAGACAGTTTTAAAATAGTAAAAATAATAGTTTTATTAAAAGACAAACAACAGAAAAGACACCACAAGCACACAGCTAACTAGAAATTAGAAATAAGAGTTTTCGGGGGAAATGGGTGATATGACACCTTATCTCATAGTCCTGGAGAGAAGCGGAGGATTGCAGGGAAGAAAGTTCAGCGCAGTTCGCTGAGGGGGCGATTTGCTGGACAAACCGACAGCAAGGCAGGATAGCAGTCCAGAGTGTTTCGAGGTGTGCTCAGAATCGGGGACTTTTTATAGGGTGAATTGTGCCTACAGGCCATGCTATGCTCAGTGAAAACAAAGGAAATTTGGAGCGGGACAAAAGCGTTGGAAAAGGTCAGGTTTTACATGATTAGCTTAGTGCTGGATGATGATAGTGCAGCCAGTATGCAAATGGCTCAGCATTGAGAGGGTGCCGGCTCAGGGCCGTGCGTCTTTGTGTAAAGTCGTGCTCAAGCAAGGTGTGTCTGCAAGAAATGGTCCCTGAAGCAACAGAGTGGCATTAATCTGCCTGCCTAAGTGAGGATTGGAATGTCCAACCATTACCGGCCGCGCCTGTTTACGTACTTGTCCGGTGGCCCTTGCAAACACGTGGAGCAGGGTGGCAGAGAAAGGTCAACTGAAGGCCAAATAAGTTTGATATCAAGGCGATATCTAATGCTATCACCGGGCATGTCAGAACCGTGGTGACATTACACACTAACAAACTTATGGGATCCCAGACTTGTGAACTGGCCTGTTAACCTATGAAGTATGAAGATCACAGAAGCAGGAAAAAATATAACACTCTATTGTTTCCTTTGGTGTAGTGATGATACTTGGCATGTTTATAGCACATTTATGCTTCGCATGTGTTCTCAGTAACATCTACAGCAGCTAGAGATGGGCTAGTATGCGTACCAACTCTAAACCAAAGAATAAACAAAGACTGCTATGGCTTAACTACATTCATCTGATGAGTTTGTGCTTGAAGTGAGATTTGAGAACCAGGAACTTCAGACCACACTTGTGCCACTCAGTTGGACACAGCAGGTCCAAATTCTAAGCAAATACACACATACCCTTAAACACTTCACAGATGAAAACCAAGACATGTGGGACTAGGCAACATCAGAGTGTGATCCAGATGGCAAAAGCTATTAATGAGGAAAAGCATACAAGCTAGGAGAGACTGTGTCAGTTTGCTTTTGCCTGAGCCTTTGGCGAAGGGCAGAATTCCATCCCTTTTGGTGATGGCGATGGCAGTGAGCCAGGATTGTGTGAGGGGGCTGCCTTTCCCCACCCTAGATACACCTCTGGATACTGTGCATGCGTATTAGGTTAGTTTAACCTCTGGTTTGCTAGTAAAACTGAATTATTGTATTGCAAAATGATGCATGTCTAAAAAGTGTGTCACTGACATGAAAAGTTTGGAAAGCTCTGGTATAGAGGATAGTTTTAGTATGTACTGTTTCAGTATGTATTATTTCAGTTTGTATTATTTTCTTTTCATTTTGTAATTGTTCATTGGTGTGTAATGTTTAGATTTATTGCATTTAAAATATATAATAAAATATTTTTAAAAATAACAACAAAAACAAACACCCCCCAAATTTTTTCACTTGTACTTCTGGTCTATTAATGTAAAATTATACAAGTGATTAAGATCAGTACTAGGACCCTACTAAACTGGCTTACTGGAGACATTTTGGACGTTATAGAAATGGCTACATCATATGCTTCAACCACCTAATATTTATCAACATCTTTTTATAATAGCATTGCAATTAGCTGCAATTATTCAGCAGCTTGTTTTTGTATGAGCCAGCTAGGAAGGGCAAGATTCTGCTCCCTTCCTCACTGAGTTAGCTGACTGCAAACTATAGTTGTACTTTGAACTCACTTTGAAGTTAGCTGAAGTAAAAAAAGAGTTAAAAAAAAGTGGGATGACAGAGGACTAATTAGGACCGTCCATGCCAAATTGCACCATTTGGAGGGTAGGTATTGTGAGGGGAGGGTGGGTTCCTCGATGCAGTTTCTTGCCCTTGAGTAGGAGATGGGACCCCCTTTCTTCCTGGAGATCATCTAGCTTCCACCACCTACTGATTTTAAATCTCCACCACTTAATAGCTCAGTAGGAAGCTACTGGGGAAGGAATCTCTGAACTCAGAGGTTTTTCTCTCCCACCCTCCATGGAAGAGAGGAATTCTATCTGCACATGCAACTGGCAAGGCACATGGAGAGAGAGAGAATGGACAGAGAAAATCTTTAGAAAGGAAAGGTTTTCATTCTAAGCAGGCAAACACAATGACAAAAGATATCCCATTCATGAAGGCACTTTCCTTCCTTAAGGTGTTACTTAGCAGTTACAAAGCTATGGCCCTTTTTGCATGGCATTTCCGAAGCAAAAGGGCCTCTTGAGCATCGCATAAATGTGAGAAGCAATCTACACGATGCACTTACATTTGCGTGTCGCTCAAGGGTGGACTGCGCACACATTTTTTCACTTTTAGCTTAAAGCTGAAAATGCTGTGTGGTAGTGCCTCGCTCTGGGGCCCCTTGTGCACTTACTTGGTGTGCAGAGCCTCGGGTGCTGGTCCGGTTGTGCTTCCTGTGCAGTGCAGCCTGGGAAAGGTCCCAGGCTGCACCGCTAAAGGAAGAGGTGGGGTGCTTGTGCAACCAGGAAGTAGCTGCAGAGCCAAAGCACCAGGGATGTGAGAGCCTTCCACCAAAGGCTTCTTGCGCGAGCCCTGCATCCCAGCTCCGCGAAAGGGTAAGGTGTGAAAAGGGACACAGATAAGCCTAGATCATTCCAGCCAGAGTTTTAAAAGAACAAAAACCCCTTACGTGACTAGCTAAGAACATTCCTAATCTATCCATATTATTGTCCAGATGCTGGGGTGGGAGTGGAGAGAGGAAGGCAGGAGGCTGGGTTCAGCTTTGCTTAGCCTCTGTCTCTGGTTGATGCTCCTTTGTCTCTCTCTGCCTCGTGGTCTCTTGAGGCCTTTTTAAAACTTCTTGCCCAAAGCAGCTGGAAGCTTCTCACGTTTCCCAATCTGGTCTTGCTGATTGGGCAACTATCCCTCATGATCTCTGATGTTCTTCTGTGATGCTGATCCCCAATAAATGTAACTTAAACCCAACACCTCATTAACTCCTTGTTTACTGGAGAGAGAACCATCCCCCTTCAGCTAGGTTGCCTGGATAAGGGGAAGAAGCCATTACCACATGCATGCTTAGCATTAAGGTACTTATAATTGTACTATCAGGTCTGCTTTGTAAATGTGGCAAATTCTGAAGAACAGTATTTGGGCCCTGCAGTGAAGGATCAGACTAGACAATAACACTTAGCTTGTGTTTAGAAGTGATGCTTTAGACTTCTAAAGTGGTGAAAGATTGTCTTGGCTTATGTTTTTCTCACCATAAAAATAAACATGAGCTTTATTTGCAAGCTTGAGATACACAGGTCTGAGGGAAGCCAATTGTTGAAGGAAAGATGTGCTAAAAGCAGATTTGAATTTCTCTCAACATCGTTGACCCTATGCCACCTTGATTTGCACAAAGCAGCTGTTATGACTCAACTGGGATATGAACTCAGGCTCACCACAGTCCTGTTAAAGCAGTCTTCTAGATGTGTCATGTTGGTTCTCAGAATATGCTTGATAATGGACTTGACATTTCGCTTAACATCTTTGACCCTATGACATATTAAGTTGTACAAGGTCAGCTGTTATGACTGAACTCAGATATGATCCTAGGATCACCAAGGTCCTGCTACAGCACTTTCCTTAGTTCATCGTGCTGGTTCTCAAACTAACTTGAATTTTGTGTATACTATGCATGCACTTTGATACAATGCCTATGATCAGAGTGCATAAAGATCAATTTATTTATTTACCTATGAATTAGTATTGCATTAGACACAGTGCAAGTTTAAAACTGAATCCAAAGGCTCACAAATAGCAGGTAGTCCTGTCCTGAAGAATATTTTCTGTATTGACAGGGATGTCAGGGATTCAAAGCACAAGAACCCTGGGAAAATACTCAGACCACAGCAAGGCATTGCATCATACTCCAGCAGTGTGTATTGCAAGACATTGCATCATGCACTGGGGTGGTGTGCAAAGGGTACAGGGTGGTGTGCATACCCTCATAGCTTATTGGATGTAAATGTGTATATAAGGCAGCTACATCCAGGTCATGTTGTCGATTGACCAAACCCGGTGCTTGGTGTAAGCTTTTGTCAGTCTGTTTTGTGTTCTTGTACATATTGGAACCTTGAAGCTAAGATAAAGTGCCTCCTGCTTGGAAGAAAGCTTATCTGTGTGAATATCCTTCTTAAGAAACAGGGTTGCTGCTGTCGGTTTGCTGAGAACCCCTATTTGCTGTGTCTCCATGGGGGTTGATTCTCTTATCTTCCTCCCAACAAGGGAAGGCCAGTGAAATCTATCTGTAATCTAATCTCAAAGTGAATTCCCTACCAAAACTTTCTCTTGAGGCAATGCAGTTAAGCTTTTGTGCTGGCAACTATCCTGGTACTTTCCAAAGTAAGAGAGGAAGAATTTCAGCTCACTCAGAGGATCAAGACATTTTAGTTACCATCTAAAATTGCAGAGAAGAGAAGCATTTCCCACATCATTACACTGCGAGACACAGAAGATAAAACCAAGATGGCATTTCAATTTTAAATTATCACTAGGGAGAGAAATGAGGCTGACTGCTCCATCTCCTGAAGTGATTATGATAGTGGTGTGGCCTGCTCAGGTATTTGCTAAGAGAAATTCTACTAACTACCATTCTTTTCTTTTCTTTTCTTTTCTTTTCTTTTCTTTTCTTTTCTTTTCTTTTCTTTTCTTTTCTTTTCTTTTCTTTTCTTTTCTTTTCTTTTCTTCTCTTCTCTTCTCTTCTCTTCTCTCTCTTCTCTTCTCTTCTCTTCTCTTCTCTGAAAAAAAAAATCTGCTGGCATCCTGTTAGTTAATTGCAATATCCTAAACTAGACTCGTAACTGCTTTGTATTCTCATTTACAGTCACAGCCCTATTGTTACAACCACAAACAGCCCTGTATCCCATCTTAAAAGCCAGTCAAGCTGTCTGGATCAATGGAAGTCTGTGCTGCTGCCAAGGGGGTGCTGCAGCATGATGTAACCAGAGCCTTCCCACCAGCTAGTGACTCTGAGGAAGGCAGAAGCCAGCAGCCCTGCAGAGACCCATCAATGCTCTTCATTGCACCATCACAGTTGGTCTCATCCTGCAGCAACATTGCTCACCAGCAGAACAACCCTCCATTGCTCTGAATGGATAACTGGATTTTAAGGTGAATTTCAGAGCTCGAGAGTTACAATATCACAATAGCTATGATATCATGGCCACAGATTTCGCTCAGCATCTTGGCCGTCTTCTAAAATATTCATAGCTTTAACCTGAAGCAGCATAAGCGAAGGAAAATTTAGAGACACAACATCATCTTTGGATGATCCGACAACTCTCTAAGACAATTCTGAATTTGCAAGGAATAATTTGATTTAAAGGAAGATTAGATTTCAATTGAACGTTAAAAGGAACATCTTGACAGTAAGGCCATTTCCACACTACATTGTAGTTGTTCCACTTTCAACATCCTATGGAATTATCCTGGGCTTTGCAGTTTAGAGAGGGGCATTTAGAATCCTCAGCCAGAGAGCTCTTTGGCCTCAGTAAATTACAAATCCCAGAATTCAATGTTTATGTTGAAAGTGGAATAATAGCACTGTAACAGTGTAGTGCAGAAATGACTTAAGTGTGGCTTGGCAATGGAAACAATTGCCTATAGAGTGGTGGGGTCTCCCTCTCTGGACATATTCCAAAACTTTGGACAACTGCCTGCTGCGGAAGCTTTAGGTGGAAATCCTCCACTGAGCAAGGGGCTGGACTCGGTGGCTGAGGAGGCTCTTTCTTTCCAGCTCCATGCTTCTATGATTCTAATTCTGCCATAAACAAGTCCTTTGCTTTTCACTTCTGTGATAACATTTGTCTCTGTGTATTCTTTAGATATTTCTGTTACAATCAATGGAAATCACAATTAGGACCTTGGAACTATTTTTAAAGTGAAGGGGGCTCAACACTGGCAGGAAAGTTTTTACTAATTTCCCCTAGTTGCAGATGTGTTTACAAAATAATTAAAACACCCATCCCTCCACTACACTGTTTTAAAAGCAAAAGTTGTGGAGGATACATGTTAGAAGATAACATACAAAATCCTCTCAAAAGACCATATGAAACTTGTCTGTGTACCAAGCTTGAGGAATAGAGAATGCAAAACCTAGTGAGGTGGCTGTATTTGCTGACCACAACAAATTATTTAGGGTGGTGAGAATAAAAGGGGACTGTGAAGAGTTCTAAAAGGTTGCCTCTAAACTGGAAAAAGGGGCTTAAATGGTAAATGAAAAGTGACAACACGTATAAAGTTATGCATTTGGGGGCAAAAAAAATCTGATTTCATATATTCATTGAGGGGTTGTGAGTTGACAGCAATTGGCTAAATGATCTGGGGGGTTTTGGGTCATGTGCTTTTTAAAATTGTTATATTGCTTTTAATTTTTAAAAATATTCTTGCTGATTTTTTTTTAGTATGTTTTTAATCTGTTCTGGCTTTAAAATTAAGCAAGCCATCTTGTGTCCCAAAACTGAGAAAAAGGCAGGATGCTAATACTAATACTGATATCATCACCATCATCATCATCATCATCATCATCATCTCAGGACTGAGCTACATCAGGTATCTTAGTATACTTCTGATAATTCTTGTGGAGGCTCAACTACGTAAGAGTCTTGGTGGGGCAATTCTGATCATTTTGGGGGTGTGGAGGTTCAGCCCTCTTTGGCCTAGTCTTAGAGAGTCTTTCTGTCCCAACTCTCAGGTTGCCTAGCCCCAATGAAAATAAAGCAATGAACAGTATTTCATTGTATGATCGAGGCCAACTTTTCTCCATGGAAGCAAGACACACTTCCCTGTCTACCATGTTTATAAGCAGATTTGCACTCCTGGAAGGACTGATGTTGTAAGACAGAGAGTGGGATTTTCCAAAGGTTGTGTTACTGCGGGTTAGGCCTCCTTGGAGATAGCATAAAGATATCATTTTGATATCAATAATTTGGCTCTCTTCCACCATCCCTCTCCACATGTTTGTGAGGCCCCCGGACAAGCACAGAACTAGGCTTTGTCATCAAACGCTGCAATATCCCAAGACAATAAGGCAGGCCAGAAATAGCCAGATCCTCGCTTTAGGAGACCTCTCTGCAAACACCCTCCTTTTCCCTAGACAGTTCCATTTTGCAGCTTGAAGACTGGGATAGAAATGTATCTGCCTTGGAAAATCACTTCATACAAATATGTTAGAGACAAATGCAGAATCCCTGAAAATATGTATATTTGAAAAATGTGTGCAAGCACATTTTAGAAATAGGAAAAATCTCATGAAAATTGCAAACATCTTCAAAAAATTGTACAGAAATTTCCATGTGGAAAGAAAATAGAAGTCTCACAACTTCATATGGAATTAGAATTGGATGAGAATGCCAATGGAATTTGAGAAATGCAAGAGGATCAGATCACCTGACTGATTTTGGGTAGCATGTTGGACCAGAGCTACAGAAAACTGGGCTTCATTCCTCATTTGCCACGAAGTTCATCAGATTACCCTGAGCCAGTCATCAGGGTGAAGAATCACCCATCATGGCTGAGATCCTTGGAAAAGCAAGAGTAGGATAGTTATGTCATGTATAAAATGATAACAGATATCCCAATAAGAGTTTCATATGCATATCCTTGTCCTCCAGCACAGTGCTTCCTAAGCTATCTGATGTGGGAGACTAGCTTTTTTTTTTTATTGTGCCAGTGACTGGTATTGTATTTGTACCTACCGGCTGCAATTGTTTCTTTATTTCCTGGAAACTCACCAGGGACCAGCAACCAATGGCTTATGCACCAGTTGCTCAATGGACCACAGCTTTGAGTAGTACTGCTCTACCATAATCTAGAACTCAACGTTAGTAGTATATCAGACTGTCTTTTACAAAAGGGCTGTGAAACCCCAAACATCACCGTTTCTGAGAACAGAAATAGATCCCCATATATTATTGATAGTTGTCACTTTGGGGATTATCATGGTAATAGAATCCACACACATTTGCCACAGAGAGCATTCTGATTCCATTGTCACATCCAGGCAATCCCAGTTCTCATCTTCCCATTAATTCACTGTTATTGACTAACAGAGAGTTAAATTCTACATTTACTTTCTGCACTTGTTACAGCTTTCCCAAATTGCCATTTTCTCTTCTGCTTCTTCATTGCTGCAGTCCCATCCATCACTTTGGTGCTGATTGTCTTTGCTTTGCTCCTTCTCGTATTTGCTTAACTGCTTTACCAGAGTAGTGTAGCTTCCCTTTTAGAAAACTAATGCACAGTTTTGTAAAAGGGAACTGTCCCTGACATCATCATCCACAAGATCACAAATTCTTATATCTTCCATATAGTAATCTGAGAAACCAAATCAAAGCTAACGGGAGAATCAGATCCAGCCTCCAATTTCACAAAACAATTTTGTAGCTCAGCTGAGAGTGATTTCACTTCTTGGCTCATATCCATGGTTGTTATGGCTCCTTTGAGCAACTTTCAGGGGGACTTTCATTTTCCATAATTGAGAAAGATCAAAGTAGTCTATAGCATGGAAAAGACATGGCTAATCAAAAGGATGATGTTCTGGGGTTGAGGCTTAGGGAGGGAATGCACCCTTTTGTATTTCAATATTCAAAGTATCCATCTTGACTGATGAGGATTAGTCTCCAGACCCAAGACTGATAAAATGGTTCGTCTTCTCACAAAGAATTTTCACTTCTTTTGTTGTTTAAATATTGAATGATAATGTTCTCAGTTTGTAGATACTTAGTAAAATTGTATTCCTGCATCACAATAAGGCCTTCCTAGAGGGCCTCATCTATACAGTAGGGTAGAAATTCAATAATAGATGAACAGTTAAATGTCTGAGCTCTGCAGAAGTAGCTAGTCAGACATTGCTTAGAACTTAGAATCAGCGCATGAAGATTTTGCAACATTCTTGTGTCATTTACCCTAGAATGTGTTATTCAGATTAATGCTGCCTGTGTACAGAGATGTGTTATAGTAATATAGCTAAAGTCCTTTCATTTCACCAAATCCTTTTTGAAGCCATCTAAGCTGGTGACTGCTCTGAAGGTACCACTGACCATTGGCTCTTATGAGATGCACCCTTATTTAGGCCATTTCCGCATGGGGCTAGGGAATCACCCCATGACACTTCTCACCGGACTTTTGGGCTCGCTGGTCTGGTCCATGCTTCTCTGGAGCAGTCCATGGTCGCCGCTGTGCACTCCTCCGGGGATGAAAATGGTGGCTTCCGGTTGGCCAAGGGTCTCGACCAACCGCTGAAGCTCGCCAGCCTAAAGCCCGCCCCCAGCAGATCGCAGGCTCGCACCAATGCGAGCCTGCGAATCTGCATATGGGAGCAGACTCGCAGTGGTGTGCTCCATGCTTTTGAAAGACCTGTTTCAAGAGGTCTTTCAAAAGCATGCTGGATGACCACTTGGGGTCGTTCGGGAGCGGGCTGGACTGCAGATCTACGTTCAGTAGGTCCGACCCAGTCCGGTCCCAGGTGCAGACATCCTCCCTGGAGGATGCTCTGCCCCATTTAAAAAATCCCGTGTGGAAATGGCCTTAGACTCCTTTGGGTGGCTTTGAACTTCCCCAAATCCAACTGTGACAGCAAAGAGCAGCAAAAGACAAGATGGTGCTCCTGTTGTTTTATGAACAGAAGCCAACCAGACTGGTAGTTGAATCTTATGTCAACACTGGCAACAGGACATTGCATCTTGTTAGTTTTGGATAACTTAGGATAATCTTTCTTTAATTGCTTCCATTCAGGTATTTTTAACTGTATTACAGGGGGCTCAGGGCTAGCCATGCAGCACTTCTTATCCCTGCATTTGCTGTCCTAGTTAGTGCCTTCCATGTCAGTGGGTCGCCAAATGTATTCCAGGATTTCCTTCGAATTTTAAGGCACTGAATCCATCTTGTGGATAGGATTCATCATCTTGAATAGCTCCTTTAAAGTTTACTATAAAAACTAGAGCTGGTTCACTGCACCACTGACATGGAAGGCACCAGCTGCCACTTTGTCTAAGGTATCTGTCTCATTCTGTTTAACAGTAGTGCCAGCCAGATGACAACTGACTTTGCCATTGACCATCATCTCCTGTTCCATCTTTTCTTCCTTTTATGTGAACTGTGCTGGCTTTCTCTGAACAGAAAAGTATGAAGAAAAATGTAAAATTTTAATAGACAGATCCTTGATATAGTTAACAACTTTTCCCTGACTGATTCCCCACTCCTCCCCTGCTACTTTTGGAAGCCAGAATATATCAGAGTTGTGACTATGACAGAATTTGACAGCTTCTGAACTATTTCACACATGCAAAATAGAAATATGTCCATGGCCTTTTAATGCAGAATATCCAATACGGAATCTTTCAAGCTGCAATTTAAGTTTTTATGAAAAACTGTAAATCTGAAAATTAATAGGAACTGAGATCTCTGATGCAAAGCACTGCAAGTAAAGAAACTCTGGGGCCTCTGTTTGTACACAATCAACCATAAAAATGTACTCCTTGTTAACTTTAATATACATTGTCGGGGCTTTCCCTGACTTTTGGGACAATTATTAAGGAGATTTGACAATTCATATGGAATCTATTGTAGCATCTCCATACACAAATGAGAGCTCCCAAGTATGAGCACAGATCCCACAGTGAAAAGAGGGAAAACTCACATATTTCCCTTTTTGGGGTTTTTTTTAATGTAGAACTAGCTTCCTGCTCCATTAGACATAGGATTGGTTGGGCAACATTGTGCACCTCTGTGCTTTCCAGGAATCTCATTTTAACTATGCTATACCTCCCCTCTCTTAAAGCATGTGGAAACATTCACCTTGTTTTTAAGACAAATTAGACAAATTAGTGTGTACGTGTCAATGAGTGTTAATGTCTCTCTGGCAGAGTAAACTAAAGAGGTCTGGAACTCACTGATTGTTTTACGAGTGACAAAACATTGATGGGAGTTGTGACAGCCTTTTAATGTCTTGGTTGGGTAAGGTGAAAGGGGGAAGGTCTCTGTTGGAAATGTGCACAGCAGGAGTGCTTGCCTGCCATACCTGGGCAGCTACATTGACTATTGTATTCAGATGCTGGGTCATTGGCAGGATTACTGGAAGCCTATTAATGCCAACCTTCCGCTTAATTCCTCTTGACTTTATGCCAGTGTCCCGCTTACCGCAAGTTTCCCGGCCATAAGTGTCCAGTGTTTACATGAAAATGATATTTCTTACCAATCTTGCTATTCTGCAGGACGGGTATGTAAGGGGTGGTAACACTTGAGTATGTAACTGGCACACAGTGGAGTCAAACAAATACTATACTAAATACTCAGACCTAACAACAATAACTATAATAACAAAAAACTTTATTTATATCCTGTGTTTTCCCGAAAACTTGGACTCATGAACCTGGACAGTTCTTATACCAGGAACTACTTAGAAGGCAGTGGTTTTAAGCTGCACAGTTGCAATTTCAAAAACAGTCTGCTTTTGAATCTGTTAAAGAATACATTCTTTTTTTAAAAAAAGTATGTCTTCTCTATATTTATAACTGTAGACAAACCTTCTGTAACATAATTGAACAGGATCATGAAGCTGTACTTAATTCTTTCTCAGTCACTTTCTCATTACAATGATTACAAAGATTTTGTTAAATGAGGATGTGAGAGAAGAGAAACATTCTATCCTACAAATATTCCCACATTGATTCCCCAACTGACCCCTCCATCTAATGATTTGGCTGAGGGTACAATAATGGTGGGGAAACGACTAAAATGGTCACCTTCTGTGGAACTTTCTATCCAGAACCATCTATATAGTCCCCACTTTTTGAAAATGCAGCAGAATATTGTCAGTGGACATATGGATCCCATTGAGGGTATTACGACCGTTTCTGCAGCTTTAAGGCCACTTTTAATTAGGAAAAACAATCAGCCTAAAATGGCTTTTGGTAATATAGGTTGGTTTGATAACGAATGTAGGCAAGCTAAAAAGAGTCTGGCACAACTAACTAGGAGGGTAAGACGAACTCATTTGCAAGCCAACCTGGAGGTCTTGGCTTCCAGTCATCAAATCTATCAGGATTTATTAAGAAAAAAAAAGAGGATTTTTATGACCACTCAGTGGAATGAGTTAATGCTGGCAGCTCTGGAAAGGAATGAAAGGCGATTTTGGAATTTGATCTCAATATCAGATACAGGTTATACTCCCACAATAGAAGTGTGCATTCCAGCTAATACCTGGTGTGTTTATTTTAGAAATACTCTGGATGGCGATGTACATGGGAGCTCTTACCAAACAAGCACTAAACAAACTCTGCAAATGGTACTACCTAAATGGCCTCCTGTTTCTGAGGAAGAAGTGGCTAAACTTATACATGTGCTGTCAGCAGATAAAGCACCCGGTGAGGATATGATTCCAGCAGAGGTATATAAGAACAATTCTGAATGGTGGGCTCCTATTTTGGCTAAACTATTCTCCCATATAAATTCTACAGCTATCTTTCCTGAGGGATGGAAGCAGAGCATAGTTTTTCCAATATATAAGAAAGGAGATAAATCTAACCCACAGAATTATCGACCTATCAGTTTGTTGGATATCAGCTCTAAGATCTATACTCACTTTCTCCTTCAGCAGCTGAGTAAATGGGTGGAGGAGAAAAATGTTCTTCACCAGGAACAAGCTGGTTTTAGGAAAGGTCATAGCACAGTGGATCAGATTTTTGTGTTACACTACCTAATTCATAAATACACCACAGGCTCTGCTAAACGGCTTTATGCTGCATTCATTGACTTTTCCTCAGCCTTTGATACAATTAATAGGAATCGTCTGTGGAGCAAACTTGCAATGACTGACATTGATAAAAGACTACTCTTCCTAATACAGGAATTATATACAGATACATCTATGAGGGTCAGGATTAGCACAGATGGAAGGCTGACACAGGAAATCAATACAACAAAAGGAGTTAGACAGGGGTGCTTACTAGCACCCCTTTTGTTTAACCTTTATATAAATGATATAGTAACACAGTTAATTTGTCCTGATCACTTTCTACCCTCCATAGGAACACGTAAAGTAGCACTTTTAATATATGCTGATGACATCATACTACTCTCGATCAATAAAATTGGGCTGAAGAGAAGCCTCAATAAACTCTATGAGTTCTGTCATATAGAACATCTTAGGATTAACTATACCAAATTCAAGTTGCTCATCTTTGGTAAGCGACCACCTAAAATTAAATGGTGTTTGGGTGGCAATAATATAGAACAGTTCCCTTCTTTTAAATATTTGGGGGTACATTTTGACGAGAAACTTACCTGGAAGACACAATTATGCAATATAAAAACAACAGTACAGAGGTCAGCCCATGCTACTTTGAAATTCTTTTATTCCAAAGGGGGAAATTAGTGTTCCCAGCTTTGAAAGTGTATTCAGGAAAAATAATGGCCCAAATGCTATATGGTATAGAGATTTGGGGGGTAAATCACAGGAATCTGAATGACCTGGAAGTCTGCCAGAATAAATTTTTTAGATCTTTGCTGGCAATACCACCTGGAACCCCAGCTGCATTCCTCAGAACGGAGTTAGGTGTACCATCTGTAAAAGCAAGGTCTGAGTTGGCAATTTTTACGTATTATAAAAGGGTCCTTGACATAACTGATTATCGTCTGCCTAAGCTGTGCTTAGCTGAGCAATGGAAGATTGGTGGCTGGGCTAAGCTAGTCCAGGACCTGCTAATAACCAAAAGTCCCTCAACAGATATTTTTGTCTTTGAGGGATTTAAAACTAAAGTGAGGGATTATATTTATAAATTGGATAATGAGCAGGACCTAAGTGTAATTAAAAGATCAAAGTTTTCACACTGGTATCATATGGTGAAATCTAAACATCTGAGAGCTCAGTACCTACATACACTCACTTTTCCCTCTTTGAGAATAGCATTCACGGAACTGTGTTTTCAAACTATGCCAACATCTGTTTTAGGTGGCAGATATAAAAACATTCCAAGACACCTAAGGATCTGCATTTGTGGCATGGGGGAGGTAGAGGACATCATACACTACCTATTCTTCTGCCCCCTTTATCAAAATCCTCGAAAGAGATTTTTGGGACATATTCTGGCTCCCTTGCAAGGTGAGACTCCCTACGTAAAACTTTGCTGGTTGCTCTCAGACTGTGATTCACTGGTTACATATAAAACAGCTTTATTTGCCAAAGCTGCCAAAAGCATTCGTGCAAACTATTTGAAAGAGATTGCTATAGATTATGCCGGGGACTCTCTGATCTAATATTTATATGTATGTATGTATGTATGTATGTATGTATGTATATTTTATATTGGTTTTATGGTTTTAAGTATACTTGTAATGGCTTTTAGTCAAATACAATAAATTTACTGACTGACTCCTATAAATATGAGAAAACAGATTTGGTGTGCAGCAGAAAGTGCTCATAAGTATATTTTGTAGTACATGAATCACAGATGGCAGAAACATTTGGCCCGTTCTTGAGAAACAAAATGTCTTGTGCCATTATGGCATTATATTTATTAGCATACTTCACTTGAAATAATTTTTTCTTGCCTATTTTCAAATATTCCTTATTTGTTGAATATGACTATTGCTGAATTTCACTGAAGAATGTATTATGGGAGGAATCAAACCTGTATGAGAATAGCTCCAAAGCAAATGAAGACAAATTGCTTGTATATGTGGTTTTCTTTCCTTTACTTTGCAAAATCCTTTTTACCAAATATGGCTTAATGTTCAAAAGAATGCCAAGAGAAAAGGAAGCCACCTATATTTTCCTCCCAAGTCATAGAGATGGATCAGACAAAATGAAATATTTTCCTCATTTGGTAGGGGATTTTGGGATCTGTACTCCAGAAGGAAACATTTCCAAACCATGCTCTTAACACTAAGGATGGCTAGCCTCCCAGCGCTCTTTTTTCTGGTGTTAGCTGATTACTCCCAGAAGCAGTACAAAAGTTTGGGACGACTTTTAATAGCTGGTTTAATTAAGTATGGGTACTTTTATTGTCCAGGGCTTTACAGGTCTGCTTAAAGGCTTGATTAGTTATACAGGGCCAGGCCTAAAGCCCTGTTCAGTGCTGAGCATATCTTGATTAAGACTCTGCTATAGTAGAATTAGGGTGTTTGCATGCTAGAACAAATTATATAAAAAGCCCCTCCACTTGCTGGGCAAGATTACAAGAGTCTTTGTACATTTTCCTATGTGCATTTCCTACATTTTCACACTTGGGGACTCATTTGGCAAAGAAGTTCATTGGTGGAAAAACTTGATTTCTGTGCAAATCAAAACAAAAACATTCTGCACAGTGTATTTTGAGCAAAAGGTTGTCTTTTAGGGATGTAAAACTTTCCAGGGGCAAACTGCCCCCCCCCAATGACTCCTATGAGGTAGGGGGAAAAAACCCATATGACATCTGGTCTCTCAGTAGGATGTCTTGATGTACCAAGATTCACCTTCTTGCTGAGGATGAGAAAATCTGTGAGTAGTCTTTGTATTTCTAGGTGGTAATCCAGGGAGCAGGATACACTTAGCATATTGATGGAGAGTTCTGCAGGACATAAGAAAGACCTGCTACTGAAAGCCCCAAGGGAAGAGAAATGCTGTTCTGAAGGAGGCCTGAGCTCAACTGTGCAAAACATGCTTGTATAATCTCCCAGGTGCTGTCCCCTCTGTTGAAGACTGGCAATGTGGAGTTCTGGTGTTTGTAGTTTACTGAGGCCAAAGAATTCTAAATGCCCTCCCAAAATGCAAACCCCAGGATTCCATAGGATGTTGAAAGTGGAATAATAGCACTATAACAGTGCAGGGCAGAAAGGCCCGTGGTTTCACAATCAGATCAGGACTATTTGCTTCATTTGACTTTGGACTACTTTGGTCATTTTGCTATGGCTGATGATCCTCCCACTCCCCCCAAACCCTACCTTTTCACCAGGCAGCTTCCCAACGGACAGGTTTCTGAGGTGCTCCAGGTCAGGGCACTAAGAAATGATGATGGCAGTGATCTTACCATCACAGGGTACATGGACATGTGCATCTGCAGCAGGACCTAAAGAATCTCTCCAGCTACCTGTTCTTAATGTATCCCGTGACTAGGAGAGTGCTGCAGTCATAATTTCCTTGTAGTTGAGGAGCTGCCTGCCTGTAAAGGTAATTTTTGAGGGGGTCATGTTCAGTCATAAATGACTGTAAACATGGATCCCAAAGGCTGCAAAATCTGAAGGCTGGTTTGCAGTCTTGTAACTATTGAGTAAGATGCCAGCTGATACAAAATAATAGATAACATGTATTGTATATTATATATTATTGTGTAACAGACACTGTCTCTCTTTTTCTCTCTATACACACGCACACACATATTTATATGCATATATATATATATATATATGCACATGCTCATATACACACAGACACACACACACACATATATAATATATAGAAGTCAAAGTTTGTCTGTTTCTCTGTGCCAGACGAAGACCTCATATGATTGGCTGCCTAAGAAGATTCTATGGAGTCCTGGGGTTTGTAGTTTAGGGAGGGGCCCTTAGAAATCTCAGCCAGAGAATAGGCCCATTGCTATCCAGATGAGGTCTAGCTGCAAGGAGAAGGGGAGTGTATTCCCTCAGGAACCCAACCTCTGTATGTTAATAAGTCTGAATGCAAATTGGATTGGGGAATATGAGGAAAAGTTACAGGTACTGGACAAGACAGTTTGGGGAATTAGAGACATGGGATCTCAAGTCTTTCTAACAAGTACTACTTATGAGAAAATAAAATCCCAGGCAATGCCAGATATGTATGCTAGTATATGATAATGATTTTGTTGTGCTGGAAAATTCCCCTGGGAATAATGCAATGCTTTGAGAAGTTCAGTGCCCATTGCTATCTAAGAAGACAGAAGGCAAAAGAAAGTTGTGAGGCTGCTGTTGGCACCACCACAAAGCTTTTGGCAACCTTCCTGGCACCCTAAAAACTTGTCAAAATTGCCTAGCTCTGATTCATCACCTGGGCAAAGAGCAAGAAATTGGAGACATTCATTTTCATTTAGCCTTATACTTGCAGTATTATGGCCCATTCAAAAATCTCTGGAAAGGAATATTTAAAATGAAATAAAATGCCAGTTTCTGCAATGTCTGAGTTTGCCTCTCATTGGGGTCAAGGTGTGCATTGGCTGAGGTAGTAGTTATCAATATGGATGGGTAAACCATGCTGGAGGAATCCTGCTTTCAGCTTATTTCCTATTCCCTCTGCCAATTTCAATTTCTGTTCTGACTGCAAACTATTTAACTTAATATTATCAATTGGTTGATATAATTAATGACTCTCAGTGGTATTAAGTACGGTGTAAACTTCTTACCCACAAGTCACTACAGCTATATATTTGATGAGAAATTCTCCTGCAAGTGATGAAGGATCCTAAACATGGCCAGGATTTTTTCGAGAAGATAGTCATGTTAATCTGTATTAGCATAAAATGGAAAAAAAATCTAATAGGATAAGGAAGCTAGCAGTGTCTTTGGGACTAGCTGATTTACTTTAGCATGAGCTTTTGTGAGCATCAGTCCACTCCTTCAGATGCACTGAAGTGAAAAAGTAGATTGATATCCATGAAAGCTCACGCTAAAATAAAAAGGTGCTAGATTCCCCCCATTCCCCATTTCTTATGGACAGGGAGGTAATGGTTATTTAAATAGAGAGGTAGATGTGAGGGAACAAAAATGTGGAACCTTCTTAGATGTCAAGACTGTTAAAAGGTTATATGGCAGGAGCATTGCTTAAGGCTACAAATTCTCAGATCACTAGCTATGGAGTTCTAACTAGGATATTTCAGAAAAGTCTTTTGATTATAGCCATAAATAATAGCTTCTGATCATTGGAGTCTGATTTCTGTTTGATTTCCAGTGGTTCAAATCTCCAGTAGATTGGGCCATAAATAATATTCTAATACTGCAAGAAGCCACACAATAAGTGTTGTTATGCTGTCAAAAGAGTGAGAATAATTCATGGTCCTAAGAGCTGTCCAGTCCTTGATGTACAAATAGAGTCAACTGGTGGCTTCCATGTCAATGGAGTGATGAATCCAGATGTTAGTTTAAACTTTAAAAATGCTAGGCGAAGTGCCAAATCTATTTTGGGGACAAGGCTCAGAACCATGATTAGTTCCTTAAAATGCAGACTAAAATCTAGAATGGATTCTCTTCCCACTCAACTGACATAGAAGCAACCAGCCATCACGAAGGAGAAGAATAATCAAAGGGATTATCCTTTCTTTAATTTAAAGAGTGTTTTTTTCCCCTAATCACCCACTTTTGAGGCAATTTCTTTTTCTTCTTCTTTTTTCCCCAGTGGTGCTGGTCCTTTTCTAACTTGATGGGCATGTCAAAGGCCACACCAGGGCCTTGTGAGGCTTTCAGAACACACAATTCCCACCTTTTTCCTAGAGGAAGACTGTGCCTCCATGTTTTGCTTGTGCCTTGTCACTGCGAGTTACAAGGATACTGAACCTGATTGTTTCGCCACGCAGAGCTTATAGAACAAGGACAGCGATGGGCACAGGTTACATGAACCTCCTTGCCCCACTTTGCAGTGTCTGTATGAGACAAGTTCTGATAAAACAAAAAGACAGTGTGTTAGGTATAAATCAAGACATAATGGGAGGGTTAACCTTACTTTAAACTGATTCTCCCCAAAGCCTCCACAAACGGGGATTCTCCTTTAGACCTAGATGTTGGTTTACTGCATATCATGTTTTAAGATGAAAAAATTGCTGAAAATATTCCTTAAATTTCTTGCTTAAATATATGCCCATGTAATTATGTTGGATCCCAGAGTTGAGCAACCAATCATGAAACAAATGCCATGGTCTTGAGCTGACCTGTTGTGGGATGGTTAATTAGCTTTATATTGGTCCAGTCATAAGTGAGAGAGAGGGCTTTATGGGTTGGGTAAGGTGAAAAATAACAGTGTATCTCACAAGCAGAGTAACTAATATTTGCAAGCAGAAGGTGAACAACAACCCGTCCCACTCCACTAATCCACATGCAGAGAGTCCAGCAGAGAAAATAAAGCAGACTTATTGTTTTTTGTAAAAGGATATGAAGTAGTTTATTTACAAATACTAAAAATTTCATGGCAATGGGCTTTTAAAACAGAGAGGAGAAAAGGAGAACTGCAGAGGACAAAATGAAAGCAGGACAATTTCAGAGAAACTGCAGACCAACTGATGCAGAGAGAGTGAGTGTGTGGCCAAATCAACAAACAAAGGTGACATGAACAAATGCTATACCTAAACAATTAGAGAGACATGCAAACTAGCAGATGCTGAGTACAGGCATGCTAAGGTTGTTATCTCTATCAATGTGTGTCAGTGCAGAAAATTTTTCAGTATTAGGAACTGTACCAACAGAATTTCTGAGAAAGTGCAACCATTTTCACAAATCTGCCATGAGAATTTGCTATATCCAGCAGCTTGGTATATCTCTGACCTGTCATGAAATATGTAGAAAATCACAGACAATTTGTTGTACTCTGTTAACTATGAGTCTGAATTTGAAGATATTTGTCCTAAGTGAAGTCCAGTAGCAGTGTGTTTGTGTTTATGTGCTTTCAAGTCACCTGTTGAGTTATGGCGAGCCCATGGATTTCATAAACGTTTTCTTAGGCAAGGAATACTCAGAAGTGGTGTTCCTCCTCTGAGATATACCCTACAACACTTGGTATTTGTTGGTGGTCTCTTATAAAAATACTAACTAGAGCTGACCCTACTTAGCTTTCAAGATCAGCCAGGATCTGGTGCCTTTAGGGTAGCAGGGAAAGAGACAAGGAAAAGTAGAAGAGAAAGCAGAATGAGGACGGCTATGAAAATGACAGGAGACTCCCAACTGAGTAACCTTTGAGAAATAATGTAATTTGCTACTTATGGAAAAAAGGGGCAGACAGATAGAGATTTGCAACCAGATTTTAACCTTTTTCACAAATGAAAAAAAGGGAACCATTCATGCAAGTCCATCTTTGCTTGCTCATCAGAAGAGATGATATTATATAAATCATACTTTTTGACAGTTCAGTCTGGGGACTGGATCATAGAATCAGTACTTACAAAACAGCAAACAAAGCGCAGTCATTTTGGGACTGCTGAGGTAGTATTTTTGTTTGTTTGTATTTTTGGCAAGAATCGGTGGTGTGAGTTTGCTCCTTCTCAACCATGCTACTCACTTTTTTAAAAAAATGTTTTAGTTCATCAGAATTTTGTTCTGATAAAGTAGGCTGATTTCATGAAGTAAGAGCTGATTTGGAGAAGCAAAGTAGCTCGGAAGAGAATGTTCAAAATCATAGATGCTGAACCATAGGGGTAGGGCAAATGACAAGTGGAAATTCCACAGATCAAGACTCTAATCTAGTGCTCCCTTCTTTAAAAACCTCCTGTGGGGCTGGAAACATGGCCCTTTGGCTTCAAACAGCAGATTCTCTCCATTGCTTAGAAAACCATTTTTGACACACACAAACCTTACACACACACTCTCTCTCAAGTTTTAGAAGCAGCCTTTGATTCACTGCGGAGAACATTGGGGGGTGGGGAAATAACCTTACATAGCTGGGGACGTTTGAAGAATTTGATCTTTGCCAATTCAAACTGACTTGATCTGTCCCTCCTGGAAGGAAAAGCAATGTTTAGAAATGTGTACTTTCATGGTAAATAAGTTCTGAAGTGTCTATTTTGAGGGAAAGAACATTTTAAAACATATTAAATGTTACATTTCATGCATTTTTTTTTAAAAAATGAGCAGATCAATGTGTAATTGAAACGTAAATAAACGTGAACACATACTGAAGTGACACACCTTTCCATGCTAGCTCCCAGAGATTTCCAAAAATGTTTTGTTACATATCCTTCTGGGTGGGATGGGGTGTGGCATAGGTCCTGAGGGAGAAGGAGGAGATTGGGAAGAAAAAAAAAACAAGCAAAAAGACCTTCTGCTCCAATCAGAGATGATATTATTTTCCTCCAAGATATATATATACAAAAATCTTCATTTCATTTCATCCTTCTCAGTGGCAATTGGTGGTTTCCATATCAAGGGAATGGTGCATCCACACTTGTCTTTATTCCAAGCCTTAAAGGAGTTGTCCAAAGTGCTGGGCTGTTTTGGGAATAGGTTCAGCACCTTGAAGAGTTTGTTTAAGATCTGAACTAATATGCAGAACAGATTCACCATACCCCTAACATGGATATTTTTGGCTGAAATGCATCTTTTTCCCATCCCCACCACACCCCCAGTCACAGTAATTCAGGTAAGCAATCTGATCCATCCACTGGGGAAGCATTTGCCCAAAGAGGAAAGGAAGAAAATGCATAGGGAGCAGTATTAGCTGAAAGTTTTTATGTCAGTAACGCACTGAATCTGATCCAGTTATTAGTCTGAACTTTAGAAAAGCTATCCAAGGGGCTGAATCTATTTGGGGAGACAGAAGTCAGCATGTTGAATAGAACAATTAAAATTTAGTCTAAATTCAGAAGGGATTCACTGCCCAATGGTATAGAAGCCACCAGCCACCAGTGTTTGGAAAGACAGTGAGAGCTTAAAAGAGACATGCCATCTGAATCCCATTCTGTTACCAGCCTCCAAGGTTGAGGAGGAAGGCTGTCCCTTCCTTGTTGTAAGGAATCTCAAAATAAATGCTGTGCACATTCCCTAAATTTCTGCAACCAAACAAAACATATGGAGAAGAAGATGGCTCAGTTTGAACAACTAGTTTTGAACTTGGGTTGGTGTGCTAACTGCAACAGCCCATGCGTTTTCACACCACCTCATAGGTAATTTAAACAGCAGTCTCCAGAAAGGTCATATCATGAGATGACAAGACTTAGTGGAAAAGATGATAGTGCTCAGTAAGGTTGAAGGCGGTGGTGGGGAAACAGGGAGACTGGTCTATAGACAGATTGATTCAATCAAGGGGCAGAGCCTTGAATCCGCGAGACCTGAATGGGGCAGTTGATGACTGCTGGGGGTCTCTCTTTCCTAGGGTTGCCATAAATTGAACTCAATTTCATTGCAGTGAATAACAAACGGTACCAATGGATAAGCAGGAATGGGCCATAGATTTTATAGATAAATTCAGATGTAGACAGATTATGATTTCCTTAGCAGTTCCTAACCTACAGTCTCTAAGTCAAAGCCAACTTGATGGCACATAACAACGGGAAGCATAGTAATTGGATAGATTTGGTTCTTGAGGCTATTCTTAAGAACTCAACCAAACAATCATTTTTAAGGAGCATTATCACAAGACTGTTCTGCATTCATCCAGGTGAGACCTTCAATATTAGGGTGGAGATAGCTACATAATATTGTATGTAATATCTGAAATGAAGACCTGAATCCTAAACATAAGTCAAACTGGGGCCTTAGCTATAAGGGTGGTGGCAGTGGTGGCAGAATGAAATAGGAATTCTGCTCCTCCAATGAAATTTTCCTGGAGTCTCCAAATTTCTAGTCCTGCAGAGGGTGTCACTGAGAATTGTTCTTACCCAGAATGCTTATATTTGCTACATTTGCATCCCCTTGGTAACTTGGCCTTCCTATTTTCTTTGGATACTCAGGCCCGATGTCTAAATGCTCAACACAAATTTTAAATTAGTCCAATACTAGAAATTGTGAAGGAAAATTTCATTTTGGGGGAGGATGAATTCTTATGAGGGCAATGCCCACTACACCTCTGGTCCCCAACTAGGATAGACCCAAAGGCCGGTTCCACACTACACTGTTATAGTGCTATTATTCCGCTTTCAACATCCTATGGAATCTTGGGGTTTGCAATTTAGAGAGGGGCATTTAGAATTCTCAGCCAGAGAGCTCTTTGGCCTCAGGAAACTACAAACCCTAGAATTCCACAGGATGTTGAAAGTGAAATAACATTGCTATAACAGTGGCCATTTCTGCACTACACTGTTATAGTGCTATTATTCCACTTTCAACATCCTGTGGAATTCTGGGGTTTGTAGTTTACTGAAGCCAAAGAGCTCTCTGGCTGAGAATTCTAAAGGCCCCTCCCTAAACTACAAACCCCAGGATTCCATAGGATGTTGAAAGTGGAACAATAGCACTATAACAGTGTAGTGTGGAAATGGCCAGTGTAGTGCCACTGGGGCCACTGAATCAGTTACTGAATGTAAATACCATTGATTCAATGATTCTACTGCAATGATTCTATTGGAGTTGGAACTAACAATGGGATTCAGGTTACAGAATATACATTTTAATACTTGCTTAAACATATCTGTTTCCAAGCTTGCTAGAGTCTTCAGAAAGAGGTGTAAGCATGCTGCATTGCTGGGGTTCTTGGAGTCATAGAAAGGGCTCAGAGTAACTCTGAAAATCTCTGGGGTTGATAGTTAATGCAAACCATTCAAATGGAGATAGACTATGCCAAATTGTGGAACACAGTCACTTCAAGCATATTTTTTTCCATTGTGCTAATAATTCTGGCTCTGCTTGTGTGGAGGGTGAGGAGATTGGCAAGGATCTCTTCCCCCCCTCCCCTCCTTTTAAGGCCTGGGAAAAGAAAGAGCTGGCAGGTGGCTGCCCAAAGAAAAGGCTGACTGTAAGAAACCAAAGCACAATACCAAAGCACATCAAGGGTATTTTCTTTTTGTTCTCAAAGTGAGTCGCCTTTCCAAGTAAGCAGGACAAAAGAGCAGAGCAGCGCGGCGTTATGGCTTATGAAAAATACTTCTCTGCAGGCCAAAAGAATGTCATTCCAAAAAAGCATCCTTTGCTTATAGCATGCCAAAAATAGGTTCATTTCATGAAATATGCTCATGTGAAATGGAAAAGAAAAGGCAGGTTGGTAATTATTGCAGTTAGCTGACTGTCTTCTTAGAAATGGAGGCTAGTGGGATCTGAGAAAAACAGGCATACAGAGTTTTAGGTGTGAGAACACTTGGTATTAGTAAAATTTACGACTCTGCTCAATGGTCATACAGTAGCTCATTTATACTGTGGGACAGTAAAACTACCTGCTCCAAGAGATCTACTCTAACTCACATCCTCATGGCATTTGGATGTCAAATTAAAAACTGTGCTGGTCTTGTCTGCCCTAGACCTGACTCACTGCTGCATTTTTTGTCCTTGGTTGCCTTTGTTTCTTATTATCTACTTTTTAATCTTTCATTTGTTTTTAAACAGTATGGTCATCCTTAACCTTGATAATCCTCAGGGATCCCAATGACAAGATAGCGGGGAAAAGGATATTAAAGACTTTAAATAGCCTAACATTTCATCTCCCAGCCAATGTTTCTCAGAATAATGGTCAAATTGTGTGGCTGAATATCTTTAAATATTATATTTAGGATTCTCTCTCTTTTCTCTCTCAACATGTGAGCTAAGGGAAGAAGGAGTAGGGTTTTTTAAAATAAAATAAAAACTTTGTCCATGCACAGTTTTCCTGCTGAAAGTCACTTCCCTGAAACTAAAAATTGTGTCTGTTACTCTTATTAGGTAACTTGTTCATACTACATAATTACAACACTATGATTTCACTTTAACTGTCATGGCTGCATCCTACGGTATGCTGGGATTTTCAGGTTGATGTGGCACTAAAAACCCCTAAGTGAGAATTCTAAATGTCCCTCCCTGAATGACAAATCTCAGAATTCCATAATAAGTTCCCATGGCACTTAAAATGAAATCATAGCGCTACAACTGTGCAGTGTGACAGGGCAGTAGCTTACTGGTGCAGGAAGGCTTAAGCCTCTCTCCTTCCATTGCATTGTAATTTTATTCTAGGGAAGACTCCCTACAGCTGCTGTCAGATAAAAGAGTAGAGACCAATTCACATAATTCAAAGGCACACACTCCTCTGTAATTTGACCTACAGATATCAGATGTGACTGAGATAGAAGAACAGCACGCTTTCTCTTCTGCTGCACTGCCAAAGATTCCATTGGAAAAGATCTCGGGGTGCTTCATTCCTTTGGGCTTGCCCCTGTTTATCAATGGCAGCCTTACAGTGTTCAACAAAATAGATGTTAGTGGCAAACCTTTAATACCTCTTATCTAGAAGAATGAGATTTGGAAGGTCATCAGTGTTGATAAGCGCAGTGAAGGGGAGATGGGCACAAATTGCTTCCTATTCTCCAACAGTTAGTGCTAATTTCCCCAAGCAATTTTAAAAGAAAAGATAAAAATGCAGCTTAAATTGGAATATTTAAGAATATATGAGTGCATGGAAGGCTTCTGCAAACATTTTGAAAAATTAATGTGTCAAGATGAATTTTAATGACAAATTTGCTTCTGTCCCGAGGTGTCCTACTTAGAGTAAATTTTACTTATTTTTTGTCAAATGCAAATCTTATCCTGTTACCAGACATGTATCCACCATGCAGAATAGAATTTTCCAAAGTCCTCTGTACTAGTGAGACACAATATTCCCGTGGCAAAAAAGAAAATATGGCCATTGCTAGAAAAAGTGTGGTGGGGATTGTGTGGAAGTTAGTATGAATCTCCTGTTTGCTCAGAGCTTCTTTTCCTCTCAAATGGTGCTGCACCTGTAAATGAGGTAGCATGAGTTGAAACACTTATACTGGAGTCAGTGGACAGTCCTAACATCTGGTTAGGACATATTGCTAAGAACTGTATCCTCAGACTTCCACAACTGTGGTGGGCTACTTGTGATCCTACGAATTGTGGGTTGAAACTCAAAGCTAAATCATGCAGGTAGCAGAGGAAAAGGTGAATGACAATGGGATCTGGAGGTGAAGAAGAGTTACTTTGCCTAGTAGCTCCAGGAGAAAATAGAAGGCCATGCTTGTAAATCAAGGATTCAGTTCCATTAAAATAAATGTATTCCTGGCCCAAGCTCCGACAGATCAGAATCTGAATGGAAAGGAAGCCCTGAGCATTATGCATTCTAATATAGAAACAGCAGAGCACATCACATGGTGTGTACCAAGGTAACTTTCCATCCAACTAACATTCCTAATCAGGTGTTTGTTATCTTCCCAGGCTAGGTGTCAAAAACGACCTTCTTCAGACTGCTTCCAGTCTCCTTGCTATTGGAAGGCCTCTAACAGTTACATGTCAGGAAGAAAAGATGTGCTGGATATAGCTCTGTGTCAGCTTCTTTTCTTTTTCTTTTTTTCTGGAGGAAAGTCTTAGAAACCAAGGCACACAGTTCTAAAGAAATGAAGGCATTTTTCTAAGTGAAGCCATGTTAGTGTCTTCTTCTCCTTCAGAAGTCATAGCTTGTCTGCCCATTCCTTATGGGTTCCATGTCTAGAAATTTCCACTAAGAATCCCAGCTTCACTGCTGCCAAACTTCAATGACAAAGCACACAACACAGATTAGCCAAGGAGAAAGAGACCAATCCTCAGTGTAGAACTTCTCAGCACTCTCTGTACTCACTTTACAACGCATCCAGAACCCATGATCAAAGATACCTCCCTTTTTCTTACTTGACAGGAAGAAATCATGTACAACTTAACCATTTCTTGCTCCACCATCATCTCCCAAACATGGTTCACGTGATTAAGGGAACTTTAACTGACAAATCCTAATTCCAGAGAAGCTCCCAGCTTGCACCTGTGAAGGCAAACATCCAGTGTTCCACTTCATTAACTGGCAGTTCTGGTTATACATGGATGACACATCCTTATGCACATGACAGGGTCAGACTCAGAGCAAATGGATCAGAACTGATAACAATTGCAAACAGAGTTCTGCTCCAGCTTACTAACCGCAATGGGTAGATGTGACTGTTCCCCCAATATACACATTTGAACTCAATTTTGAAACTTTGGCTGATTCTTCCTCTGAAGGACCTGTAAACATTGGTAGAAAGATCTCGCTAGGTTACCCTTCTCTCACAGGCCTCCTAATTTGAGTTATTGTTCCCCACCTTTGCATGGAGGTACTGGCATTGTGGGTGGACCTCGAGTCGCCCATGTTTTAGAGTAACAGAGGAAAACCACCACTGCTGCTGTTTTCCAGCCCTGCAACTATGTCAGATGGAGACCCATTGACAGTCCTATTCCTCTGTGTTAGGATGAGATTTGTGAACTGGATGTACTGGCTTGGGGAAAAGCTCTTGCAAGCACTGTCTCTCTGCAGAACCTTACAGGTCATAGGTTTTAAAAAAAGATAATTAGTTAGAATAGCTCCAGACACAAGCAAAGAAAAAGAAAGCAAGTTGAAGACAAGCTGATTCTATAACATGGACAATTATTTTTTCATTAAAAGAGGGAAAAGCATAGCAGCAGAGGCCAACAGAACAATCTGTGTCCAATATAAGCTGTTTTTCAAAAGGAAAAAAGAGGGAGAATGGCACTGGTGCTAAAAACCCTACTCCTGACCAAACTAAGGAGCTAAAGGTGTGCAACTAAATTTAAGGGACTGCAGACTAAGACACACACATGGATTCTCTCACCCTCCAATGGGAAGAAGAGTCTAATTGGCTGTGTGGTTGAATATCAGCACAGCAGGTCCTTCTCTTGGGGACCCTCTGTGATACTTCCAGGTTCTTTCTGGTCTCCATGAAGTCTCACCTCTGGCATTCTTCCAGCCCTTTCTTAGTCAGCTGGAGGGGTGATGGTCTTCCAGCTTGTACTTTAAAATGAGAGCTGCCTTCTCCAAGATGGACATGGGGTCCAGGCAACTGCATGCAGGGTAAGGCAATATGCAGACTATGGCAAGAGGAAATCCCATTCCTGATACATGAAAGTCTACTTACAATTAATATTTACCAGGCATAACTTATAACAGTGTCATTAGTAGCTATTCCACTATTGAACTTTTACAGTAAAAGCCCTGACTGATCGAGATGTTCTTTTTCCTGCAATGGCTGTCACATGGAACCCTCTCTTTTGTTATTTATATTCTGAAGGGAGGCACAAACAGGGTAGTTCCTTCAGCACTGCTGAGAGACCAAGTGGCTCCTGATATGCTTGGATTGTTTCCTTTCTAGACGGACTTAGAAGAATGACTGTTTAACTTTAAGAACCGATGTCTGAGTTTGCATTTTCCCTCTTCCCTTCCAATCTCTATTTCCTTTCATGCTGTGTATTTTCAAATGTAATTCTCCAGGTAAGGACTATTTTGTTTTGCTTCATTTTTTAAATATATATATATTTATAAATATATATATATTGCAATCATGAAGAACAGGGCAGAACTTTTTTCATGCAGATGAGAATAACTTTTTGATATGGGAATAGGTAAGGAAGGATGAAATACGCAGCATAAAAAGAGGCAGTATTATCCACCTTTTTCTCTTTTTTACTTTTCTATTATGCCTTTCTGCTCTTTTGTTTTTCTTTTTACTTGAAGCCCTGGAGGACTGATTGGTTTAAAATGAGTGTTCTGCCCCCCTCCCCAGTGAGATCCAAAAATTTTAACTGGGAGAAACTTCTACAAAAGGTTGAAGCTCATTAAGGACAGTGTTGAAAGAAAAGGAAATGAAGTCATAAGAGAAACCATTTCAATTTTTTTTTCTTAAAAAAGAGATTAACAAGTTGCCAACATTAACTAAATTAAAAGGGAAAATCCATGGATTGCTCTCTATTCCGGCCAGATTCTGTCTTCAGAATTTGCTCAGTCAGTGGAATGGGACAACAATATAACTACTTTGTACAGGTGCCTTCCCACCACACACATTGCTTGCCAAGACAGACTGAGACTGAGCTTAATGATGAAATGTGATTTTCCTGGCTAGTTATTTTGGATTAGACTCACCTGTCTATAATGCTAATAAAATTACAGATGACTTTAGACATTGGGTGTATAGGAACTTTCCTTGGCAAAACTGAGAAGCTGAACCGTACAACCTAAAAATATCTAGCATTGTATCCAAATAATATTGCAATTTTTGTCCTTCTCAACTCCCACGCTTGGCTGGAGTCCTGCATCCCTCTGTGTAAAAGCTCTACTTCTGTGCATGATGTTCTAGTTGAAATCAATACCAGTGTTACTCAGTACAGTGGTTTTGGATGCTTGTGTTTCACCGCTATCCATATCACTTGAGACTTGTGAACGTATACTCAGTATGCTAACAAAACGTATTACATAGATCTGGCACAGTGACTGGGACTTGCAACAGGAGGGAATCCAGGATGACCAGTGGATCATGAACTGTGAAAAGCATCAACATCCAAATGCAAACTCTGGGGAATTCTGAGTAATAAAAATTCATCTTAGAGAAAGGAGGCAGCATGGCACTTGGTCCACTTCTGCCCCACACTGTTACAGTGCTATTATTCTACTTTCAACATCCTGTGGAATCCTGGGGTTTGCAGTTTAGGAAAGGACCTTGAGAATTCTCAGCCAGGGAACTCTTTCTTCTCAGTAAACTACAAACCTCAGAATTCCACAGGATGTTGAAAGTGGAATAATAGCACGATAACAATGTAGTGTGGAAACAGTCTTAGTTTCTTCAGCTCAGTCACAGAGAGCTTCCTCAAATCCATTAAGAAGAAAACAATAGGAATAACAGAGCTATACTTTTTTGTTACACCAGTATAAGTACTTTTATGAATGTTACTTAAAAAAGGTTATCCAGTACCTCCATGCACAAGAGTTTTATCTGGCTGTGCACTGATGATACTGTGCACAACTTTGCTGCCTGACTTGAGCAACCACTGATTGGTCAGCTGTGTTCTGGGAAAACACTGTCATACTGTTGATCTCCCAGAAGCCCTTGCATTCCCAGACCTCCTGATAAGTATCCAAATGGACCATAAAGATCCTGTATCATTAAACAGCACCTTGGCTTTTGGCTTATGTTTTAAACGACAGCAGAATCATAAGGATTTATTGCAATTGCTCTCCAAAAACATCTGGAGAGCCATAGTTGTCTACTCTAGTCTTAAAAAATCTTTAGAAAGTGTCTTGAGGAATATACAATTATAGCCAGGTTTGTCTATTCACTTATTTTTTGAAGTGGGAAAGAGGCTGGTATATAACAATTGTTCTGCGTCAGAGTAGCAAAACTGTTTGCCTCAATCACACAGTAAGACTTGTTATCCCTGTGAAAGTCCTTTAGGATTCAGTACATCAGAAAAGCCCCTCTTTTTCAAAGTCTCATTTTTATAAAATGACTTCCCTGAGATCTTACTAAACTATCTCTTCTCTTGAATATTTTCTTCATCTTTTTTTTCCTTTGTGTTTTTATAAAACCTGCAAAGATGCCACAAATTATGCATACTAACAGCTAAATATTCACACATTTCATTCAAAGAAATGGAAGTACACATAGTTCTTTTATATACAGTTTAAACCCATATTTACAACTGCATCATTTTCATGGAGGAGGTGGCACAGATTGAACACAACTTTGAGATGTATAACTTGAGCACACTGAAAAGATGCTATATAAAACTTGTATTGTCAATTCCTAGTTTCTTTGCAAAACAGAGCAGTTCTAAAAGGCTAGTTAGTATTTAGAAATCAATTACTATGAAATCCTCATATTCCTATACTCTTGAATGTTTTGATGACAGGATTCAGTGGAAATCATTCTCTCAGTCCCACCACCTTCCTAGGCATGTTTGGTGGGAACATGAAAGAAGGCTTTCTTGGTGGACGCTCACAGGGTTTGGACCTCTCCCGCCAGAAAAGGATGGCTTCCTTATTGCTGTCCTTGCTATCGAGCTTTTAGGAATGGATTGCAAGGCATGATGATTTAATGGTATGTTTAGCTGATTTCAAAGGCTTGTAATGTGTTTCAAAGGGTTTTAATACTATAGATTGTTTAACTGTATTTTATTTCAATAATAATTTTATATGTTTTCACTTCTGTCTGTGCAAATGCCTTTAACTACATTTGCTTTAATTTTTGTAGTTTTGAGTCTCGTTATTGAGAAAAAGGCAGGATATAAATAACAACAACAATCCTCTCACCCAATAATTTACTGAGAAGGTTTATTTATTACTGCCCATATTCTAAACCAGCTACTTGCTTATGCCTGCATAACTAAGCCACATCTCTTCACCTGACTCCTTCCACCCCACCTTAAGAGCCAGCAGCCATATTGGGCAAAGGAGGTCCATTCAGCTTCTGACTGGGGTGCAAGGAGGAGGATGTTTCTACCTCCCTCCTGCCAGGAAGCGAAGCTGTGACAAGGATTTGTGATGGGATCCTGCTTCTGATTGTCAGGTGAAAATGTCATCCTCCTTGTGCCTTAATTGGAAGCTGACATGACATCCTTCATCCAACCCAGTTGGTGGCTTTTAAGGTGGACTGGGATGGCATTTACATAGTCTTACAGTAAAATGACATAGTCTCGCTGAATACAGAGCAGTTATGGATCTGTAACCCTGGGTTACAAATCCACAACTGTAACACTGAATGTCACCCTATATTGCAGTCTACATTTTCTCAGGTTAGCATACCTGAACTTTTCATTTTTAGCCTTGCAACAACCTACTTATTAAGGTTAGGGTAAGAGAAAGAATGTGACCACTCTAGGCTTGTCATCAGAGCACCCTGAACAAGTTACTCAGAGTGCAGCCTAAGTAAATTTCATGGCTGCACTTTGGTGCAAGACAACTGAATAATAAAAAATAAAAAAATAGAACTCTAGTTTGGAGAAAAGGCAATAATATTTCCTAGCTAGGTCCATTACCACAGTGTAAGTTCCCAATACATGCAATCCAGTGTCCTGCATGGAATATTGTTCTAACCTTATCAGAATCACCCTCCCTCAAAATATAACATGGATGAAGCCACTTAGACTCATCAGAGAGAAATCCCAGGCTGCCATCATTTGTTGAGTTGGCAGTCACATGCATGGCTGATTGGTAGCAATATCAATGGTGGTGTGTAGTAAAAGGGGAAGTTTGTGGCAGATAGCAGTCTGGAGACTATAAAAGTGAATTGCTCATGTTTCACTGGCTTTGATATGGCCATATCTTCTCTAAATGATACACTCAGCTCTTTTTTCTCCCCGGTTAGTCATTATTCTGTCATTTGGGTCGACTGCCAAGAGTATGCCTTCGAACCATATGCATGCGGTAAACTGCAAAAGCAGCTGTCTCCAAAATGAGCCAGTTCAGGAAGAATACGAAAACAAATTATATAAAAGTAGATTAACTTCTGTTTAACATCTTTTCAAATATCCCTGTCGACTGCCTACCATAACCAACAGCCTCTATAATCCCACTTGTTTGTGTGCGTTTAAGTCTCTGAACTTGTGATCTGTTCCTGCTCTGACCAGAATTTCAAATGTGGAGCTTTATATCTCTGCCTGACGAGCTATTGTAATTATAATCTTCAGTGTGTTAACTTGCGAAAAAGGGCTCTTTGCATTCCTCTCCTAGTTGTACTGCTTGGTAGTCCAGTGCAAAACACTTGGTTTCCAAACTTCAGTTTTGTTTGTGTCCAGATCTGCCTAGTTTTTGTTTGTTGATGCGGTTGCTGCTTCTGCCATTTTAAAACCCTGTGATTTTGACAGAGGTGGGCAGAAGTCTAGGTCCTACTTATTTTATTTTATATTATTTTATACTTGGTTTTACTGGCAACTAGGAAAGTTTTTAATGGGGAGTACAGTGCTCCCTCCACATTCATGGGAGTTCAGGATGCACAACCCTTGGGAAAGTGGAAAAATTGCAAATAACTCCCCCTGCAATCTCCCTCCCACTTCCCTCCAGAGCTCCCCTCTCTCACTCATTTGCCTCTGACCCAAGTGTGGGGGGGAGAGAAAAGACAAGGTAAAAGGCTTATCATTACTTTTCCCGTAGACAGAGAAGAAGGCAGTTCTGGGGTTCTAGCTACTTCTGGTTGCCATCTTGAGAAAGGAGGGGTAGGAGCAAAGTAGTCACTACACTTTAGAATGTGTAGCTACATGGCAGAAAGGACATGCCTCCAGCAGTGGGAGGGGGCTTTGCTCACCCAAAAGGGAAAAAAAGTTCATTTTAAACACAAGCCTCACAAGCCTGGGGTGAGGAATACAAAAGAATGCAGATGGAGGTAAGCATGTGCCTTGCGAATAATCAAACACACAAAGGTCAAACCTGCAAATGTGCAAGGAGTACTGTAATTGTAAAAATGGTACAATTGTAATTGCAGACAGCCGGGGTGGTGTAATGCTTAGAGTGTTGGTCTAGGATTCTGGGAGATCAGGGTCTGGATTCTGTTCAGCTATAGAAACCCACTGTGTGACCTTGGCCAAGTCACACTCAGTCAGCTGTGAAAAAAGGCAATGGCATGCCTCATCTGAACAAATGTGGCCAAAAATAACCACCCCATGATAAGTTCTCCTTAGGGTTCCTGTAAGTTGAAATGACTTGGCAGCACACAACAAACACATACAATTGTAAAAAAGGAGAGGTGGATTTTTATCACTCCTTGTTCCTTTTCTTTACACAAGAGCAAAGTTGAGCACAAGTGTACTAATTGCTGATTAAAATTATTTTTGGACAACAACAACTGAGGAGAAATGCTGGATCAAACTAAAGGCCTCTTAGTCCAATTTTCCATGTACACTGTAGTCAGTCAGTTGCCTACTTTGGAGGACATGAATGAAAAAGAAATTGCCCAAGGCCTAGAAACTGACCATTTCCAGTGAGCAAAGGTTCTGGATAGGAAAACTTTGATCCACGGACCTCATGATGGACCTCAGCAGCTACAACAAATCCTCAGTAGTCAGAACAGCCAGCCTAGAGGATGAGACAAGATGCCAACTACAGAGATAATCACAGGAAAATGAATAACTTTTTACAGATGGGCCAAAGATGATAATGCCCAGGAGGAAAGAATGATATGGTTTGTTTTCAGAGACTTAAAAAAGGAAGTTGGAAAGATCAGGCACCTATATCTGCAGCCTAGTAGACTCCCAATAAAAGTTATAGAAGAAAACACCCATTTTTAAAAAAACTGCCATGTTGGCTGTGAAATAACACAGAGAAAATCAACACAAAAGCCTAATGATCACTTTTAAATGTTTTGTTATAATTATATTTTTTGCTAATAGTTGGTTTCCTTTAATAAGAATAGAGCTGATACTTTGATATATTAAAGGTAATGTTTAAGTAAATTAAACTTAATGCATTATTTCTTTTAACTCTTTTGAACTGAAGAGTTTTTTTATTTACTCTTAAATTATTGATACAAGTGTTTATGCTCAATGCAAGGATAAGTTTTTCTTTTATGCTTATATAATAAAACAATAGAATGTTTATACTTTTATCTGCTAAATTTAAGGGGCAAAAATAGTTGCTTTTAAGTTTACTTTTCAGTGTGATTGTTTTGATTTGGCTGCTAGCAGATATTGGTAACAGTGTTCAATAACCAATATCCTCTTTGATGAACAAGCTCTCAATGAGGACAAAGCTATGATCCTACATCAAGTGTTTTTCTACATAGTACAAAGACAAACATGGGTACAAATGTCTCTGACTTTTGAGATGTCTATAAGGAAGATTTAAGATCTAAATTTGTAGGAACAAAGAAATAATGGAACAATTGATTCTAAAACACATTTAGGCAGACCAAATTTTAACTGGCATAAAGCTTTAAACAAGATAGATAGGGAAGAAAGCAATGAGGTTGTAGGTGGGGTTATCAAGGAACAACCAAAAGGCGGACTTCACCCTCACATACCTTCTTTAAACTTCACCATACCAGATGTTTCTCCCCTCTCCTCTCTTCTTCCTTCTCTCTTTTATTTTCACTGGAATTTGGGAGTTATAGACTTCTCTTAGGAGAGAAGAAAGCTTATTTTGGTTAGGTTTTGGGCTGAAGTTGACTCCTGAAATTTCCCTTCAAAACAGAGAAACATTTATATATTTAGAAGATAAAAACTTGGGATTCCATTCCTATCTTTTCTTAAATCATTCTGTAGAATCCTTTCCCTAATTTTCCTATTTTTGTGGTTGAAATTCATCAAAAGACCCTACACCTCAAGATAGGTGATTCCCTATTTGCTGGCGTTATAAGCTCACTTTCCCCTCTGAAAAATACTGTTTGAAAACAGGGTGTATCTTATACACTGGGAAATAGCATTTGCTGACATATAAATGGGGTGCATCTTATATGCTGGCAAATACGGTATATATAACTAATTTTTTGTTTAAATTACTTTTTGTTCAACCTATATATGCTTGCCATGTGCTAGGTCAGTGCAGAGTTGTCCAAAACTTAACCTGGATTGTCTTCCAATCAGACTAGTCCTATTTCCAAACGGGTTGGTTTCTCAAATGATTCTGGTTTTTTTAAATATATGCTATTTTACTTTGGTTCATACATAAGACATTTCAGATTGTGCTTGAACACACTGCATTTAATCTGTAACAATTTAATAACCTATATATCTAAAGCTTGGGCTCTTAAAGGAGGGCTGGACGGTGTAACAGACTTCTCAAAGTTATGTTGCATTTTCTCAATTGTAATTTCTTTAGTTACTCATGGTGCCATAGTTTCAGTAGTTGTATTTTAATCAATGCCTTATTTCCTCCTTTGCTTGCAATATTACAGTTGTTTAAGTTGTTATAATGCAACAATTCTTTTTTTTTTTTGGTTGCCTCATATTTTATATTACAAACTGTTTTATAATCATGTACCATTTTTCACCATCTTGTCTGTTATTTAAATACATTTTAAATTTACTTTACTTCTGAGTGGACTGCTTGAGTGCACACTTATCTCCTGGGTTTGATAGAACTACTTTATAAACAAATACTGCTAACACATTTATAACATTTCTGATAGACTTCCAAACTTAAATCAAGTAAATTCCCCCCTCCCCAGCAGCAATGCAATATATTACATTACTAGCGTATTTATCTGGCATTGCCCGGGATTTTATTTTCTCATAGGTAACACTTGTTAGAAATACCTTAGGAATTACCTTACCTTACTTTAAGAATTAGATGCAGTTGAAATACATAGGCCTTTTCTCACGCAGGTTTTTTTGTGCGAGGGCCCCTTGAGCATCGCGTGAATGGGAGCGTTGGTCCATATGACGCACTCCCAGTCACGCGACGCTCACGAGCCTAAAGCGGGCCGTGCATGCATTTTCTTATTTTTGGCTCTAAGCCGAAAATACTGCATGGTCGCGCAATGCTCGCGGGGCCCTTGCGCACTTACCTGCGTGCGGTGCACCGAACAAGCCGGCCCAGGCGCGCTTCCTCCCCCAGCGCAGCCTACAGCTCCCAGGCTGCACTGCGAAAGGAAGGGGGCGCTGGCATGGTGGTCGCGTAACCGGCAAGCTGCTGCGGGAGGCAGAAGGGCTGCCGTGAGCAGCTTGCGCAAACGGCTGCTTGCGTGAGCGCCGCTCCCCACTGCCGCAACGAAGGTAAGGTGCGAAAAGGGCCATAGATTTGAAATCCTTTGTCTCTAATTCCTCAAACTATCTTGTCCAGTACCTGTAGCTTTCCCCCATATTACCCAATCCAATCTGTATTCAGAGTTATTAACATATACAGGTTGGGTTCCTGATGGAATACACTGCCCTCCTTCTTGCTGCTAGGCCTCATCTCCATAGCAACCGGCCTATTCAGAGCTCTCTGGCTAAGAACTCTAAAGGCCCCTCCCTAAACTGTCAACCCCAGGATTCCATAGAATCTTCACAGGCAGCCAATCATATGAGGTCTTCTTACCTCACACAGCCAATCATATGAGGTCTTTGCCTGCCTGACACAGACAAACTCACAAACTTTGATTTTCATATATTAGATGGAATATTGCACATATAGAAATTTCCCAAGGTTCCATGCCTCCAATAAGGCACCAGTACAGGACCTGCATGCAGAAATGTTCAAGATATGCAGATCAGTGGTTGCTAAAGGTAAAACCTTATACATCTTTAAAAATGGAAATACAAGTTTATCAGAAAAACAATAAAAGATCTATCTTGGGGTGAAAAAAAATGAAATACAAGAAAGATACAAATGCACAAAACTGTTATGAGGAATTTACCTTTCCATGTCCTAAGTACATAAATTAATACTCTAATTCAAGATCTCTGTGCCTGTTCACATCCCTTCAAGTCACCAGTTGACTTATGGTGACTCCATTTCATGGTGTTTTCTTCAGCAAAGGATACTCAGAGGTGGCTTGACATGTCCTTCCTCTGCAATATAGTCAACAGTACCTGGTAGTCCTTGACAATCCCACTTCCAAGTACTTAGCTTCCAAGGTCAGATAGGATCTCATGCCTTCAGGTTATTTAGGCCTTATGAGGAAGGCTTAAGTCTTAGGCCCTTTTCGCATGGCGTTTTTAAAGCGTATTAGGCACGCTCCCTCCCCCCTTCATGAGCTGCCGTACCGCATGACGCTTTGGCGAACCAGGTGCTATCACAGCCATGGATAGTGCTGATAGCGCATTTTCTTATTTTCGCCTGAAAGGCAAAAATAACCTCCCTTTCACGCATCAGAGGGCCTGCGAAGCCATCGTCCGGTGTGCTTCCGGGAAGGATCCAGGAGTGGGTGGGGTGTGGGCAGTCCCTGCTGCCTGTCCCTCACGCTGCAGGTCCCGGGGACGCTCCGCCCAGCAACAGGCTGGCCGCTGCCCCCATCGCAGCAGGGAACACTGCATGATATGTCGCCACGAGAGGCCACCCCCGGGCTGCATCGCCACTCACACTCAAGATGACAGCAGCCCCCGGGGTCCGGCCAACTGTGTTTTTTTTTTCAAACCTGGTGCTATCGTTAGCACGTTAGCATGTTACCAATGTAGTATGAAACAGCCTGTTGGCAGGATCTTTTGTGCTAACGTTAGCACGATAGTTGATGAAACAATTAAAAAAAGAAAGAAAAACCACCGACCAATCAGGGGCGGTGGGGCGGGGGCGGGGTGGTGGGGCGGGGACAGGGCGGGACCTGGGTGTGGCCCAGGATGCCGACATGCGGACAAGGCACCAGGTGGGGACTGGTGCTCTCTCGCGAATGCCCTACCGTATGCAGACTGCAAGGGGCTCTCTACTCTCTACTATATCGTGAGGGCTCTAGTTCATCGCGCTATCAAGGTAAGGTGTGAAAAGGGCCTTACAGTTCCTTCCTCTCCAGCCCTCTTTCTCTTATTTTGAACTGAAGCTTGAAATTATAATCTTTTTTTCTTAAATTTCCCCACTCATTTTACACAAGCACAAACATCTCGAAGAGTTCCGAGATATTTGATTCTCATTAAGGGCTAAAATTATTCTTGCTTCAGACAATCAGATAGAGTATTTGTCTAGCATTCATCCCATAGGCAAAGGGATGTGAAAGGAAGGAAAACTTGAAACTCCGCATTGTGAGGTACCTTAGAGAACTTCTGCTATTGGTCGCCCTATAAATGATCCAAACCAGTCTTCTCCAAGCTACAACTGCCATCATTCCCATTTCCATCCAGAACAGGCAATGAGAAAAGATAATGAAGGCTCTCATATGAAACAACCGGAGGGCCCCAGGTGAGAGAATGCTAGACTAAATAAGTTTTTTTAGAAAGATTAAAACGGAGAGCTTCAGCTGCAGGATCTACCTATTTAGCCCCATGGAGAGGGGTGATTTGTTACTTCATCTTTTTTTTTTTAAATTTAATTTATAAAAAGAAAATTAATTTATAAATCCATATTTTATTGAAATATGCACAGCAGCTGGATATTTTTGTAAGCATCAAGTATAAAGAAATGCTCCAAAGAATATCAGCTTTTACATTTAGTGTGTCCTCTTAAAACAGCAGCAACAACAACAACATAATTCAGACTTCCCAACCATTTTTTCAACATGTCTTAGGGTCTAAAGTACCTCTTTTCTTTCCATTATAATTCTCCATGGAGTCTTTTCAGCAAAACTAAGCACTATCCATTCTATGGATATTATTATCTATTATAAAAAAATTATCCTGCCTCTTAGCCTGCAAGGCTGCCTCCCAGTTAAAACACAATACATTAAAAGTGTAATGCAAACAGCACAACAGAACATCAGAAAACAAACAAACAAACAAATTGAAGAGCACGAAATCAATTAAAACAGCAGCAGGAGAAAGCTGCAGGATATGGAGTATGCTGCCTACTGGATCATAGCTACCATGACTGAAAGCAAACAGCAGCAGCAGCAGCTGTATGGATGGTTCCAGGATCAAATGAATGTGTGTTGGGACTGTAGCTCTTTTATACGGCGTTTTTGAAGCAAAAGGGCCCCTTGAGCGTCGCGTAAATGTGAGGAGCGGTCTGCATGACGCACTCACATTTACGCAACACTCAAGGTCTTGACGCGGACCACGCACACACCTTTTCATTTTCGGTTCAAAGCCGAAAATGGTGCACAGTCACGCATCACTCTGGGGCCCTGCGCACACTTACCTGGCGTGCGGTGCCTTGGGAGCCAGGCTGGTCGCACGTCCTCTCCTCAGTGCAGCCTGCGAGGTCCTAGGCTGCACTGCGAACGGAAGAAGCGGGACACTTGCGCGAGGAGGAAGGAGCTGCGGAGCCGAAGCAGCAGGGATGTGCCAAGCCTTCTCGCACGAGAAGCCCAACCCAGCAGCGCGAAAAGGTAAGGTGCGAAAAGGGCCTGTGAGTGTGTTGGGAATGGAGAATGTGTTGGAACATTTAAAGCTGAACTTGGAGCTGTGTCAGAGGTCAGGAAAGTGGTTACCTTTTATGGAACTCTGGTTCTGTGATGTTAACACGTTACTGTGGAAATTATCTACTTTTCCACCTTCAAGCATAAGTCTGAGCATTATTTGGATGATGGATTGAAGTTATATCCAAATGGCTTTGGGAGCCAGAACAAAATGTTCAAAATCTTTCTCTGCCAGATTTCATTTTCTTTCTACTCAGGCTGGTATCTCCTTACAAAAACAACAGATTAAATGAGAATAAACATAGGCCCTTTCTGCACAACAGGACTTGTGCAAGTCCTTCTGTCACAGCCCTGGCAGGGAAGGGAGAACAACAGGAATGCTCCCCTCCACATCTCACTAGTTCTATGCCTTTGGAATAGAATAAACTATTGTGCTGTGCACGATTCTTGTCACTGTTTGCATGGATGTGTTCTCAATTTTCACTGCTTACCCATTCTATTAACCTTTATGTACTAATTAAATGACAGGGTTTGCATGGTGATTTCATGCAACTACATCATTACAACTGCATTCATGACACAGTATACTCATGGTAGAATTCCGGCTCACCATTATGTACTGGGTAGCTCTGTAACTATGGTGGTACACAGTGGATTCTGGCTGCCCCCACTTTCTGGTAAGCAGCCACTGGAATTGACAGGAATTGTTCACCTGTTGACTGAGAAGCAGGTACCTGGTCTTCCCATCCACTCCCATGAGCAACCTCTGGTGTGACAAGCAGAAAAAGGACCTCTGTCACAAATTCCCTGGGCACTGAAGATCCCTGGGCAATGCAGGGATGCCAGGCAGATGCTTCTCAGCTGGCAGAGAACTGTATTGCCTTCAGTTCCAGCTGCTGCTTGGGGAATTTTCACAGTCCCTATGTAACTCCTAAACAACAACAACAACAACAACAACAACATATTTTCCACAATACTGAGACTCAAGGCAGCTTACGAAAGTTGAAACAAACACAATTAAATGATAGTATCCATTTTTAAAAATTAAAATATAGTAAAATTACTCACAGAAATGAAACCCATTAAAACAAATCCATTAAAAACATGAAGATCAGCAAACCAGCACACCGTCAAAAATTCTTGTAATTTCTAAAAGCCTGGCAGGGCAGAAAGATTGTCACTTGTTAACAGAAGGACAGTAAGGACGTATCCATCCTTGGGACTGAGTTCCAAAGCCTGGGAGCAATCTCTGAGAAGGTGCTCTCACTTTTTCCCTACAAACAAATAGGACAAAGAGAAGGACTTCTATAGAAGATCTTAGAGCTCTGATGAGCTCATAAAAAGAAGGTACAGTCCTTCAAATAAGCTGGACCCAAGCTATATAGAGTTTTATAGGTCATCACCAGCACTTTGAAGTGTGCTTGGAAACAGACTGGCAGCCAGTGGAGCTGTTGTGTTAGCTGTTGCCAGCTCAAGTTAACAATCTACTCTTTGGGCCAACTGAAGTTTCTGAGCACTTTTCAAAGGCAGCTCCCAGGTAGAGCACATTACAGCAATTCAACTGGGATGGAATGCCAGCATATGTTACTGTGGTCAGATGTGACTTCTCCAGGAATGGCCACAGCTGGCACACTGGCTTTAACTGAGCAAATGTACTCCTGGTCATCACAGAGACCTGGGCCTCTAAGCTCTGGATTGAATGTAGAAGTATTCCCAACAGCAAAATCTGCATTTTCAGGGAAACATAAGACTATCTAACACAGTGGTTCTCAACCTGGGGGTCGGGACCCCTTTGGGGGTCGCACGACCCTTTCACAGGGGTCGCCTAAGACCTCACTTCAAGCCTTTCTCAGGTTGAGCTTCTGACACTATGATAATGGTTGGGGGTCACCACAACATGAGAAACTGTATAAAAGGGTCACGGCATTAGGAAGGTTGAGAACCACTGATCTAACACAAGCTGAATCCCTGTTTCCAGACTGGCCTTCAACTGAGCAAGAGCACCTGCTTAGTCAAGAAAATCTTACATTCACTAACTGTGAAACAACCTTACTCAATAGATAATGACCACATCATCTGACGCAGAGGCACATTTGAATCTACTAAAATCAAAGAGTCTTAATTCTCTGTTGGGCTGTTAACTACTAAAGAATTCTTTCTTATTTTTCATAGTTGGTTTCAGGTACTTAAGTTTGAAATAAATTTGTCCTTTGTTCTTTCATAGTGGTGCATATGAATTTAAACCAGGGTTAGGAAAAGTGCAGCCCTCTAGAGGCTATTGAACTGCAAGTCCCAGCAGCCTTAGCCAATGATGAAGAATGTTGGGAGCTTGAATTTCGTTCCCCCTCCGATTTTAACTATTGCTTTTATTAGAGAAATGTGTGGATAAATGACAGAAAGGATAGGAGTCTGCTGCTGTGTGCAAAATAAGCAAGAATTTAGACAAATTCCCAATAGATGTAAAGCAGAATAAGCATGGAAAAGAGGAAGAGAGAGTGTGAGAGAGAGAAATTTCTGAAATTAAATGACTAAAGGTCTTGAGCCCATGTAGGAAATTATACATGGATCAATTCCCATAAGCATTTCAATTCTAAACCATTCTAGAGCATTTCCTTGAGGTATATCCATTGATAGAGTGGTAATTCATGTACAGGAATCTGGGGGAATAAAACCACCCAGTTTAGCTAACCTTAGGAGAATGCCTGAACAAAAGTCTTAATCATAATCCAACTTGGTCTCTAGAAAGTGCTTGTGCATCTGGGTAGCAGAAACACTGTTCAGTTAAAAAGATTCCTGAAGGGTCCCAATCAGTCTTAGCATTTGCATTCAGGTCAATGTATGTTAAGCTAGGTTTCCTTCATAATATATATGCTTCTCCATTTTTTCAATTTTGGACATTAACATTAGGATTAGAACTGTCCACTCCATCCAGAAATATAAAATAACTTTAGGTCAGGGTAATTAAGAAAGACAGGTGGGATTAGTTCATTTTGTCCAGATCAGGTTAGAGTTGCAACAAAATTCTACACTATTGCATGTCCTTAGACTGCAGTAAGAGGCTACTTGGGTAAAGCAGCCAATCATATGTTCCTCCATTTTCCTATTTTATAAGCCAGAGAGATTGAGAGAGAGAAAGGGGGAGGGTAGGAAGAAATATACCTGTAAATGAACTTTCTGTCTACCAGCTTACATCTGACTTCCCATAAAAGCATTTTATAGAACCTTTGGAAAAGTTCTACAAAATTTCTGTCTCTGCTTACTCCTTTCTTCTTATTAAATGAGCATCGTTCAACTAAAAATCACTTGAGCTGTACATATAATTGGCCTGATTTGGCCAAAATGAACCATACATGCAGACGTGAAGACATTTTCATATGTGGATCCAAAGCTATAGACCAGCAGTTCCCAACCTGTGGGTTGCGACCCCTCTGGGGGGTCGAACAACCCTTTCACAGGGGTCGCCTAAGACCATCGGAAAATATGTATTTCCGATGGTCTTAGGCTCCATTCCCTCCTCGGTGGTGGTGTGCAAGTGTGAGCCACACGCTCACGTCCTGCTGCCCCTTTGGCGGGAGTGCATGCGGCCACAGTGTCGCCACAGCAGGAGTGGTGGTGCGCAAAGGCGAGCCATGCTCTCGCGTCCTCCTGCCCCCTGTTCAGAAGGGACTGAAATCGTTCCCCTTCTCCACTCCGTCTGACGGGCCAGCTTGAAGGGGCGGCGGCAGCACGGGGGCAGGCCCCCTCCTCGCCATGGCCCCTGCCCCACTCGCCATGGAGGGGGGTGCTGTGGACGGGCCGGGGGGGCTGCAAGGCAGCGCTTTTCTCGGGGAGGGTGAGCTGCGCCTGGTGCAAAAGACAAAGGCGCTGGGATTCCTCCCCCCCAGCCAGTGTCGACACTCTGGAAACTTTTCCCACACTGCCCCCCCCCAGTGGAAACAAGAGCAAAGCAGAAGCATAGCCCGGGTGGGGGATTTCTCGGAGTTTTTTTCCAGGGGAGACACACGGCTCCTCTTTCCCTCCCTGTCCGCCCCCCCCCGTTCCTGGCCGGCGAGGTGGCCTTTGCTGGGGGGAGGCATTGTAAATAATAAATAAATAATTTTATGGTTGGGGGTCACCACAACATGAGGAACTGTATTAAAGGGTCGCAGCATTAGGAAGGTTGAGAACCACTGCTATAGACATAAACCTTAGGCCTGATGGCATGTGTCATTGAATGTAATCTGCATTGCATTGCTCAGAATAGGATGGGCATTTGTGTACACATTCCAGTGAGGATCCCCTGTATGGGCAAATGCACCCCCCCATGCATGTCCCATTGCAAAACAATCCTACTGAATGATATCAACTGCATGTCAATCCACAGAACATTCCAATGCTGTCAACAGTATCAACAGTGGACATCCTTGGGCCATTGCCACGGTGTCAGTACCCTCACTGCAGGTTCTCCTGCTTATGCCCATCCTGGCTTTCCAGCTCCTCCTCCTCCTCCTCCTCCTCCTCCTCCTCCTCCTCCTCCTCCTCCTTCTGGACCAGCACTCTGATCATTGCTAGGTAGCTGGATCTAGCCATCCTTTGAATTTCTGGGAATGTACTCAGTATAGTATGGCCCCCAAGACATTGTTGGAAGTTAAAAGTATTGTCTAGACTCATCCAGCCTGTGCTGCTTGGAGCACTTCCATTGCAGCTATGTGAGCCCACTGGGCTGCACCAGTTGAAGAGTGGGCTGCTGAAGGATGATTTGCTAAGGCTGGTCCTGAATGGAACATACAGTGAAGCCTTCTTACTTCCTTTAACTGGGATATTCTCAAATATTTTGCAGCACTTTGTAAATGTTTGACTATTTTGTCCTCACAAGCGAGGATGACTTAAAAAATACCTTTGGTAGTCTGTCTCTAGCTGAAAGTCCTGAAATGTTGCTTAGGAATTATTCTCCAGAGGAAAATATGGTAGGGTGGTGTGTCCCCCCCGCTCCCACAAAAAGCCTGTTTTCTGCACATGAAACCCATTTTCTGCTCAATAAGGATTTTAATATTATTATTATCTACAAAAATGTATTTTTCTCCACAGAATAATTTCTCTGATACTCTCTGGGATGAGGAATACCAGCATAAAATTGTACAACATTCTTGCTGATCTACTGTACTTCCTGATAGTAGTTCCCAGCATTTGGGAGACCTGTTTTATTAAAAAAAAAACAAAAAAAACTTGAGATCAAATAATTGTCAATAATCTTTCCATCTCTACTTTGCTGCCTTCTGCTGCTGTAAATGTATGTTTAACTTTATTTTTCTGAAATGCTTAAGGAAAAAAAATGCGGTGTGCTCAACTATGTTTAATCATAGGCCTTTTCCGCACTTTGTTTTCGCAATGGGGCAGAGCGTCCTCCAGCGAAGACATTTGCACTTGGGGGTGGACTGGGTCCGGACTACTTTCTGTAGTTCTGGACTTCAGCCCGCTCTGGAACGACCAGAACTGGTTGCTCGCCATGCTATTGAAAGACCGCTTAAAACAGGTCTTTCAACAGCGTGGTGCGCCCCACTCCGTGGCTGCGCTCTGGTGTAGATTTGCAGGCTCACACCAGTGCGAGGCTGCAGATCTTCCGGGGGCAGGCTTTAGGCTGGCGAGCTTCACCAGTTAGTGGAGAGCCTCCACCAATGGGAAGCCGCCATTTTCGTCCCCGGAGCAGTGTGTAGCGCGGGCACGCACTGCTCCGGATCAGCCTGGATCCTCTGAGGGAGCACACCAGTCCGGTAAGTAACAGAACAGGGCGTTTTCTTTGCCAAATGTGAAAAAGCCCTATGTCTAATGTTCTAAAACAAGTTGGTTGTGGAGCTGTGTTGCTGTATTCGGGACTGGTTTGGGCAAGTCACATTCTCTCAGACTCAGAGGAAGGCAAAGTCAAACCTCATCTGAACAAACCTTGCCAAGAAAACTATGTGATAATTTTGCCCTAGGATTGGCACAAATTGGAAATGACGAATTAAAATGAAAACTAGCATTAAAATAATGTTTTGAATTGGTCTATAAAATGGTTTGGTTCTAATCAGTGATTTTATATAATTTGTTAAATTAAAAATGTCTAGGATTATTTTTTTGCTGAGGAGATCAATTTCACGGCTGTGGATTAAACAAAGAAAGGAATGGAGCCTTAAAATTACACAATATATTGGTCACTGATTGAAAAAAAAAGTATTTAAAATCTGAGTAGTAATTGGAAAATTGCCCAGATTTGGCCACCAGAATCCAGTTCAATCACAGTCCTTCAATTTTTTTTTTTTAAATAAGGGAAAGAATTATAATTACTTATAGTTCTGTGTAAACCTCATGGTGGGCTTGGAACAAGGCAGAATATATTTTTAGAGTCTTGGCTACAGTGACAATCTGCGTAATCATGGTCATGTACCATTTATAAGCTCAGTCTTTACAGAGGAACCATAGTCATGAAGAAATTGAAAGTGCTGGTCTGTCTTGGCAGGATAAAGTGATCTAACCAGCTTGGTGGATGGCACTGCATTGGTGACCCATCTGGCAGGCATTTGAGATGTGTTTTAGATAGCCCTTCTATGCATTCCCTTGCTGGAGGAGAAGAACATAGTGTCTGCAAAAGCTGAAACCAATTAAGCTGAGTTTAGCTGAGGCAAGAATTCAGTAAAAGCCAAATGAAAGAGTGCTAAGCTCAAATTGTTTCTAAGTACTTCATTTTTTCCTGTCTAGATTCCCTCTGTATTTTCAATTATTTGTTGCAGAACTTTTGAAAATCCCATTAAATTATAAAAAATAGAGTGCCACTTTGCACATGGCCAAGCAGCATGTTAGGGATGTGTTAGGCTGATTGATTTATACCTGTGGTTCCAGTCATGCATAAAACAGTATAATGTTTTGAAGGAGAAAAAAAAAACAGAGTCCCTTTAAAAGCCTTATGTATTTGCAAAGCTTTTATAAGGCACATGGATAGCAATGTGAGGAGAGGGGATAAACTGGTGAGCTAAACAGTGGAGCTTTGTGTGGCTGTGACAGTAGAGGTCTGATGTGGGGTTTTTAAAGAGTTCCAAAACTTTACAAAACAAACTTTAAAGTATGCCACCATGTACTGTTTCTCAGACTGCTACAATCTCTTTTAAATAAATACATATCCATAAATAAAAATAAAAATCATGGAGACCAAAATAATTATAAGCACTCTGAATTACAGGAATTCTAAAGTTTAGGAATGGTTTAGGCCTTCAGTGGTTTCAGCCTATGAACAATGATATCATCAACAATGTAAAACTGAATGTATTTAAGACAAACATACTCTACATGGAATTATAATTAGAAAAGAAAGAAACAACTTTAAAGTATAAATAGAAAAACTGTGTGTATCTAAACCTTAAGGGTTCGCAGCCAGGCCACATTTTGTCCATAGTTGCAGTGAGATGTTTTTGTGTGTCACCAATCTGACAGACAGAGGTTAACACATACTTCTTTATTAGAAAAAATGAACAAAAAGAAGGAAGTCCTTCTCTTATTATATCCTGTTCATCCAAGTTTGAAAATAAGTAATATAATCCTGGTACACAAAGAAGCTGTCTTGTCCTTTGAATCTGACTGCCTTTTAATTGACAAATTCAGTTCACATGGAAGGGTCAGTAAAATCTCCCTTGATACTGGTCATCCTTGGGAATGACTAGGGGCAATCTAGGTATCAATGATGCTCACAAAAAAACTGAAAGGAAACAACAGTGAAGCAACAATTTGCCAGATACCCACCTTGGTTAATTGTTCACAAGAAATAACCAATGCCTCTCCAAAAATGTCATTCAAACTATAACTGACTCCACTTAGACAATGGGATAATTGGAGGCATGACAATGAAGAACAAATTGCTACTTCAGCCTTACATGCACTTTCACAAGGATGCTTTAGTCCAATCTATAGTTCACCAAATCTTGAAAGTGTGGTTTATTTCCACCACATAGGGTATATTTAGAGAACCTCCTGATGTCAATTGATGTGGTTCTACATGCTTGCGCACAGGTACATGCATGCACACATACACTTCATATATAACACACCACTCAAAAGATTGTCTATGTATATACTTGCATAAAGACTCCAGAGGCTACCACACAGAAAGGTTTTACAGACATCTACACAGAGAGTCAGAGTAAATTCCTTGTAGTATGTGGAGATACAGCCTATGACATCCTGTCTCCTTTCTTATACTTCAGTTATGACCCAGCCATATAGACCACTGCTGAAGAAACCTCATGGAGCCGTATACCAAGGAAAAAACACAGGCATTGTACATCTAGGAAGTTCCCTACCTACGCTTGGTCCAAATTTCTCAGTGGGAAAGGAATAGAGACTTAGGCCTTTTCTGCACCAGGCTATTAAAACGGTGCAGAGCGACCTCCAATGGAGGTCTTCTGCACCGTAGAGTGGACTGGGACGTACTACTTTTTGTAGTTCCATACCTCAGTCCACTCCGGAGTCCACTCTTTTTAGAGGTTTTTAAAAAGCACGGAGTGCGCGTCTTCGTGTCATTCCGTCACCATGCTCTGGTGCAAATTTGCAGGCACGCGCAAGTGCACGCCTGCAGATCTGCTGGGGGCGGGCTTTAGGTTGGCGAGCTTCTCCGGTTGGTGGAGAGCTTCCCCCAACTGGAAGCCGCGATTTTGGATACCGGAGCAGTGTGGAGCGATGAGCTTGCACTGCTCCTCATCCCGACAGACTCACCCGGACCCACCAAAAAGCTGGTGAGTAGCGGCGGGGAGCGTTTCCCTCACCATGTGTGGAAAGGGCCTTACTCCAATCTAGGACAGTGTAGTGGGAAAAAACCAATATTAGACTGGTTATTGAGACCTGTTTGTGCCCCAGAATGCCTCATGTCCTCCTTGTGCCTCCAACCTTCACTTGGTTGATTGTATGTATCTGTTGGATACTGTCACATGACATCTCACTATCCAGGCTGTCTCATCCTTAGGATCATTTATAACACACAACAGCAAATGTGTTTGTATGTGTTGTGGAGAGGAACCCAGGCAAACACAAAGCTGCATTTCTCCTGTTTCTTATTGCTAATGTCCCTTGGCATTAGTGACATGGTGACATGTGGTCCTTTGCAAAGATAGCAGAAGTTAAGTAACAAACAGATGAGTGTCTGATACCTGTTAAATTTTGAGAAAATAGGGATTCAGATGAAATAGTTGAAGATTTCATTTAAGAACCTTTTTCTCCCTTCCACCATCCTTGGAGACACATTTGGTGGAGATAAGAGACATTGTATAATATTGTGTGAATGCACTGATGCTGCCTAAGCCCCTTCCCTATGGAGCAGTGAGAATGCTCCTAAAATTTCAGTCCATGTTAGCAGGGATTAAGGGAAAACCCACCTGGATCGTAGCGGCACGATTTCTGCACCCCGGTCTTCTCTCGGACTGCTCCCACTGAGGCTATGGAACTCCCTTCCATGGAATGTGAGGTTGTCCCCCTCCCCATTGTCCTTCTTTTTAAAAAAATCAAGCAGGCCTTTAGCAACAAAAAGATTGCTGACAAAGGGTCTTTTGATGAGTGGTGGTGCACTTTTTCTTGTGTGCTTTTAGGTTTGTCCAACTGTGTTTTAGTATATTTTTAATCTCTTCTTGTGAGCCAGTCAGTCAGTCAATAGGAACTCTCGTGTCAGTGGGACAATAAGCTCTCATGATATCACAAAAGAATGAGGTGACCAATATTTTTGTTTCTGCAGGGTCCCTATCCCTTTCAGAAATAAATGACCAAAGGGATGGGCAACCTGTGCAGCACCACCTGTCTATGGTGGACAAAATTACAGGCTGAGGTAAAAGTATAATCTTCCAGTGCAAGGTGATTTGGAAGTACTTCTACCCAGTAGGTGCACATCATGGGGTCATTCTTCTAATTAAGAATGGTAATACTGCAAATATGTAGAATGATCACTGAAGAAAGTCAAGGCATATAGTGCAAAAATAATGACCACAGATGACTTACATAACCATTAAGCAGATGATGAAGACATTGAAACAGTTCAAGATCTTCCATATCTTGGCTCATTCATTAATCAGAATGGAGACTGCAATGAAGAAATAAGAAGACTAGTGTTACTGTGCCACACTTAAGGTGACATAGATATCATTTTGATATCAGTAATTTGGCTTTCTTCTACCATCCCTCTCCACGTGCTTCTGAGGCCCCCGGACAAGCACAGAACTAGGCTCGGCCACTAATTGCTGCAATATTCCAACACAATACAGGCACGCCAGAAATAGCCAGATCGCAGCTTTTGGAGACCTCTCTGCAAATACTCTATTATGTATGCACACTGCGTACAAAGAACTCCCTGCCCTGAGCAGGCAACCTGGCAAGCTGAATACTCAACTGTCAAGCATCGTGCATTTGCATACTGTCTATCTCTTTGTCAATTCGGACCTAACTCAATCATGTTAAATTTTAACCTTTCCAAAGCTTTGTCTCATGCCTGAAACTCATTGTTTTCCCCAAATACAGAATAGCCTGCGGTTACATTTCTCCCTACAAAAACCCCTGAGACCTTCCTTGGATTGCTCCGGACTTCCATCCCACCTTGCTGCCACTTTGTTTGGCAAGCTGTCCCCTCAGTCCCATGTACTGAGACTTCATATCTCCGAACTCAATCTGCAGACTACCCGGGCTTCAGGACAGGTGTAGTATCATCCAAATCAACAATCCCTCTCAAAAATCCCTCTATACCACTCCAACCTTTATTTCTTTAGTTATCTGTGTGAGTGTGTTGCATATACTGTTTGTCTGTATTTTAATAAAGATCACATTTATTATTTCAATCCTGTTTGCTCCTTGACTTGGCCTGACCCCGTAGGTAAAAGATTCCGCTGCGTTGCCCTGCCTCTCGCATTGCTAGTTTGTGCTCTTTGACTAATTTCCCCGACTTGTTTAATTGTGAGCGCATTTAGGTGTCCCTCACAGGACCCCCAGTAAACAGGGTAACACTAGGACTTGGAAGGGCAGCTATGAAGTTTCAAAACTTAAGAGAAGTAACACTTTCATCTGCAATATTGTTTTTGTTAACTGCTGTCAAGTCGACCTTGATTCATGGTGACCCTATGTAGAAGGCACCTCCTTGTCACCCAAGGACAAGAGGTGCTCAGATCTTGCCGATTCAGGGACGTGTCTTCCTTGATTGAGTCGAAACTGCCAAAATGATTCCCTGCTCTGTCTGTGTCTGTTTGTCTCTCTCTCTCTCACACACACATCTTTGTTCTGGCCATTGTATATACAACAAACATATGTTCCAACACTGTTATTCTATGTCATGCAAGAAAATAAAACTTGAGGCTTTGGGGAGTGTGCCAAATTATGGAATGGGATTTGAGGTCACATGTTTTCATCTGTTATAAAGCAGAAGAGCACCTGGAACACCAGATGGCAGAAGTAACGTTCTGTGGTTTTCATTTCACTGGATTAAGAAACAAGAACAGTTTGATCTCCTAAGGATACTGTAACATTTTCCAGGGAAAGAAATCCTTCTTGGTGTACAGTATTCCCAATCAGTGCCTTATCTTCCCAGCACAGGCAGAGGATTCGTCAACATTTTTCACTAGGCAACCATATTAAGGAGACACTTTCCACTCCTGAGGCTGTTTTTATTAACAGATATTCATTTAGGTAGGATGAACAACTTCACTCTGCAGGCATGAAAACAGACACTTTTGCTGTAATTGTTGAGCCCCTGGTGAGCAGAGAAATAGCCCGTCATCGTGCAGACATATTTTCAAACTCTGTTTCCCTAGCAGGTTTTGACAGACTCTAAATGTTTAGTTAGGGTCAAATCTTCAGAAAGCTCAGTACTCAGGCTGTCTGCAAGCACTGTCAAAAGAATTTAGCTCCTGTTAATTCAACATCACTGAAACAGGGGAGAAAGACCAATTCCTATGTGCAGCCATCTGCGAAAGTAATGGCTTGAACTGGAAAAACAGAAGCAAAATGTAGGTAGCAAGTGGTCCTGTTCATGTTTACCAGAGATAGAAAAGTTAGGAAACAAGTACTACCATGTTTTATACTAAAATCCTAAACAAACAAACAAACAAAACAACAACAACAACCTTTTGACATTAATTAAGTTTAATGGGGGGGTTGCTAATATGCCAGAGGACAGGATCAAAATTCAAAATGACCTGGATAGACTGGGGAGCCGGGCCAAGGCTAACAAAATGAAATTCAACAGAGAGAAGTGTAAGGTCCTACACTTTGGTAGAAAAAATGGAATACAGAAATATAGGATGGGGGACACGTGGCTGGATAGCAGTGCGTGTGAAAGGGATCTAGGAGTCTTCATAGACCACAAGCTGAACATGAGTCAGCAGTGTGATGCGGCAGCCAAGAAAGCCAATGCAATTCTTGTCTGCATCAATAGGAGCATGGTGTCTAGATCGAGGGAGGTACTGGTACCACTCTACTCTGCTTTGGTTAGACCTTATCTTGAATACTGTGTCCAGTTCTGGGCACCCCAATTCAAGAAGGATATCGACAAGCTGGAGCAAGTCCAGAGGAGGGCAACCAAAATGGTGAGAGGCCTGGAAACCATGCCCTATGGGGATAGACTTAGAGAGCTAGGGATGTTTAGTCTGCAGAAGAGAAGGTTAAGAGGGGACATGATAGCCATGTTTAAATATTTGAAGGGATGCCATGTAGAAGACGGAGAGGGCTTGTTTTCTGCTGCTCTAGAGACCAGGACAAGGAGCAATGGATTCAAGCTGCAGGAAAGGAGATTCCACCTGAACCTCAGGAAGAACTTCCTGACTGTCAGGGCTGTCCGGCAGTGGAATCTGCTGCCTCGGAATGTAGTGGAGTCTCCATCCTTGGAGGTTTTTAAGCAGAGGCTTGATGGCCATCTGTCGGGAGTGCTTTGAGGGTGTTCCTGCATGGCAGGGGGTTGGACTGGATTGCCCGTGTGGTCTCTTCCAACTCTACATTTCTATGATTCTATGATTCAAAAATGGGATATTTATTTCAATTCTTCTAATTACACTTAAATTTACATTACATTACTCTACTAAAACCTTGCTATGACGCAGATGAAAAATCCCACCCCTTTCACTTTTCTTGAGCTTGGGTGACAGAGACACAGTTGCATGAATTTTCAACCACCTACACACAGAGAAGGAATGAGTGAAATGAGGAAGAAAGACACACACACATACACAAACATGCAGAGGAAGAATGTAAGAACCAAAAACACTTACCTATAAATATGAAACAAAAGACAGACACAACCCATCATTCATCAACAGTACCGCACAATAAAAATCTGAATCTGAAATACTTGACTGATATATATTATTTTTGAGAAACAATATAATCAACGAGAAGAATTCTCTCCGGAACATCTAGGAGAAACAGGTAGTTCAGCAGTGATATTGACACTACTAAGTATCTGCTGCTTTTTGCAGGAGAAGGACTCACTCTGATGCTCTTTACTTCCTCTTCTATATCCTTTTCTCTTTACAAAGACCTCCACAATTTCTTTCCGTCTTTTAGTTTGTCCTTTCTGAAAGATAAGAAATAAATAAATCCTGAGCCAAAATTGGTGAAAAAAGCACTTCACATGTACAACACCCAGCATCCTGTTCTTCGTTGTATGAAATCCAAAATCAGTCTCAGGAAGACCACCTACCTAAGTAGGCTTACCATGAGATGCTGCTCTACTTTGACTGAAGGGAGGTGGTTCAGATGAGTAGGTGGCAACAGTTGGACTTCACCACAGGTCCTTCTCCTGCCTGGTAATAAGGCTTACTACTATTTCATATTTGTACCAGCGCACTGTATTATTCAAGCCAAGAGTAAATAGCAACGAATGATGGTGGTCCCTCTATCTCTTGCTTGATGCACGGAGCAACAGAACAGGCTCCATTGATTTCTAAAATCTATTTATTTCTAAAAATTATTTTTTAAAAAACCCATAGCATCTAATCAAGTGCTAAAATAAGCAAAGATTTCTACAACCATCTCTAAAAGACTTGATGTTAACATTAAGCGTAAGGCATATAATCAATTGCAGGTACTCTTCCTTAACTGAGTCCATAGTATATTTAATATCTATTTGCATATGATGAGTGGTTTTCAGAATAATTTATTGTTGTAATGTTATTGTTAAATACCATCCAGTATTTATGGTTATCTTATGAATGAGGGTCTTCAAGAGTCTGTTATTAATGACATTGTTTAGGTCTTGCAAACTCAGGCTTGTGGTGTCCTTGACTGAATCAATCCTCTAGCCTTCCTCTTTTCTTACTGCCTTCTAGTTTACCCAGCATTATTGTCTTTTCCAGTCATTCATCATGTCATGATATGTCCAAAGTAAGACAGTCCTAGTGTAGTCACTTTGGCTGCTAGTGAGAATTCAGGCATGATTTGTTCTCAGGCACATTTTTTACTTGGCACCCAACCATCCATCAACAAACCTTCCTAGGGACCCCCCCCCCACAATATCCTATGAAATAAAGGGGAAAAATGCCCTAGACTGACCTCAACAGCAATCTCCTTTTCCATTCCCTAGGACTTAAGACCCCAGAGGCATATCTAGGGTGGGGCAAGTAGAGTACATGTCCCAGGTGCCAATGCTGGGGGAGGGGGCATAAAAAAGCCATGCATGTAGGGGCAGGGGTTGGGGTAGGACTAAGAAGGTAGAGGAACAACTTCCATCCTTGCCCTAGGCACTGTTCACAATACATATACCACTGCAAAACCTACAGCAGCAAGTCTGGATACGTCCCCTTTGTCAAATAAACAGTGCTCACCACCACTGTCCCTTTTCTCCTCATCTATCTGCCAGTGACCACACATTTGATCAGCCACAGCCCATGAAAATCTCCCAGAAATCCAAACAGAAACAGTACAGGTAATCTGAAAATCTCTTGGAAAGGAAAGAGACAATTCCTATGGCATCTCACAAGTGACCAGTAAAAGCCCACAGTGTTTGAAGGGCTGAGCCAATGGCAGAGGTGGATAGCTAGGGTAGAGCAGTCTTACCAAGCCCACAAGCTCTGCCTCATCTTCTCCATGTTTTGTGGCCATGCATCAAGATGCCAACCACTTTGTTCCTTCCTGGACTAATTCCAAGAGGCAAGGAAAATTGTCTCCTCTGCACAGATCTCCTTCCTCTGTCTGCTGTCAACCTCTCACACACAGCAATTCACTTCCAGTGCACACATTGCACTATGGACTTCCTCTCCCTGTGCCTCTCTTCTTCCTTTCCTTCTGTTTTTGCGCTGCCCTGGCTGTCATACTTGCCACCCGCAACAGCCTTCTCTTTTGTGGAGATGGTAAAGTGCTGGAGGGAGCAATGCAGACAACAATAAATGTGACCTCCATATAATTTTCCACAAACATCTTCAAGATTCCACTCAGTTTTTTGAGGGAAAGGCAATTTGCATTCTGGCTGTATTCTCAATCTCTCCCCTCCTTCCAAATAATTTACTAGAATTAGTACTAAGGCACAAGTTCCAATATTTGGAGTTCACTCAGATGTAAGTGTTACGCAGCTCAGTGAGACTTACAGTCTAGCAGCTGTGAACAAGACTGTAGCCTCAATCACACACACACACACACACAAATCCTGGCAACCATAATGAGAACAAAAAGAAAAGCACAAAACAGCTAATGAGGGCTAAAACCGAGGCTTGGAAAAGTCTTTTTTCCTTTCCTTTTCTTTTTTACTATACTAATCAGAATCAATTCTACATTTACAACTCTTGAAATTCCCAGCCAGGTTCTGGATAAATCAGGTGCCCAACTTTGTTTTAAATGCAAAAAAGATTGTATTAAAAAAAATAAAAAGACTTACACTATCTGACAATGCACAGATTTCAAGCAAAAGGAAGTGAGATTTGCTGATATATAATTCCAGGACATGAGGCATGGAAACAAGGGTGGCTTCTATTTGCCTGGGCTGTAAGCCCAGTTTGGAAGTAATTGTTGCAGCAGAGTAGCAGCTGCAGAGAGAGGAAGATCAAATCCAAAGATCAAATGCTGATTTCATTTTGATAAAAATCATTAAACCACAAATCAACTTATTCTGGACTCTAGTCAGGAAATGACTTTCTATGTGCCATCTGCACATAACTGTCTCCTCATAAATTAGAATGGTGACACAGGCTTTTCTTACATAAAATCCCTAAGCTATATATACTTCACACCCAGCCAGGCACAGCTATTTATTACTTGAGTTTCAGTGAGCAGCCCAAAATGATGCACAACATTTAGAATCAGAAAAGATCATTTCTTACCACAGTGGGCACTGAGCTCAATCATTCTGCCATATTTTAATCATCAGGAACAGCAAGTGTGGGGTTTAAATTAACAGAAATCTTCATCACAGTTCTGATTCAAAGAAATCTCCCACCCCTTTTGAATGCTAGAATTAGCAATCTTTCCATGCCCATGCTTACTAACAGATAGTTTGCACATTACTTTATAGGAGCATAGGCACAGCATATATTTATGCTGACTTTCTGTTCATTTGTTTTATTGTTTTACTGCACCCTCTCTTTTCCTGCATTGTTCTAACATGCAGTCATTTTCTCTTTTTTCTTCTCCATCAGACCATGTTGATTTTGCAAAAATGCTTGTAAGTGAAGCTACTTTTATATGTTTTTCCATAGATGCAAAAACTTTATTCTTTTCTTTGCTGTACCAAGCATGTGTTTGGGGTCGGAACTGGTAAGTGGGCATGGCTGGGGTCAAGTTGTTCTTCAATTTCTCCCTTGTCAATGTGATTACTCTGCTTGAGAGATCCACTACTATCTCTCACATTTACCAACAATGAAAAACAATTTTAAAAACTCAAATGACAAAGAAAAAAAGAGAGAAATGCCCTAAATTTAAATATTTCAGAATGGTATATAAAGGACGGACAAAACCAAAGATGCCTAGCTGTGTGTTAGGAGAGCAGCAAGAAACTAAGGCCATTTCCACACAGGGCGAGGGAATCACCCTGTGCTGCTACTTACCGGATCTTCTGGCTCCCCGGTCCGGTCCAGGCTGCTCCAGAGCAGTGCGTGGTTGTAGATCCGCACTGCTCTGGCATCGTGGGTCCCAACCAACCGCTGAAGCTTGCCAGCCTAAAGCCCACCCTCCACAGATCGCAGGCTCGCATTGGTGCGAGCCTGCGAATCTGCACTGGAGAGCAGGCACGCAGTGGCACGCTCCGGGCTTTTGAAAGACCGGAAAAATCAGGTCTGGAGGACCAACTTGGGGTCATCCCAGAGTGGACTGAGGTGCGGATCTACACTAAATGGTCCGGGCCCAGCCCACTCCAAGGTGCAGACGTCCTCCGTGGAGGACGCACTGCACCGTTTTTATTACCCTGTGTGGAAATGGCCTAAGAGACCATTCACTATTGGAGTACGTTATTCCTCCTCCTCCCTTTTGCATAATACATGACAGAGCCTAACGAAGTTATTCTTCAGTGGCCATACCAGCTTGGAGTGTTCTGGGAGCTGCAGCCCTAAGAACTTTTCCAAGTTTTGATCAGAAACATAGGAGGGAAAAGAATAACAATAGCATTTGATTGGAGCCAGGGGAAAGGCTAATAAGTAGGAAACTGCACAGACTAATCCAATCATTTGAGCAAAATAGAAGAGACAATGCTAGAAGTAAAGCAAGGCTGCTTATAGGAGAAAAGGCCACTCATATTGGAATGACTGGGAGATTCTGGGAGTTTTAGTCCCAAAAGTCACTTTCCCAAACCTGGATATATATTTGTGTGCTCAAGATTCAAGAAATCTGATTTCATCCATCTTCAAGACTCATTGGGGGGCTGAATGTTCTTCTTCCCAGGAAGAGCTTCACACCCCATCTGTAAGACCATTTCTGCATAGTGTTGCAGTCCCGCTATGGGGACAGGTTGCACAGCCCCACTGCCATGCCATGCCATGCCATGCCATCCCCATGTGTTGCAACCATGGGATATTTGCTTAATGGATTAAATCCATTAAGCACCTGTGATTGCGCAATGCTCCTGTACTTACCTGCCATGCAGAAGGACAGGAAGCACAATGGAGGTGTTTCCTTCCCCAGCGCAGCATGGAAAGTAGCCCAGCTCCTCTGCAAAAAGATAAAGTGTGTCTCTCATGCTCCCTTCCACAAGTAGTCAATCGGGTGTGAAGGGGAGTGTTCCTGTAGCTCTCTCTTCTCGGCAACAGTGCAGCTGGGATTGCAATGGGACAATGTGGGAGAGTATCGTTGAATGGAAATGGTGTAAGTCATGGAAGAAGCAGATGCTCTTGTGCTTGTCCCCCCTTTCCATTCCAGTTCCCTTATATATCACATCTTATTCATTTCAGCCTGAATTCAAGGTGCTGGTGATGACATTTAAAGTCAACAGTTGAAGGATTACCTCTCACTGTATATATCTGCTGGTGGTTTGCAACAGATATTGGATTAAAAATGTGGTGACATTTCCCCACTTGAAAATACATTTGATGAGCATGTAGTGCACCTGGGGAAAGACTTGGCAAAGTATGACTAGGGAACATGGAGTAAAGGGCTGAGTCATGATATTGAAATCATGCCAAGAGGTTGCATCATGCAAATAGCCCTGAGTGATGACATGGAAGCAGGTGTGTATAAAAAAGGGGTGTGAATACTTGCTCTCTGCTCTGACTCCATCACTCTGCATCCTGTATCTGACGCTGAATCTCTGCCTGTGGATCTGCGTATCCTGCGTACATATGTATATATTGTAACAGTGAAGATTAAAGCCTCCAAGTATTCTGGATGACAAACTCTGTGTCTGTGAGTTTACTGTGAGTTTAGTTGGGAGCCCTGGTGGCGCAGTGGGAGCCCTGGTGGCACAGTGGTTAAATGCCAGTACTGTAAGCCACAAGGTTGTGAGTTCGATCCTGCTGGGCTCCAAGGTTGACTCAGCTTGAGTACCCAGCTTGAGTATCCAGCTTGTTGGGGGCATGTATAGAAATGTTTCGAAATACATGCTATTTGTAAGTTGTTTGCCGCCTCGATCCATATGGAGAGGCGGGATACAAATAAATAATATTTTTAAAAAATCACATGCTTGTTGCTGTTTTGAAGCTCTGCTATGTTTATGCTTGCCTCTGGGACACTTTTTGTCCAGAGAGCAGTGGTTCCAGGAAGGATTTTGTGCTGGTGCTATAAATCATCTCCTGTCAACAGAGAACCTCCTCTCAACCCACAATTGAGGGGCAATATACTGCAGGAAGATGTGAAAGAGAGTCTTCTCTGCTGTGGCACTCTGGTTATGGAATACCCTCGCCTCAGAAGCCCAGCTGGCAGCAATGGTGTTACAGTTCTGGCACAAAATAAAAACAGGAACATGTTTTTGTAGAAGTCTTGGGGCTTAAATGTTCAAGTGCTATGATTTTAAATTGTTTTAGATTACTTCAGCCAATTTTTATTATACTGTTTTAAATTGTCACATGCTTACTATGCTCTTATGGTATTTACATCTTTTACATTGCTGGTTAAATTGATTTCATTGTACATTATCCTGAGATTGTATATAGAGGACTGTAAACATGTTATTTAATAATAAATAAAAATGAATAAATAAATAACATCCAATAGGTTGTGAGGCTGATACGAATGCAAGGGCTGTCTTTTCTTTCACTATACTTGTAACACTATACTTGTTAGCACTTTAAAATTTTAAATAATAAAAATAACATTGGTTAATCTGAGCCTTACATGACTTTTTAGGCTGTTCATGTTATGAAAAAGATGGTTATAGTCTGAACATTTGTGCTCTGAAAAAACCGTTTTGATATATGTGTGTGTGTGTGTGTGTGTGTGTGTGGAACTTCCCTTGTGAAATCACAAGCAAACCAACATGCAAGTCATAAATCAACTTTGGCAATTGAAATATGTCCCTGTGAGTGACACTACCTGAAGCTTCTCAGATTTGCTGTGAGCACAGCTCATGACTTCACGAAAAGTTGGTGGGTGGGAATGAAGTACAAACAAAGCCAACCTACCTTCCATGTACTGTTCTCTGCTTGTGTGAACCAATGATCCAGCAGCTAAGTCTGAAACCTTGACCTATCATTGTTCCCATTCTGCACTGAAGTCTTTAGAAGGCGAGCAGGTGTTTCATGTGGGTTTGATGGAAAACACAGCATAAGGTGATCTTGTGTCTGTTGAGTTAACCTCCCCAGTCCTGGAGAGCCTTTTGGGAGAGTTTGTTGGGTTAAGGTTGTTGTGTCTGTTGGGCTAAGGCTGTTTGTTTGTGTGAGTTGGGAGCAGCCTTGTTTGTGTGCTTTTTAGGTCTCTAATGTTCTATTGTATTTTGGTGAGCTAGTGTCTGTTGTGATACAGCTGTTTGTGTGACTTAAGGCAGGCTTTCTTATGTGCTCATTAGGGCTCTATTGTTCTATATGTGTACATGCAGAGGAAGCAAGTTGGACACTTGGTTGGAGGAGGAGCTAGCAACCAATAGCTCTCTATATATGCAGTTCAGATCCCTGGAGCTTGGTGAACAGGAGATCAGGCTAACATGCAAGACCAAGAGGTGTTTCCCTTGGGCATTTAGTGGGGAAGTTTTGCAGGGGGAGACCCAGAGTTCTGTTTCAGTGCATAATTAAGGCTAATGAATATGGACAGTGAGGAAGCTGTTGGAGTCACCCACAACAGCTGTGGCATGTTTGTGTTCTTGCCAGAGGATGTTGCACCTGCAGCAAGTACAAGTTGGTTGCCTGTTGGAAGAGAAAGTACAGCAGTTTGAGGCCCTGTGTATCTACTCTTCAGGAAATTAGGGAACATGAGGTTTTCTTGGACAGAGTGAAGCACACTCTTCTGGATGAAGAACACACAGTGGATGTCTCTGAGGAAGAGGTCAGTTTCCAAAAACTGGAGGTAGACATTTGGAGTAATGTGACACATAGAAGAAGACTAGGGGTCTTTCTGTGAGTTTGGAGCTACAGAGTTGATTTGAAGCTTTCTTTCTCATCAATGAAGACAAGGAACAGGAACAAGAACAGCAGTGCCAGTCCTCAGAGAATGTGGAATGGTCCTTGTCAATCCCCAGAGGACAGGTGTGGTGGTGGAAGGGGACTACCTATTGAAGGGAACAGAAGCAGTGGCATGTGGGCCTGACAGGATGTTTTGAGAGGTGTACTGTCTTCCCTGGGGCAAGGATATGTGATGTAACAGAGTGGCTGAAGAGGCCATGTTTTGCATTTGGAAGGTCCAGTTTCAGTCTCCAGGTAGGGCTAAGAAAGAATGCCATCTGAAACTCTGGAGAACTGATTCTAGTCATTGTAGATAATACTAGACTATATAGGTCAATAGTTTGATTCAAGAGTTGGAAATGTTGCTTTTCCAGGCTCAGGTTTGGCTCAGTTCCTATGTTCTCACAAACCTGTTTCCAAATATTTGTGCATGTGCACATGTGCATAAGATCTTTGAGAGATGTCCTTCCCTCTATACCACTACCTTCCCAGTCATGTTTGGTGGGGACAAGGGAGAGGACCTTCTCAATGGCTACTCCTAGATCTGGAACTGCCTCCCTGGGATGGTTCCCTCATTTCTCTTTCCACTGGCAGGTAAAAAATTCCTTATCCTCCCAGGCTTTAAAGCAGGGGTGTCAAACTCAATTTCATCTTGGGCCACATCAGCATTATGGTTGTCCTCAAAGGGCCGGTTGCATCTCTAAGACTATATAAATGTATCTACTCTTTTATCATATTAAATAATTGCCTCTGCATTTGATTATTACTGGTTTTAGTTATAACTAGCTCTGAAACTAGAAGTCTACGAAAAATAATGGCAAGCAGATATTCAAGTGTACAACTATTGTACAATTTATTGAAAAATGAGTTTTGAAGACAGAAAGTTATTTTTTTAATCATCAGACAAATATTACCAAACATTGTTTATTATATTAACTTTGTTGAACCCTTTGGTCACAACTGAGATCCCCTCTGTGCCTCTTTCTGCCCCCCACCCGCTCTCTCTGTGCTTGTTTCTGCCTCCAGACCTGTCAGGACACTGGCACTCCAGGACTCAAGCTCTGAGCCTGAACCAGAGGACTTCAAAGTCATGGAGCCTGCTGTACCAGCAGAGCCCACCCCAGAGGCTGCCATGGAGCCTGCTGCACAGCCCACCCCAGAGGCTGCCCTGGACACAGAGCCCTTGATCCCAGTAGCCCCAGCAATGGAGCCAGGGGCTGCCTTAGACCCAGAGATTCAAGAGCAGGTGCCTACTTACCAGCAGCATCGGGAGCAAAAGAGTGCTCTCAGAAGGTCAGAGCGTTTAAATAGGAAACACCAAGCAATCAAGCTCCAGCTGAGGTAGCACCTGGGTGAGGGCCTGCTTAATAAAAGTACTCACTCAGCCTTGGGTCTTTGTTGGCTCATAATTGTCCATTTTGGGTGTGCCTGCTGGGCTACTGGGACCCTTGCCTTGCTTCCTGAAATGCTGCCCGACTGGCTGAGGAACAAGCTCCGTGGTATGTGGACTCTGTTTGCTGTTTTGCCTGGCTGTGCTTTAACAGCCAGGGATATCCCAGCTGCAAAAGTCTCTTTAATTTACTGCTTCCTTACCTACTTACTGCTGAAGTAAAGCCCTTTGATTTATTGCCTATCTGCCTTATCTGTGTAAAGACCTATTAACCGGATCTTGGCTGCCTGCCATGCCTTGGCACTGACAAGACCCTCTCTGTGCCTCTTTTTGCTCCGCACTCTCCTGTGGCTCTTTCTGCCCCCCTGCCCCTCTCTGTACCTGGTGAGCCCAATCTGTGTATTGTGGGCCCCAACTGCCAATATTCTGAAGAGGGTGCCAGCAGTCAGCACTCGTAATCTACTTCTACTTCTGATTGCTCCTCTGTCCAACTCTTGCAAGTCACGTGGAACGTTGCTATAGTAACCTGCAGCAACATTCTGATGGTGAGACTCGGACAGAGGAGCAGTCAGAAGTTGAAGTAGATCATGAGTGTTGGCCGCTGGGCCCCTCTTCAGAATACTGGCAGTTGGTGCCTGCAATGTGGGGATTGGGTTTGCCAGGTGGGGGGAGGGCCGCAGCTGCCGGAGATGTGCAACGGCCACATGAAATGGTCTAGTGGGCTGGATTCAGCCTGCGGGCCTTGTGTTTGACACACGTGCTTTAAAGAATTCACTGTGATGGATTTTAATGTGTTCTGCTTTGTTGATTTTTAAAAAAATACTTTTTCTTTTAATGAATCCTAAATGTTTTTAACTCTATAGATTAACTCTTTTTAAAAACAACTTTAACGTATATATTTTCATTGATGTTTTTGAATTGTATTGGTTTTAATACTTTGCAAGTCATGTTGAGTCTCAATACTGGGAAAAAGGCAGGAAGATGATGATTACTACATGCCCCTTTTAACTGCAGGAGCCCCCTCTCAATAGTTATTCAGTGAGCAGTGGGGGGCACTGAGCATTGGAGAAGCATCTGGTTCTCTGGAGGTCTTGGCAGATTTTATTTTTATTTTATTTATTTATATCCCCCCTCTCCATATGGATCGATGATCTCATTGTTCTATGCTGGCTATAGGAACAGAGCCAGATGCTTCTCTGATGCCCCTGGTGTGGATGCCTTTTCCACTGAAAGGCTGAGTGTTTGTGGGAGGCTCCTGCAGTTAAAAAGTGGGACTGAGGGTAGGAGAGGCACCATAGCATAGTTCCACATCAGGATTTTTTTTAAATAATATGTTTCTGTGATGCAGGATCATGGCCACTGTTTCAATTTGGCTGTGCATACACATGTACGTACTTGCACATGTGGTGAAAATTATCCCTATCTGTTGGTCCAAAAATGGTACAGATATGATGCTTTTATGAAGATGTGCCCTGCTGGTTTTCTTATCACATCCTGATGATATTAGAGAGCACCATTGTTGTGTGCCTTCAAATCATTTCCAACTTATTGCAACCCTAAGGTGAACCTATCACAGGTTTTTCTGGAGCTAAGAGTGTGCAACATACCCAAGGTCATTCAGTGGGCTTCCATGGCAAATGGGAAATTGAACCCTGGTTTCCAGGGTCATAGTTAAATGCTCAAAACACTACACTACACTACACTGGTTCTCATCATACTAGAGGCCAGCACAATGCAGTCATCTTTTCTCCCCATCCTCTATCTGCAGTTCGCAAAAGTCATGGATGCTTGGGAGAATAGGGTTACTATTTTTCAGCACCTAGGAAACAGTAATTTTCCAAGAATAGGAGCACTTCCTGAACTAAAATCTATCTATCTGCTTCAGCCACACAGCTGCAAAATCACCCTCAGAACATCAATCTCTGCAAAGGCCCTAGTTAAGATTATCCCTCCCTCATTATATTTCCTGGGTTGGACAAAGAAAAAGATAGCTTTACAGATGTGATCTGTTGCATTGCCCAAAGGAGAAATTTAATACTGTATCTAAGTGAAATACTAACAATTATATCAAACATTTTTGAAATCTTTGCTGCCTTTGCTAAAATATCTTCCCATACTCCAAGTCCAGCTTTTCAGTTCTGACTTTTCAATGCATCAAGAGGCAGGAGAGGCCATTTGCAAGGTAGGTACAGAAGCTAAGACACAGTTGGCCCACTAAATTTGACAATATTAATAATGACATTTATACTGCAGCAGTTTAATTAGTCTGGAAAGGAATTTGTAATAAAGACGCTGCAATAATTCAAGACAATGTAAAAATCAGCCCAAAGGCATTTGATCTTCAATTAGTCTGAGAGCTATCTTTTGTTTGCTAAGCCTAAAGAATGTCTATATAATGTCTAGAAATTATAGATTGCTAAAATGCATGCTGTTGGAGCAAACATTTGCCTTTTTAGTGCATTGCTTAGGCTAGGTCAATTGTCTTCCTAAAGTTAATATACAGTTGCTTTGAAAACAACAACAGGTGATTGACCAAGGTTGATTTTTGAACTTAAATAATTTTCTATCATCATGGAAGGATGCCTTGTACAACACCTCCATTCTCTTAGTGAAAGGCCTAAGTTCTATGTAAATATAAAACTAGTATCCCGATTGTCCCTTCCTTTTGTGTTGCAGTAAATAACCACAATTTGGTGTACCAATATGCATGGTCAGATAGAAGAAACAAGTCAGGTTCTGTGTGCCTAAAGCCTGAAGAAAGCGTCACATGGGGTAAAACTTTTCATTTCAAGTCTGCTTCATCTGGGAAGCACCCAACTGGTTGACAGGAGCCTGTTTCTGTGAAGACTTATGCCAAATCTGATGCATACCCATGCTCATAACAAAAATATGTATCAGGGACAATGAAGGAAAGGAATACCTCCTTTTCAGCTTGAGACAGATGGACTGTTACATAAAAACACATTTTGATCCCATTATTTTTGGAAGAAGATTTTTTTTTAAAAAAAAAGTATATTATTGGCTTCCAAAGGAGTCAGAATTTATTTCTTACGGGTATGATAAAGAATCCTGCCCATTGTTGGTAGGTACACAGATGAATATAAAACTAATTCTATCAGCAATCAAAGATCATCTTGTCTCCTGAGAACTGATTTCTCCTTTTCCTTACCCCTTGCATGAATGTTTGTGTATTAGCAAAAAACTATAGCAGTTAGCTGAGCCCTCCCTCCATTCTCCTTTTCCTAGTTCATGAAAGGCTCATTTTATAAATGACAAAACTGGATAGCCAAGATATATTCTGTAATTCCTAAGAGCTCAAAGACAAAAAGAAAATTTGGCAATGGAAAAGTAGATATTTTCAGATAATATTAACATTCAGCGAGCTGAGAATTGAGGAAAGAACAGACTGATAGCTTGGATATGTATTGGAAGTTCCCCGCAGTAGGCAATCTCACCTGTCTACCCGAATGTTCCATTTTTGTGAGACATTTTTACTAAGTTTCATATATACTGATTAGATTTTCATCGACAGATTTGTAAACTATAGCAAAGAGATGTCTACTTGAATTAAATAGTGACATAGACATTACTGTGGAATTATAACAGTTGCTAGTTGCCTTGGGCTTTCAAGGTTGAAATAATAGAAATTCTGTAAAAAAAAAAAAAAAGGTGGTGGGGAGAGTATCAAGTCAACAAATATAATAATGCAACTGTGTGTGTTTGTCTGTGCTTATGTATGCAAGCAGCATGGTTATGAATATCATATTAAACCTTAACATAGAATCAAGCAAATATTGCTCAGAATGACAGCTTTCTCTCACTCATGATCACTGCATAAGCTCCATGTTCACACTCCTCCCCCTATCTGTTCAACACCTATTATATATTAGAATCAAATCGCAACATTCCCATAAAGCTTATGTGACATGGACTCTCTACTCTCAGTCTAACCTACTTCACAGGATTGTTGTTAGGATAAAAATGGGGCTGTGAGTGGGGGACCTCTAGAAGGTATATTGAACTGAATTGGTTAAAATGCAAATAGGTTTTTTTTGGGCGGGGGGAGAATGTGATTCATTCCTGCAGCCTTATAGGGTTAAAACCACACTCTCTTCTGTTTTACGAATAGAAGTGTACAAACACATAAATACACTCTCTCACGCACAAAACACCTCTCCATCTCTCTCTCACACATACCTATTTAAACAGATACACAAAAACACATATGCTACCTCTCTGTCTCCATCTCACTCTTGCCCAACCACTTCCACCTCCAGTCACCCCCTCCCTTTCTCACATGCATGCACCCCTTTAGCTCTCACACTAGCACAAACACATGGATAAATAAACACCCCTCCTTCCATTTTCTTCAGACATGCACAGCCTGGAAGAAAAACTTTGAACGGCTCCTTGCCCACCTCTGTCCCCCTGCCCCTCCTTTCTTAGTTGCTCTGTCAGCTTCTGCTGAGAAGGCAACACTTGCTTTCTCTTTCTATCTACTTGTGATTGGTCGCTAAGGCACCCTGCTCTAGAGATTGCCTCCCACCCACTTTTTGATTGATTGGCAAGTTGCGTTGTGGGAAACGTCAAGTAGTATAAATGCTGCTGATGAGGCGACCTCATGCTGGACATCTTAATCCACAAAGACCCATTCTAAAACACTGATTAAGGATCATCATGGTGGAAATCTCCAGCTATGAACAGGAGGAGAGGCTGTGGATGATTCTGTGAGGATTATATGCATGAAACACTATGAGACCATGTTCAGTTGGCACATAAAGCATTTAATGCCCCATCCCCATAATTTCATGAAAGATGTTTGAATATAATGCAATACATGCACGTTTAATACACTTTGAAAATCACAGCTTATATCTCTGGACCGGTCTTGTTTGGACATGAGGTAATACATGGCAAGCAAGAAATAATATTAAAACATTCAGTGTTAAATGATTGTAATTGTTTCCTTTATTGATCAATTTCTTTTCTTACACAACATTGGTGAAATCGAAAGCCACGCCTCAGAGGGCACTGTTTTCTTCCCCATTTGCTTCTCTAATAAGCCTTGGTTAACTCCTGATGCTTAAAGAAACTCACGGTCATGATTACATTTAAAGGTTGGCAGATAGATTTATAGTCACTGATAATGCCTGTTTCTTCTCTTGGTATTGGGCTTATGACTCTTTTTATATGCAAATCTGGAAGACAGGTACAACTAAAAATATTGAACACAAAAATCGTTAAACTCTGGTGTGGTTTAACTATTTCCTAAAGAAAGGGCCCACAATGCCAGTATTTAGGAAATTGGTTAAAACTTTTCTATTGGTGACAGGCTTTCTGGTTAATGTTTGATTGTTTTCTTATCATGACTGTATCTTAAACAAATCACTAATATCTAAACCAGGGATAGGAATCATGTGGGCCTTTAGAGGTTGTTGGATCACAATGCCCAACATTCCTCACCATGGGAATATGCTGGCTAGGGCTTCTGGGGATTGCAGCCCAACGACATATGTGGTTTAAACATATGCTATGTGGTTTAAAACTTCTGAGGATCACTATCTTAGTTAGTGATTGGAAGACCCATTTATGATGATGGATAGAATCTGTTTCTTCACTAGGCAACACTATGTTTGTACATATATGTGTGTGTACCTTCAAGTTGTCTGTGCACCTTTGCTGACCTCATGAATTTCATGGACTTTTCTTAGGCAAGGAATAGTCAGAGGTGGTTTTGCCAGTTCCTTCCTCTGAAATATAATCTACAGCACCTGGTATTTGTTCATGTTTTCCCATCCAAGTACTAACCAGGGCTGACCTTGCTTAGCTTCCAAGATGAGACGGGATCCAGTGTCTTTAGGGTATTTAGACCGTATGTAAATATATATAGTATGTTGCCTTAGTTATTTAAACTAGAAATGCAGTTAATAATGCTGAAAACCAAAAAATAAACCACGTCATGTTTTACAATATATATTAGTCAATATCTTCTTCATTAACCATCTCCAGTCCTTATAGAACACATTTCTTTCACTGTAAGTCTCTGCACGTCTATTAAAAAATTAGTCCTATTGAATTCAATGGGTCTCAGGTGTGTATGAAACAGCAGCTAAAGCCTGCCTTTGTATTTCATGGCAGATACATAGCAAATTTTATTTAGCAAGACATCCCAGTATTTTATAAGGCTTTACATTTTAAGAAATGGGCACATTCTCAAAGCAATGACCTTCAGTTTCTGTAGCAAAAGAAAGATAACAACAACAACCCCCCAAAAAGCATTATGATTTCTTTTAAAAAAAGCCTTTTCTCCATACAAAACTATGTGAAATGCAACTGTAATCCATTTGCAACTGTAATCTATTCATTAACGTTTAAAGTCACACTGACTAGAAAGAAAGGACAAGTGTTATTGTTCATTGCCTGTGGGAAAATGATGTTAGTTGATATTTTGAGAGAAACATCATGATGAAGTCCTCAATGAACCTACCTTGTAATTTATGTTCTTTCCTCTTTCTGTGCTTCAAACTGAAAAATAGGGTATAGAATCCTCTCAAGAAAATAGCATATAAAATTATGTCTTTTTTTAAAAAAAAACTCATAACATTTAAACAGAACAGTCATAAGGAATCTTATGAGCCACAGCACAATCTTGCTTGCTCCAGCATTTCTTAAAAGAGAAAAACAACTGACCTTTATTACCTGTGCTTAGAAACTACAACTCATGTCCATGTACTAGCCTTGTAGACAGAAAATCAGCACAGGTTTTTTTCCTCTCTACTACTGCTAGCTGTGAACCCTGTAACTTCTGACCATATGAAAAATCTCTACCCACTTATGACAGCAATATTTTATTTTAGCCAGAATTTGATATACAATTTTACTGAAGAACATTTTTCCCAGGGCCATGGGACTGAAAAATGTTTTTTGATATGGTTTCAGATATGATTCACATGCATAAGCTAACATAAACATCTGCCAATAAGTGATCTTGGGGCCTTGGCAGTAGAATACCTAAGGCAAACTGGAATCAATAGCCCACATCCACACATAATTCTCTGAAATGGAAAGTTTATTTTATTGAACACATAAGAATCAAAATATACTCAAGCATTGGTATAGCTTCATAATACTTCATAACAATACTTCATCTTATTTGGGTAGAATTTAATAAATGGCAAACAGTATCTGCAAAATAAAAGTGAGTATCGAATAGGCCACTGTTGAAAGCCAGCTTGGTGTAGGGGTTTGACTACTGTATTAGGACTTCAGGAGACGAGGGTTCAAATTCCTGTTCAGCTGTGGAAATCTATGATCTTGGGCAAGTCATACTCTCTCAGCCTCAGAGCAAGGCAACGGCAAACCACCTTCTGAGAAATTTTGCCAAGAAAATCTTGTAGTAAGTTTTCCTTCAGGTTGCCATAATTCAGGAATGACTTTTAGGCACACAACAACAACAGCCACTGTTGTTTTAAGGTAGGGAAATACTAACTGAAAGAAACAAACTCATAAAAATGATTTGGGATTAAGCTGTCTGAAGTTTATAAATGGAGGGTGTTGAAAAGTAATACTTTCCCTGATGCAGATGCGTGCACACGTACACACACACTTGAGAAAGAGCAGAGCACATGGGGAGCTGCAATGTGCAGGGAAACACTCTTTGAAAAGTAGATTGTGGTGACAAAAGTTATTTCTTCTTAGGCCATTTCCGCACAATGACGCTCTTCTGTGTCGTCTTGCTGCAATCCTGGGTCCAGAAGGGAGCGCGTCAGCAATGCTCCCCTCTTCACCCGCTCGGTCCATGTGGAAGAGAACGCAATGGCACCATGTCTTCCTAGTGTGATAACTGAAGCCCCTGTCAGAGGTGCTGATGACGAGCAGCAGCTGTTGGTCCCTGGGGCTCTGGCTGGAGATGAGTCCTGCAGCTCAAGAGCTCCCCCTGCTACCATGGACCAAGCAGGCGCGGACGTTCCTCTGCCCGCTCCTTTAGGGCAACAGGGATCTGATTCTGAAGATGGTTTGGAACCTGTGCCAATCAGCCCACAAACAAGGCGGAGACTCAAGAGAGCTGAGCAAAGGGAGGCTTCCTTGATTAAGTTCAAGAAGCAGTGACTAGCCACACCAGTGTCTTGGGCTATATAACTGCCTGCCTGGAAGCTTTCCTTTGCTTGTAGCAAACTTCTTTCAAGCCTTCCTCTTGCCTGTTCCTTGCTCCCAGCACCCAGTTCCTGTTACTTTGAATTGATCTCTTGTCCCTGGGCTTTTGGAACTCTGACTATGGCTTTTGCTTGATGCTCTGATAAATGAACTCCCTTGTGTAAAGTGCTTGCTTGTCTCCTCCTGGATGGACTTTGCTGGCTCTCACACTCCCTTCTCTGGGCTGGCTCACCGCCCAGGTCTCTGACCTTGACACCTTCCGCAGCACAGCCAACCTTTTTCCATTGCTGTGCTATGTAAGGAAGCATCGCCAATGCACTTCCGTAGCTTCCACATGGCCAGAAGTGATGGGAGCACTCCTGGATCGCAGACGTGAAATGGATTTTTTCCGTTTTGTGAAAACTGCGCGAGCGTGATGCTCCGCGACGGGATGGCAGCAGGACGGCGACAACATCATGCAGAAGCATGACCTGCTGACCACTGCCATCCTGTGGCAGAAACGAGACAGCAATGTCATGCAGAAAAGGCCTTTGTTCTGTTGGACTTCCCTGGGGAGAAGCTGGGGGAGAATTGTACTCCAAGCTGGGGCAGTACAAAGAAGAGGAGGACAAGCTAATCAAAGTCCTTTAAACCAGACCAGGATTTTGAAGAACAGAATGAGGTTCTCTGCCCAAATCATGGATTCCAGAGGTTCAGAGAGAGTGATTTCAGCTGAAACAAGAGCAAGACCTAGGCAATGATTTCAGCAAAAAGCCTCCAGATGCAGGGAGCAGGCATCTTCTTCTCAGAACATTCACTAAATAGGGATGTTACAAGGTACATATTACAAAGTCATAGTCTGATTAACAAAGAGGAAGAAGTGCTGAGTTGATCACCTGTGACTCAAAGGTGCCTTCTATATTAGTACCATTTCCTGTATATAATGCATTGTTTGCCAACTGCATGTTGTCATATAGTAAGAGACAGAATTTTGCCCAGGAATATTCAGTTGTAACCAATATTTTAATCAGTATTCCTGACATACAGTGGTGGAGATAATATAGTTCAGTACAAGTGCTAGATATGAGTGACTTCCCAGCTCACTGTCCTTGGCCAGAAAGACAAAAGTGGTCATATATATACATACACACATGCTCACATAAATCTTGGCAAGGCTGATGCGTAGATAGCAACAGAAATCAATAATAGCAACAAGATCCCTGGAAAGAAGACTTCTAATGTTGTTGCTGCAAGCAAGAATGAATAATTTTAATAATTTTGATTCACTGAAGGAGAAAATTAGAAAAATGGCACACTTTTCAAAGGCTATTCATGATTCAGGACTTTTCTGAGTATTTTGCCCCGAAGACCTATTTGTTCACAAAAAATGACACTTTCTCTGAGGGAAACTTGCTTTTGCAGAGAAAACATGTACTATTTTGGTATAGCAAATGATGTTTTCTGCACAAAAAGCCATGTGCTTGATCAAGGGCAACACTTGATGAAAAAGAAATTCCAGACAGATGAATCTCACTACATCTAAGTTTTCTCAGCATGGAGTTATAAGGACAGATAGTCAAGACATCATTCTTTCATCAGTGATGAGAAATCAGGTGAATCTTCTTTACATCCTTACACCAGGCTTTCCACAGTTTCCCAGTTGCAAGAGCTGGTGAGACAAGTGAGAGTTTAAGGCCGTTTCTGTAGGAGCCTCCCATCCTGGCATGGGGACAGGAGAAGAGTGGGACCATGACAATGGTTCAGCATGATGTCACTGTGGTCCCATTCTTCCCCAGTTGCCAGGTGGTGCGATCACGGATTAAATCACTGATGGGTTTTTCCCAGCAATGACCCACAATCGTGCGACTGTCCTGCACTTACCTGGCCTGCAGAAGCACTAGAAGCACGATGAGGGTGCTTCCTGCCCCAGCATAGACTGGGAAAGTGTCCAGCTGCATCACAGAAGGAAGAGGCATGTCCATCACACTTCCTCTGGCAGGGAGCCAGCCAGTGCAGAGGACAACATTCATGTTCATGCTCTCATCCTGGCAAAGCCACTGCTGGGATGATGCTGGGATGACACCGGAGACAGTTAAGGTGTGGAAAGGGCCTAAGTGTTGCAGAAATATAATAATAACATGATATTGAGTAATAAATAGGGGTGGGACAAATCCAGAATTTTCCGAATCTGAATCCCTGAAAGGTTCAGGGAATCCATGAATCTCACGAATATCAAATATTTTGAAACCTTTTTTCAAAAAAAAAAAAATGGATTTAAAAAGCAAGGGAAAGAAGGATAATCTTGGGCAAGACACACTCTCTCAGCCTTAGCAAAAGCCTACGCAAAGGCAAACCTCCCTGTGAAGAAGTCTGGCCAGGACAATTGTCATAGTTTTGCCTCAGGATCTCCCCAGATTGAAAATGACATGAAGGCCCTTTCTACACAGGCAGGAAGATGTGTAAACAAGGCTACATACTAGAGATAATCCAGGTCAAAACTGGATTTTCTTTGCATAACTCCTTATGGCATCTTGGGATTTGTAGTTTGATGATGCACCAGCACGCTTTGGCAGAGAAGGCTGTGACACCTTGTAAAACTACAAACCCCAGAATTATGTACAAAAGAGCTTTGCAAGGGATCTATGGAGAGGAATCTTTCAGTTGTCTCAAGAAAACTGTACCTTCCAGTCAAGTCTCAAGACCTGTAACAAGGAAGGCACTTAAAAACAACAGCAGCCTGTAGTCCAGTCTCAATTCTGCACCCTGCAGTCTCATGTCAAGTCTCAAGTCCTGCAACATGGAAGGCGCTTAAAAAAACAAAAAACAGCTTCTAGTCCAGTCTCAATTCTTTACCCTCAAGTCCAGTCTCAAGTCCTGCAAGTGACTTTCAAGTCAAATCTCTAGTCCAGTCTCAGTAATCCTCAATTCCTACCCTCAGGTCAAAAGAATAGAGATTATTACCTTGCAGAGTGTCAACGCCAAGGCGTGGCAGGCAGCCAAGAGCCAGCTAATAGGTCTTTTCCCAGATAAGGCAGACAGGCAATAAATCAAAGGGCTTTACTTCAGCATTGGGAAGATAAGGCAGCAGTAAACTAAAGAGACTTTTGCAGCAAAGATATTCCCTGGCTGTTATGTCACAGCCAGGCAAAACAGCAAACAGAGTCCACGTACCACAGAGTTTGTTCCTCAGCCGGTCAGGCAGCAAGGCAAGGGTCCCCGATAGCCCAGCAGGCACACCCAAAATGGACGGTTGTGAGCCAACCAAGACCCAAGGCTGAGTGAGTGCTTTTATTAAGCAGGCCCTCACCCAGGTGCTACCTCAGCTGGAGCTTGATTGCTTGGTGTTTCCTATTTAAACGCTCTGACCTTCTGAGAGCACTCTTTTGCTCCCGATGCTGCTGGTAAGTAGGCACCTACTCTTGAATCTCTGGGTCTAAGGCAGCCCCTGGCTCCATTGCTGGGGCTACTGGGGCCAAGGGCTGTGTCCAGGGCAGCCTCTGGGGTAGACTGTGCAGCAGGCTCCATGGCAGCCTCTGGGGTGGGCTCTGCTGGTGCAGCAGGCTCCATGGCTTTGAAGTCCTCTGGTTCAGACTCAGAGCTTGAGTCCTGGAGTGCCAGGGTCCTGACAGTGGAGACTCAAGAGAGCTGAGCAAAGGGAGGCCTCAGAATTCCACAGGATGTTGAAAGTGGAATAATACCACTATAATAGTGTAGTGCAGAAATAGCCATACTTACAAGGTCTTCTTGCCTCACACAGTAGATTGTATGGGTTCCATATGTGAGGAAACTTAAAGCTGAAATTCAAAACAAAAAATACTTCCAGAAAAATGTAAAGTCATTGCACAAATTCAACAGAAAGCAAAAAACAAACAAACAAAAACAAAAGCCAGTGTATCAACATTACCAGACAACACAGATTGAATTGGCGACTATGGGGAAAAGTTACAGGTACTGGAATAGGCCGGTTGCTATGGAGATAATGTCTAGAAGCAAGGAGGAGGACAGTGTATTCCCGCAGGAACCAAACTTCTGTATGTTAACAACTATGAATACAGATTGGATTGAGGAATATGGGGATAAGTTATAGGTAGTGGAATAGGCCAGTTGCTATGGAAATGATGCCTGGCAGCAAGGAGGAGGACAGTGTAGTCCCTCAGGAACCTAACCTCTGAATGTTTATAACTCTGAATAAAGATTGTATTGGGGAATACGGGGGAAATTTACAGGTACAGAAATAGACTGGTTGCTATGGACACAAGGCTTAGCAGCAAGGAGGGGGACAGTGTACTCCCTCAGGAACCCTAACTGTATATGTAAATAATTCTGAATACAGGTTGCATTGGGAAATATGGAGCAAAGTTACAGGAAATTAAGAAGACAGTTTGGTGAGTTCTTAAGAGGAAAATGAAAACCCTGGGCAACACCGGGTGAATATACTAGTTGTTTATATTTAGAAAAGTAATCTGGGAGAAGAAAAAGGGTTTACCTCTAAATCAGATCTACTGTTTACATTGTATGTGAGCCTAAAATCTGGTAGCCTGCTGTGAGTCAGAATTCTTAATCAAGGTAGCAACTATGGCTCTTAATAGGTTTAGACTTACCTCTTCAAAAGAAAACACAGAGCAACAGAATTAAAAAAAAGGGGGGGAACACACAAACAGGCTATGAAAGTTCCATTAGAGAACATCCTGTCTGGACTAATTGGATATTACATTTAGATTCAGGATGGCCAACTGTGACCCTGGACCTAAACTCTCATCTCATTGGTTGCACTGGCTAAGACTACAACAACAACAACAACCACATGATACCTTTGTGCACATGTAGTTTAAGCCAGGGGTGGGCATAGTACAGTCCAAAGGATACTTGTGGCCTCTGGACCTCACTTTTGTGGCTCTGGAAGTCCCCAGTGATCCCCATCAATCTCCCCAATTTTTAAAAGATTTTGGGGCAGTTGTTGCACCAAACCATACAGAAAAGCCCTGAAACACATGAAAACATGCAAAAATACCTCATTCCACCACTGCAAGCATCCTAGGCCCTTTCCGCACCGGGGTATTAAAACGGTAGAGAGCAACCTCTGACAGAGGTCGTCTGCGCCGTGGAGTGGATTGGGGCGGACTACTTTTTGTAGTTCCGCACCTCAATCCACTCCAAAGCAACCGGAACTGGTAGCGCGGTGTGTTTTTTAAAAACCTTTTTTCAGAGCACTGTGCATGAGGCATGGCTGCAATTTGTTGGGTCATGGCCAGGGCATGTGGGGTGTGGCCAGGGCACGTGGGGGTGTGGCCACAGACCGGTACGCCCCCAAAACATTGCTGCCTGAGGCGAACTGCTCCTCCTTCCCCGTCCCTATGTGACTGCAGATGAAGATGAACGCATTTCAAAAAGCAAAGTTTTTCTCTACTCCACCCTTCACACTTAGCTTATTTCTTTTACTGTCCTATTGATCACGGAAGCAACCATTCAGTTCTTGTGCTCTTTGTTTTTGCCAGTTATCTTTCCATTGATGGATGGTAAAATATACATAACTCATGGTCCTACTGCTGAAAAACAAATTCTTGTTATAATGGTGTTGCAAATTCATACATTTACTATCGCAGACCTATGCAAATTGGTGTGCCAGTTGACTCAAATCTCAGGTTGCGTTTGCTGCCACAAGTTTTCAAAACTCTCCCTTGGAGATTTTGCATTTCATAATTGAAGATGAATTATCTCACTCATACACAATTAAAACTTTCCTGGGAAATTTTCTAAATATATATGAATACATATTTCAGAGCACTCCAAGACTTATAAAAATGTAATCTTCCTTACATAACCACCACCCTCCCTCTTTGCCTCATATTTCTTTCATCAGATTAATTTCTTGATTTAAAATAACAGCAAATTTTTTAAGTGTAATAATGTATAAAAAGCCAGATGCTCCACAGGGATTTCCTGCCAGCATTACTTAGCACTGTGACTTTGCCTTTTGTGTTACAATTAACGGTTTCAGAAAATGACAGAGGCCCCACTCTGGAACTGTAAAATACTGCATCACAAAGCTGGTGACCTGGTTATGTATAGTTTAAGTATCATTCTTTATTGTTTAAACTTTATTTGGCCTGTACAATTATTTGTAGAAGGTAGCATAGTCAAGTGTTGATGCTTGTGAAGGGTACATGTGGATATGAGAAACTTAATCCCCTTCCTGACATTTTCTATTGTCTCCATACATGTAGTTACAAGACCACAAGGCAGTTTTCACTGGAAGCCCAAAAGATTTATCTGGCTCCATTTTGCAAAATGTAGCAGAATTTCCTATGGGCTAACTAATAACACTTTTATTACACAAATATAAGCACAGTACTCTACTATCCTATACTGTTTCATTAAAACTGGTGAAGTTGCTTCTGAATAAAGGGAAAGGATCTGACTGCAAAAGCCAATGAGACTAAATCAGTTTAAATCCTGGAGTTTCAGCTTAAGTAGGTTGTAGATGGGATTGATTAAATGCTCAATAGGTAGAAAAACAATACTGTGTCCTTCACAGAATAATGAGGAACCGCAGGTTGATTGCTTGAATTTAAAAGCACTTACCATTTCTACTAGATGGACATGACACAAATTCTGAATCCACAATCAACCATGAAAATATCTCAGTAAATTCAGTGTGGGCATTCCAATGCATCTCTCTCAATGGGATCACATTTTCTTGGTGCAATGAAAGGGTAAGCACTGACCTGCAAAAGCCAGAACTTCACCTTAATGTTCTTTACCTCACAAAAATATTTCCACAATAATTTTTGCTGCTCTGGGATATAGCTGCTGCAATCGTATGGTGAGTATTTTGTAAATACAGTCCTTTGAAGACTTTTCCTCAATTTTTGAATTCATTTTAAAACATTTTTATCATATGTGTATCCACCTTTCTCCCTGAACAGGTTCACATTTGAAATTTACCAGAGTTCTTATTTATAACGTAAGACGTCCTCACCTGAGAATTAATTAAAATTCCTTTTCAGATGAATCGAACTTAGGTCTTGAATTCTAAATTATGGCTGGCATTCTGTTGGCAAATTATGATGGAATAAGTCAGATTTGCACCACTGCAACTCATTCTTTTTGAGTTGTTGCAGAAGTTGGAATTTACTACTGACCATGCAAGAATCAAGTGCTTTAACAAAGCCATCTTTTCTCAGCTGTACCCCTTCCCTAAACCAAGCCATTTCCTAGCCAGTAGATAGGTGGCGCAGTGGTTAAATGCCAGTACTGCAACCCACAAGGTTGTGAGTTCGATCCTGCCGAGCTCCAAGTTTGACTCAGTCTTCCATCCTTTTGCAGGTCGGTAAAATGAGTATCCAGCTTGTTGGGGGCATGTATAGAAATGTTTCGAAACATGTAAGTTGTTCGCCGCCTCGATCCATATGGAGAGGTGGGATACAAATAAATAAAAAAAAATAGTGGAGTGGGCAGCAGAGGAGTCTCCCATGATTTTCCTATAGCTCAGTGAGTAGCAATGATATCATCTGCAGGGGCCTCTGGAGGACCCTTGAAGATTTCATGCAGATACTTGTCGCTGTGGTTCCACTGATGCACGATCATGGCCAATATCACTGAGATGATGAATTGTTTCGGGCATTACACTGAAGGGAAACATGCACCTACATACAACATTTTAAAATGGACTTCAAGTCATCCCTGCCCCCTATATATATCTATATCTATCCATCTATCAACAATTTTGGCACTCTGTGTTTTGTGTGTGTGTGTGTAATTTTTGGCACTCCATGTGGTTCTGGAGAGTCCCACTGTTATAGCCTGGATGCTATTTTCCATACAAGTTTTGCCAATTTTAAGGCCCTGAAATGCTAATAAGCAGCAAATTATCAAACTGTGCATGTACCCTGGTCAAGGAATTAAGCATTTGTGACAGTATTAAGCAAGTGTCTTATATTTGTGTCTGAGTGTTTAGATGACTAACTATCAACAATGCTAATATCATACAAACACAAATGATAAGGGAGAACCCAGCCAGAGAGGGACAGGGGAACAAAACACCCAGCAGCTGACCGGGTACAATTTAACCTTGCAGTCACCAAAGTCATACCTGGTGATAGACAGCCTGGACTAGAAGATCAGGCCAAAAATTCTTATCTAACTGATGGTGACATAAGATAAGGAGATATTCAGGCAGGACCCCAGGTCTAAAATTCCAATAGCTTAATTGGGTTATTAAAGTAAATAGTAAGAAGTTCAGTAAGTGAAAAGGTAGATGTGTTCCTAAGGAGGGGCTAGACACAATTTTTATAAAGCAACCTTATGTGTTTAGTCATCAAGCAATCTCATGACTGCTTCCAACAGTTTCATACAGCTGTTCCAACAGTGGCTGCTTATGTTGCTTTTGGCTGAACACCATACCTGAAAAGGCTGATGAGAGGGGGGGATGCTATTTTCGAGAAAGATGATTTAGGCAATGATGGGTACTTTATCAGATAGATTATTGGAAGTAAGTATGAGCTCCTCTGCAGTAACTGTTTAGTGATGGGTAAATTCTACAAAAGATAGATTACAGAAATCATGTGCTGGATATTAAGTCTATGTTATATATAATCTTTCCTAAGGTCAGTGGAATACTGCATATATTTAACTGATTACCTGAATAAAATAGCCTAAAAGATTACAAAACTGCATGCCTGTCCTCTCCAAATTCCCTGAACTCTTAACTTTACCGAGCCTTAAAGGTATCACTGATGTTAGCCTACCTAGTTGGAAAATCCCATTGCTCATGAATTTAGACGCTTAGGTGACCAAGACAGTGGACTCAAGGGAACATCAAAGATAAATTAATTTACAAAATGGCAAAGAACCCTCAATCCATCAGATAAAAGAGGTAGGGATGGGGAACCACATCTGTTCACCTGGGGCAGAAAATCCCAAGATCCACCACATGCGGCAAGATGCAAACAACATACATTTGGAATTGTATAACATATTGCCTCTGAACATATTCTGAGTCTATGCCTATGGATTTGTTTTCATCAGTAGAAAGAGTTGAGTTCCCAAGTCTTTCACACTAAGTCTACTCCCAGCCTCTTCATTTCAGCATATCAGTTTAGGTGGTAAAAGCAAGTAGATCCTAAACTACTTTCTGTACACTTTGGTGCTTTACAAATTGTGGTGGTGAAAAGCGGGTTTGCGCTAGACATTACCCTCACATTCATTAAAAGGTCATTCTTTTGGAAATCTGGAGAGAGGCAGGTGATTGTGTTTTCCATGGAAAAATGAAGGAATTGATTGCCTCACAGTAAAAAGAAAAGCACATTGTGTGTGTTTTTAAAAAGCCATTTGATGGATTTGGCTGATTGCTATGCAGCCCATTGTCAGTGTAAGCTGAATTCATCTATTGCATTGCTCTGTCAAGCAGGCAGACAGCCTGGTGCAATTCTGAAAGTTGATAGGATGGAACTTCTCCCATCTGCCAATTATTGGGCGACCTTGGGGAATCAGTGGACTGTAGCGTCCGCACTTCCAAGCTAACTCCTTAATCATCTGGTAGACTGAGGAAATATAACGTAATTCCAAAGTACTCGAAAACAGGAATAATTTATAACCTAAATTACTTCCCCAATGTCTGTCAAGCTGTTTTTTTTTTCATACTTCCACAATATTATTATTTAAAAAAAAACAACAGTTGCCAACTGGTTGTTTACATTTTTGTTTTAACTACCTTGTCAGTAAAATATCAGGAATGAAACAGTCTCTACCAATCCCAGAACAATTTTTCTTCACTTTTAGGCTGGTACCTACTGGGAAGTTAAACAATAAACAAAAAAGGCTTTGATAATGTGTAGGAGGAAATCCTTTCACTGTAAATGTAACTTGACAGCTTGAAGTCCTTGACAGCATCTGAATAATAAGTTTAGTATTGAACTATAACAGCCAAAGAATCAGTTTCCACAAGAGTTTCTCCAATCTGTAAACAATTCTGTGTTACACATCTCATTTAAAAAGCATGCACGAGAGAGAACATGGATTTTGTGAGTGACTCCTGGAGTCCTCCTTCCATATGTGCTTTCATTGTATTGGAAAGAATACCTGAATGTAATCATGATCTCTTGACAGCCTTGGTCTAAATACCTCCTCCCTTCATTCTTTCCTCTCTGATGTATACAGCAGGTGTAGGCAACTGTCAGAGGTCAGGATGCCACATTGTCCCCTCAGGAGATGTGGAGGGCCACAACCACCCCAAACCATTTTTGGCCCCCAAAAGTTCTCAGTCTCCCTAGGGGGCACAGTAGGTATTTTTGCCATGCTTTTGGCCTGTAACAATCCATTTTAGATTCACTCTGGGTTCACTTTCTGTTTTAAAAATGACTTTTCCTGGGCATAAAACAGTGAGGGTTGGTAGAATGCAGAAAAATTGCCTTCACATCCTCTAGAAGACATTTTGAAGCATTTTTTTCCCCATTTTCTGGACTGTTGGGGAACCTACACACTACACTTTGCCAACCTCATTTGGACAGGATAACCTAGTTCTCAATAAATACCTGTACTAGTTTTTGGAAGAAAAGCAGGACAGAAGCCAGATGTATGGAAGGATAGACAGACAGACAGATGATCGATTGATCTTCTTTTGAATACACACACACACAAAACCCAAGAAAGAGCTGTGGAAGATATGGGGGAAAATATCATTTTACAGATAAGTAGCTGAGGCTGAGATATAATGGCTTACTCATCACTAGCCAATGAAGCCAAGAATCATCTGTCTGAAAGGGACTGTGACTGATCTGAATGAGGACCAGTAACCCCTTTTGTCTGTGATTAATTCAGTGCTTTCCTTTGTTAAGTAAAGAAATGGTTGGTGCATCTCAATTTTCTCTATCAGTAAAGGAACTGCAACACTAGCTCACTTTACCTGGTGGAAGAACTGGAGAATTATATAGTGACAGCGAAAGGCTCCTAACTTAACGCCATTTCTTTTGCAAAAATGGTCCTTTGCACAGATATAAACAGTCCTTAGGGGGAAAAAACCAATATAGACAAGCCAGATGTACCAAAGCAGAAATAATTGAATTAACAAAAAGATACACTTTGTAACTGATAACAGAAATAGGATTATTAAAAGAAATAACATCTGGACACCCACTGGCCATCCTGTATGGTCTACACACTCTGCAGTGGTTCCCCTGTCACCAGCCCAGGACTCATGTCATTCCAATGACCTTTCACAATGGTCATTCTTTGTCTGGGGGTGGGAGAATCAGAGAAGCATCTGACTGTGGGAACCAAGACCAAAGACATCTTCCACCAAGATTTGCTGGGATCTTCTAGAAGTCTCAGCAGAGGATGCCACTGATCCGCATCTGACTATGAGGACATCTTAGACTGCAGAGGGAAGAAGGGAATATCAACCTCCCCAATGACCCCAAAAGTTATACACAAATAAAAGGTAGAACATAGCCAGAACCTTTTTCCAACCACTTCACTCTCCATCAGTCATGGAATGGCTGTCAGGAGGAGCTACCAAAGTGACATGTTGAGTTGGGGGGGGGTAATGTTGCAGAGGGAGGAAGGGAATATCATTCTCCTCCATGGCTGAAAAAGTAGATAACACAAGCATAAGGTGGACTTATGCTTGGAAGTGGAGGTGAGAATTTAGATCCCTGCTCACCCATGGAAACCCACTGGGCCGCTTTGGGTAAGTCACACTCTCTTACCTTAATTGGAAGGCAATAAGTTGGCGAGAAAACCTTATGACAGGCTTATCATAAGCTGAAGTCAATTTGAAGTCACTTGTTTTAAAAATGTCCCTAAAAGGATGCTAGCAATTATGTTTAAAGTTGTGATACAGCAACAGTCAATTGGTATAGTGGTATTACGAAGTCCAGGCTCACATTATGATAGTGCTCATAGTCACACCCCAAGATAAGTTCAAAAATGCATGTAGTATTGATCTAGCTCAGGCAACTAAGTAGTTAACAGTTTTCATCTCCACCAGGAGCATGTCTTCTGCATCGACCAGACCATCCCAAAATACTTGTTACATTGCAGCAAGTATAGTCCACAGACATATTCATGCAGGGAAAATGCACCTCCTCAGAGTATTGTGAGGACTGCATCTAAGGTCAAAAGAGCCAAGAAAGGTTGAGTGTGAAGACTGATTATTTCATTGTCCCTGCTAATCAAAAATCCCAGTGCTTTGACTCTGCAAGCCCTGACTTCACTATTACCTTGTACATAGTATAACATAATTGGTAATAATATTACTTGAAGATTCCCTCCACATTGATTTGTGATTGTACTGTTTTACCCTTATCTGCCTTAAGACTGAATTTTAAGGACAGTAGAGCAGTGAAACAATTCAGACACTAAGGTGACTGAATTGCTTATCTTGTTTTGCCAGTGAAGAGACACCTTTCTCTGTACTTATTAACCTGCTTATCTGTCTGCCTATCTATCTATCTTTGTTGTGTGGCTTCAAGCCATTTCCAACTTATGGGAATGCTAGAGTGAATCTATCACAGGGTTCTCTTGGCAAGAGCCATTCAGAGGGGGCTTTGCCTTTGCCTCTGAGACTGAGAAAGTGTCAGTTGCCTAGGCTAACCCAGTAGATTTCCATTTTGAACTCTAATCTTTAGAGTCATAGTCCAGTGTTCAGACTATTATTATACCACACTGTGTCTTCTCTCTCTCTTTCTCTCTCGCTCTCTCTCTCACACACACACACAGCACTATCACTTTACAAGTTTTCAGTTTGCAGATATTGCTCCTTGTAATAAATCCTTTACTGACTACATGTTGGATCTAGGGAACATCAAGGGGAAGGAAAACAGCCATTCTCACTGTTCTGCAAAGACCTGAGAATTCATGCAGTGCTATAATAGAATGGTTTTGTAGCTGTTCTCACACTTCTGGTTATACAAGCTGAGCTGTCGGCAGGGTGAATAGTATCTTTAGGTTTCTTTCATTTCTCCCCCCAGTCTCAGAACATTCCAGTGAAAAGTATAAAACAGCCATCATGGAAATGGAAGGCATCTTTGGATCCAACCAGAGATAGACTGGAAATTCATTTGAGTTGTTTCTTGATAAGAAATTTCTCTAATTTATTCCAAAATTTGACAGAACAAAATTGAGATTGAAATAATTCAAATGTGAAGGATGCAAAATTCACTAATTCATCCATCCCTAGACCCAGTTCTTGATTTGTTACAATGAATTCCTCATTGCAGTGGTGAATTCTTCGTTGTTTGTGGGGAAACTGGCATTGATCAAGAGCCTGATAACTCAACATTACATGGAATATTGAACAGATGTGTCTGAGATACATTTGTTGGACCGTTCAGTATAGTGACAAATGCTGCTAAGAAAGAATAGCTTATGGGATTAGTGGAAAGGTCCTTGATGCTAATATTGATGCCTTTGCAATTATTTCATGGTTGTGCAAACACAGTTCAACTGGTCTTCCATAGCAAGCTTCCTCCTATCACTTTATGAAATATTCTTAAGTCCACAGTTGTTATTATTGTGTGCCTTCAAGCTAACTCGGATTCATAGGGGCCCTACTTTAAGATCTTTTTTTGATAAGATTAATTCAGAGGAGTTTGGGGATTCCCCTTCTCTGAGGCTGAAAGAGTATGACATACTGAAAGCCACCTAGTAGTTTTCTATGGCTGAGTAGGAATTTGAACTCTGGTCTCCAAGACTCCTAGTCCAGCACTCAAACCTGGCTCTCATAAAGTCTACTGAGGAAAGAATAAATCTGGACCATCATATTCAGTTGGGATTAGAATTCTGGAGCAAAGTGAACAGAGCTGTTTGATAGAGCTGTTGTGATGTTTCAGATGTCATACATATAAATCATGGCTATACAGAGTGTCATCTAGCCTTATGCCAGGTATAAGTTATTTGGCTGCTACCTTAGCTAACCATATATATATATATAGGTAGGAGGAGAGTGTGCACCCATCCAAAGATGTTTATGAAAGTGTTCACAACAGCTTAACCTTTTTTGCCTAACTTGCATGGTGCCAATTTGTGGGGCCATTTCCCTCCCTACACTGCAAATCTCAAGATTCCATAGGATGTTGAAAGTGGAATAATAGCACTATAACAGTCTAGTGCAGAAATGGCTGTAATTAACTGGTGTGTGTGTGCGTGTCTATGTTTATCTTTTATCTTTTCTATATATAGTATCTGCTAATGTTCTTGCATAATTATGATAATGGAAACTTTGCAATGGCCTTTGATCACAAGCAATAAACTGGTATTAACTGGACTAGCATTCTGGTTTTCCATAGAAAAATGGGTTTCCTGTTCAGCTGGATAATCAACTACAGTAAAAACTTTCAAAATGCCTTCTGTTGCATTTGTCCTCTCCTTGCCTGCCTATATGACTCTCTAGGATTGCAACCTTTGTTTGCAAAATTCTTACTCACCAAACTTCTGATTATTTGTTTGATTTGAATGTTTCCCAGACCACTGTCTCTGAGGAAGCTTATTTGAAAGCCAACCCCATTTTCTTCCTTCTTAATCATTCTTCATCCCAGTGGGCTCTAGATTAATAAGTGCTTACATGTAGCAAAGAAACTTTCAGTCCCCCTGCCCCCCATTGCTGCCTTCCAAAATAATGCCTTGCTGCTTTATGAATGATGCCTTGGAAGACAGATAAACCATAAAATGACTGATAGCCCAGTAGGTTTTAATTATTCCTTTTCCTAAGCTACAAAATTGAATTCTGTGATGCTGAGGACATTATCACTTATTAAATTTTGATGGAACTAAAAAAAAAAAAAAGCTAACTTTTAATGAAACTTTCCACACCATGATAACCATTTTTGCTGCTTTAATTATTTTCTGTATCCTGTTGTGTACCATGCCCCCTCTCTGATTATCAGAAGATTTAAAAAAGAAAAGAAAAGAAAGAAAATATATGATAATCAGGCTTTCCTTATCAGAATGCAGTGGCACCCCATCTTATGATTTAAAAAAAGGACAATGGCATGATTTTTCCTTCTTCAGTAGTGATTGCATGCTTTAATATTAAATGAGATACCAGGAAACTAGTCTGTTTTAAAAGGAGGCATGCTTTCCACAAGTTACTAGAGGAAAACTGGTAATGTAGCCACACAGTCTGTGCTGGCATATCTGTCTTTCTTTCCTCTTTCTTTCTTTCTTTCTTTCTTTCTTTCTTTCTTTCTTTCTTTCTTTTTTTCTTTCTTTCTTCCTTTCTTTCTTTCCAGACTATGAAGCAATACAACAGCCAGCTGAAATTCATGATCACAGTTGCAAATGTATAACTTAGAATTAGGTATTTGTGGTTGGTTTGCATTGATGATCTCTACGTATTCAATAGAGCAGGGAGTATATAGGAACTGTGAAAATTTCCTAGTCTTTCACAGGCGGCAGCAATTGTAAGTGAGAGGGGTCAGTTCTCTTATCAATTGGGCCAGAGCAGACTGATGTTTCTACCCTACTCCCATGCGTGATTTCTGGTGCAATGGAAAATTACGATAGGGAGCCTGCTTCTGACTGTCACACCAGAGCTCACTCACAGGACAAAAGTTGAAATGGAGAAAATACTAATAGAACACGGCCTCAAAGCCTGGAAAACCCACAACAACCTACAAAAATTGAAATGTCAGTCTTCTGCGTCCTGATCAACCAGACAACTGCTTGAAGAGGCTGCTGCCTGGCAAATCCATGAGGGGTTGCTTCAAAAGATGCTACTTAGCTATGTAACTAAGTTAGTAATATAACTAAAGATACACCAATTTTATTTTCTACTGCTCCACAGGCTAGGTGGTAGATTCCAGTACAAGAAAGAATACCCCACACTCCCTGGGAAGGCAACATTGCAGTCAATCACTAGAGGAGCAAGTGATGTTCAGTGCCATGTTGTTTCCAACGGCATCATCTCAGAGAACCAGACAGTTTTCACTGGCTTTCCTAGATGACATTTGGAATATGGGCTGATCAGTATTACCCTAAGAGATAGGGGACTTTGAGATCCACCTGCAATGTTAGTGTCACCTTAGAATTTGGGGAATTATAGCTCAAAGGAGGCCTGCAAGAGGAGGGTAATGGAAGGATCTTTTCATCTGTTTATATCAGTACTAACTGTAGAGAGGACTCCTGTTAAAAGTTCAACAGAGGATTTTATTGGGAATTAGCAAACACACAAGAAATCAGACACAATCAAGAACCATACAAAGCTATCGGAGACTGAGGCAAGAAAGGTTGGATAGAGAGAAATTGGGTAGAAAGGGTGATAGTTACCAATCCTGAAGCAGAAGCCTGAAGCAGAGTGGCTCAAGATCTGAGGGTAGCAAGAATGAGCAGAGGTCATCCAAGTTCTATAAATTACTGGGGCTGGAGCTGGGATTTTTATATTCTATTTCCTGCCCTGAAGGACGGTGAATGGACAAAGTGGTATTGGTTTTCTGACAGAATTGACAAAAGCATCCAGAATGGGCTGAATGCCTTAACTCTAGGTGACAAATCTCTTAATGTTTCAGCCGGATAGTATGAATAGGGAATCTCTGAAAGATATGCTCACAAAATAGATCCACAAAATAGATTCAGCCTAAAAATTAGGAAGAAAATCCTAATGATAATTGCTGTTCAACAGTGGATTCCTTCCAACTTTATGATTCTCTGTTTCCTATAGTCCCAGGGAGGGTTTCCCAGGACACTGTGCCAGAGTTATCAATTCTTCATCTTCCAAAAGCAGAGAGAAAAGTTAGCCCTTGGAGTAGTCAACCCAATTTTGAATATCCCCTTCCAACCTTCGAGGAAAGATTCAAAGTCCTTGCCTTTCCAGTTCATGTCTCTGGCAAACATGAGTGCATGGATCAGGAGGGTTGCTGTAGGTGGATTACTGGAATACTCTTGAACTGTAGACATTTCCCTGAAACAGAACCTCTAACATGTTTCACCAAATGGCGCTCCAGAACTCCTCTATAGTCCTCCCTCTATGTTCATGGATTTGACCTTCATGAATTTGATTATTTGTGAAGCACATGCTTGCTCCCCCCTCCCATTTTCTTCCTCCCATCCCTTGCATTCCTCACCCCAGGCTTGCCAGGTTGGTGTTTAAAATGGATGTTTTCCCCCCTTTCGGGCGAGCAAAGACCCCTTCCACTGCTGGAGGTGTGTCTTCTCTCTCATGTGATTGCACTTTCTGCTGATTGGCCAGGTGCTCTCTTTGTTTCTACCTTTCCTTTCTCAAGATGGCTGCTGGAAGTAGCCAGAAGGTAAGAACTGTGCTGTTCTCCCTTTGAGAGGAAAGTACTGATAAGCCCTTCACTGTGACTTTTTTCTTCCCCTCCCCCAATGCTGGGGCCAGAGGCAAAAGAATGAGGGGGAACTCTGGACGGGAATCATGGGAGTGAGAGTTACTTGCAATTTTTCCACTTTTGTGAGGGTTCTATGCCCCTAACCCTGGCGAATGTGGAGGGGGTACCATATATAATTTTCCTCTAATTGATTCTGAGAAAAAAATAGCCAACAAAAAGAGTGGAAGGATGGAAATCCCACAGCTGCTTCCTCCCTTCTGTGACAAGGCTTTGGCTCTGGTGGTTCCTGCACATTTGGATCTTTCTTTCCCTACCAGCATGAATGCTCCACTGTTGTACTTTTTGGCTTCAGATCCTTGTTTAGTTAACCGACAATAAATAAAATTTCTGGACATTACAGTGAACTTTGGTTGCAAATATAGGCAATGCTGAGCAAAAATGAGACAGGATTTCAATGCAAAAGCTGTGTGAAGGTAGGAGATGGGGGAAAAAGCATATAAGGCCTTGTGTGTGGGCCTTATTTCATAAAACCTGGCTTATTAATCTGTCACCATTGCATTTCAACTCAGCTGTTATCTGAAAGATCGAAAGAAAAGAAGTCACAACAAAGAAGGGTATCATGGCCACTGTCCTATAGGCTGAGAGAGAGTAGGCAACATTGGAAACATCCTATTTAATTTTCAGAAAGGAAGAATAAAGGGAAATTATCTTTGCACACCTAACCCATGCACCATTTAATACGTCAATTTTTAATTAATGTAGCAATGATGGTAATTGATAAACCCATCACAAATTTTCTATACATTTATCTAAGGAAATATTTTACTTTTCTATTTTGAGCCTTGTCACTCAGATGTTCTCATAAGTAGTCTCTTCGAATTGCATTCTAGCTGCTGTCCTTGACTGTATGTGTTTCTTTATGACAATTATCTTGACCAATTTCCCCTCTTTGCTCTTACAGGGGCTGTCCAAGGCACATGATGTCCTTGTTCTTCATTTGACAAGTTTGTTATTAAGCTGAAAGAGGAAGATACTATAACTCAGCTTACTGAGCTGACAGAACTGCATAGCTTCATCTGCTTTTTCCAAAAGGTAATTTTTCAGTTGATAGTAATAGCATACTACCTTGTTTTTAAGATTCATGTTCACAAATGTAATTTTTCATTGGAGTAGCTGGGCATTCACCATATTTTTGGCAATGTTATGTAGGCTTGACCTTCCCTTGAATATAGCAGAAAAGGCAAACAATCCATATTTTTAACTTCAATTTTGTAAAAGTTCTCTTTAAGGTTGCCAGGTCAGGATTGTCCCATGTCCTGGGCCAAAACTTGAGACCTAGGGACTGCCCTTGGTGATGTCATTATGCATAATGCATTAAGTACCAACCAAATTTGCTCATAGCTTGTCAATCAAAAACAGACACAGAGAACACACTTTCCTGTCTGGAAATTAAGAGAGAAGGAAGTCTTAACTAAAGTGGCAGTTCCCCGATCAAGGTGAAATGAGGGGATTCTTTCTTCTCACTTTATTGATGGAGATGGGATAAGGAACCTTTATTCTAGCCCACTAGCTTCTAGGCAGAAGGTGGATTGAGAGCAGAGGAGATGGTGAACCCTAGCACTGCAAAGGAAGAAGGAAGCTAAGTAAGTAAATACATAGATCTTGTGGAGAGTCTTTGCAAGCTGCAGCAACAAATGAATGAATCCTGATCAATTGTAGCAAGCTGGCGCTCTCCTAGGTGAGCTAGAGATTTGCCCAGAGCCCCTTCCTCTTTCCTGGAGCTGATGTCCCTAACACTGGTGAATTTGCACTCTTGTTTCCTGCCTGGAGATCATCCATAAAAACTAAAGGCTCACAGCCAGGCCCTGAGATTGGGTAACTCTAATTCTTTACACGTTACTGAATGTTCTCATGTGCACATGAATACCAACTTCCATTCATACAGCTATATGTGATAAAGCCAGAGGCATTAAGGGTGTTTTGCAAAGGCATGGTATACACACTGTACTTTTATAGAAATGACGAAATCAGTCAATCACATATACAAGGAGAAATAATCACTTATTTTCCTAGAAAATTATATAAAAATACATTTAAAAACTATTACAAAATCCATCAATAATAAAATAAAGAACAACAGCAGCTATCAGACCCAGTGTACTGAAAAGAAATAACAGAACAACAAGCTGTCAGCAGGAAAAAAAGATCTGCTGGGGGAGCCCATGTGGTCTAATGGTTTGAGTGTCAGATTAGGTTTCTGGAAGACCGGAGTTCAAATTTCCACTTAGCCAGGGAAGCCCACTGGATGACTTTGGGCAAGTCACACACTCTCAGCCTCAGAGGAAGGCAATGGAATACCTCTTCTGAACAAATCTTGCTAATCTGTTCACCTTAGAAACACCATAAGTCAGAAAAAACATAAAGGCACACAACAAGAATAGCAACAAAATGTTTTTTGTTAGTTTCTCCTCTATTGGCTCTATTGGATTAGCTTTGTCCTATGCGTGTTAAATTTGTTGTTTGCATTTCTTCAGACTATTTAAGAGTCATTACTGGTATCCAGAGTGTAAAGAGCAGAGGTCATATTCAAATCTAAACTTTTGAACCTCCAACAAGTAACATTAAGATCATATTAGCCGCTCAAAGAAGATGTTTCCTTGAATCCAGGGCCATTTCCGCACTACACTGTTATAGCATGATCATTCCACTTTCAACATCCTATGGAATCCTGGGATTTGCAGTTTAGGGAGCGGCCGGCCCTCCCTAAACTGCAAACCTCAAGATTCCATAGGATGTTAAAAGTGGGATAATCGCACTATAAGAGTGTAGTGCAGAAATGGCCCAAGTGACAGACCCCAAGTTAGGAAAGGGTTAAATACAGACCCACACAAACTTAAAGAGGTGACTGCTTCCCTTAAGAGAAGAAACAGCCTTACAGACCTGCACCCCAAATAGAAAAAAGGCTGAAAGAAGGAGCATGGAAGAACACTAGAAGAGAGATTTCATGGAGACAGACCAGAAAGAGCCAGGAAGAATCACAGAGAGTTCCCCAGGAGAAGAACCTGCTTCCTTGATCTTCAGCCACCCAGACAACTGGAATTTTCTTCTCACTGGAGGGTGAGAGAATCCATGTTTGTGTCTTAGGCCCTTTCTACACCACCCTCCCAACCTACCATGGGGACAGGAGAAGGACGAAACTGTGATGACACCTCTCCCGTCCCCAGGCAGCGCAATCACGAGTTAAATCATTGACAGGATTTCCCTGTCAATGATCCATGATCGTGCCACTATCGTCGATTTCCCAGTCATACAGAAGCTTGGGAAGCACGATGGCTATGCTTCCTGCCCCAGCACAGCCTGGGAAAGTACTCAGCTGCGCTGTGGAAGGAAGAGGCATGGCGATCATGCTTCCTTCACAACAGAGTCAGCTGGTGCAGAGGGGAGTGCTCCCATCACAGAGCCAATGCTGGGATCCCAACCAGACATCTGTGTGAGAAGGTAGGATGTGGAAAAGGCCTTAGTCTACAGTCCCTTAAGATTAGCTGCACATCTTTAGCCCCTTCAGTTTGGTCAAGAGGAGGGTTTTTAGCACCTGTGCCATTCTCTTTTGCCATTCTCTTTTCTTTTGAAAAACAGCTTGTATTGAACACAAATCAGTCTGTTGGGCTCTCTGCTGCTATGTTTCTCTGACCCTTTTTGCATCTTACCTCATTCCGATGTCGTCGCGAGGAGATCACACGAGAAGCCTCCGCGAGCCTCCTCGCGTCCCCTCCACTTCCCCTCCTCACCAGCTCCATGCTGGGTGGAAGGAAGCATGAGGGCTCTGCCCCTTCCTTCCACAGCACAGCCAGGTACTTTCCCAGGCTGTGCTGGCAAAGGAGGTGCGATTGCCACATGTCCGGAGGCTCCGCACACAAGGTAAGTGCGGGTGGGGCATGGGAGAGAAATGCAATCGTGCATCATTTTCAGCAACGAGCAGAAAATGATATAATGCACGATCGCCACCTAATGGCTTCGGCAGCATTGCGCGATTGCAAGGACGTCATGTGGAATGGTCCTCACAATCCTGCAGTGCTCCCGAGGCCATTGCGCAACAGGACTGGCATGCGAAAAGGGCCTCTGTCTTTACATAAAGAAAGAATTGTCTGTGTTTCAAAATCAACTTGTTTTCAACTTGATTTCTTTTTCTTTCCTTGTTTTGGGAGTTACCCTTGTTAATTCTCCATTTGTAAAACTTATAGCTTGTAAGGTTCTGCAGAGAGAGAGAGTTAGTGCCTCGGAGAGCTTTTCCCCAAACCAGTAAACCTAGTTCATAGTTCTCATCACAGCACAAGTATATAAAGAAAGACGTGAATGGAAAAGAAAATCCCAGGTTCTTGTTTCACAAGTTTCTGAATATGGTTCTTCATTTTAAAGAGTAGTTTCAGAAACTCACTTCAACCTAAAACCCAACCAAAGTGGGTTTTGCATAACCCAAACCCCAGTGGAAATGGAAGAAGAAAAGGAGGGAACAAAGAAGAAAGAAAAGTATGAGGTTAAGTGAGAGGTGAGTTCCCCTTTCAAAAATTCCCCAGCTTTTATAATCCCAATTTCTTATGAACTTTTCTCTTGACGTTTCAATAGTTCTTTCCCTAATTATCTCATTAGAACTTTATGCCAATTAAAAATAAGTTTGTCTGAATTTATGACTGGATCAAACATTTAATTGTTTCTCTGTCCCCCGAGATGTATTGTTACCCTGTATTATGGGGGTCCCGGGAGGGGCGCCCAAATACCCAAACAACAATGCGAGATGGGGAAATTAACTCAAGCACTCTCTTAAGCTAAATGAGAGGCAGGGTAACTTAGCTGGGATCTTGCAACCCTATGTCTACAGCGTCAGGTCAGAAGAGCAGCCAGGCAAGTTTAAAAGTAACAAAGATGATAGCTTTATTAAAGGACAAACAACGAATAAGACACCACATGCACACGACTAACTAGAATAGAAATGGGAATTTTCGAGGGAAAATGGGTGATACGACACCTTATCTCGTAGTCCTGGAGGGAAGTGGAGGTTGCAGGGAAGAAAGTTCAGCACGGTTTGCCGAGGGGAAAACTTCGCTGGACAGGGCAGCAGCAAGGCTAGATGGAAGTCCAGGGTGATCCGAGGAGCACTCGGAATCGGGGGGGAGGTTATAGGGTGGATTATACCTACAGGCCATGCCATGCTCGGTGAGAACAAAGAAAATTTGGAGTGCGATAAAATCGTTGGAAAAGGTCAGGTTTTACATGATGAGCTTAGCGCTAGACGACAATAGTATAGCCAGTATGCAAATGGCTCAGCATAAAGAAAGCGCTGGCTCTCAGCCGAGCGTCTTTGTGTAAAGTCACGCATAAGCAAGGTGTGTCTGCAAGAAAATGGTCCCTGAAGCAACGGAGAGGCATTAATCTGCCTGCCTAAATGGGGATTGGAATGTCCAACCATTAACAGCCGCGCCTGTTTACGTGCTTGTCTGGTGGCCCTTGCAAACATATGGAGCAGGGTGGCAGAGAAAGGTCAAGTGAAGGTCAAATAAGCTTGATATCAAGGCGATATCTAGTGCTATCACCAGGCATGTCAGAACCGTGGTAACAGTATGTCTTAAGTATTTTTTTCAGATGCTCAAAAACTTCCCACACAAGTTTCTCAAGAAGTTAGAAATTCCAAATTCTATTCCAGTTGGGGAACTGATGAATTTCCATCCCATTCCCTAATAGGATCACATTAGCTCAATTGCAGAAAGTGACATTGCTTGAAACAAATACCTCCTAGATTGTTTAATGTAACCTGAATCACTGATGCTGCAAAACTCCATTTGGTAATATCTGGTAGATAGTGAAAACAATGATAGTAATAACAATATGAAAAGTATATGTGCCTGAGGTCATCAGGTGTGGCTCTTATATTTCCTAGCAGACTTTTCCTATTGATTGATAGACTTCATAACACAATGTAGCAGCTAAAGATTCTGTAGATCCCAGTTCCCGGAGGGCAATACATTTATCTTAACAGCTACTTTAGGGTGGATTTGATTCTTGTGACCTGATTTAAAAAGCAAAAGGAAGAGATGACACCCTTTCTAACTGTGACAACTAGAGTTTGTATCCAAGACTTGGAAATGCTTCTTACAAAATCCCCTAGTTACAAGTCAAGTGCTAGATGGGAAACACGTGCACACAATAAACTCAGCTGGTGTCCTGCGAGATGGTGCATAATATGAGAGCAAGTTCTATAGCAGCAGCTGCTGGAAGCACTATTGCGTTCTTAGCTATGACAGTGTGTGAAATGATATTGGGTCTAAAACAGCTGAACTGCAGAAACAAAGTAGAAGCTTATTACAGACTTATGAGGTGTGGGCATTTCTCAGCTAAACACATTGCAGACACTAATGCATTTTCAAGTCTACAGTGTATGAAATGGTCCTCCTAAAGGAGATGAGGTGGTGCAGGAAGAGTTTTAATACAAAAAGTGCATTGCGGAGTTATGAGCTGTGGAGTCTTTTTTCTTTTTCTTTGAAAGGCAATAGGAAGGAGCCACCGGTACTTCAGCATTTAGCACTTAACCAAATTCCTTGTCTGACTCAGCAGGTTTGTGAAATCACTTGCAAGCTGGGAATAGAAGGAACTGTAACAGAACATTATAGTGCCTCCAATCAACACTGAGGAGGACAAAATCAATTCTTTTGCATTTTTGATGCAGCTATCAATTTAATATTATGGAAATATGAAAAATGTGCAATCATATGGTCATCACAGTAGGCTGTGAATGCAGTAGGAGGAACATTTCCGTAAGAAGCCAGTTCCTTTCTCATTCTCTGACAGAAGACAGACAAAACTCAGCTATGAAGTGCAGCGATGGAGGTGGCAGTTAAGGGCTGGAGAATGAGGAAGCACATATCTGGACAACCAGGAAGGAGATAGTCAGATGACTAGGTGTACTGAGACTTCCTTTGCAAAGTCTGCCTCACAGTATCGCTGAAGAAAGTGTTGTGAACCATCTTTTTGTATGGCTTCTATTTCCAACCTTAAAAATGCTCAGGATACCTAGCAGAGACACCTATTAAATATAGCAGATAGAAAATTGTTTTTTTCAGATCATTTTTGAGGAATTTACCTACATCCACAAGTTTCTTCATTTTCAGGCTCAAAGGAACTTGATGTTTTTAAAAAATCCAAATATAGCAGAAAACTAAGTGGGCTGATTTTCCTTCCCATCCTGTCCCTTCCCACCTCTTCCCTTTCCCTTTCCCTATGGGGCTGTGTGAGAGATAGCAGTATATCTCATGGGCAGAAGATGAGTGACAACCAGTGCCACAGCACCACTACACACTCACAGAATCTAACAGAGAAATAAATCAGGCATAGTCTTCTTTGGCAAAAACATATGAAGTATCATTGTATCTCATTGTGAAAAGTTCTGTAAGGGGCTCTTCAAATATGGATGAGGGAGAAAAAACTGCAGACTACAAAGTGGAGCACAAACTCAGACTAATTTCAGACCAGTAGATGCAAGATGATGCAAGACTAACTGATGCAAGATGTGGCTAAGACCAACAAAACAAGAAATGCCATGAGTACATGCTATGTCTAACTTCTTAGAGGTAGAAATGCAAATTAGCAACTATTGAGTAGAGGCATGCTAAAGTTGCTGCCTCTAACACCCTGACCTGTCCTGTCCCGTGCCGTCCTGTCCCGCCCCAGTTGTCACAAGTTCATTCCCCTGCAAAGGGAAGGATGGAAGAACAGGGATCAGACTGTGTAGGAAGAGGTGGGACCACTCAGCTTTTCTCTACTCTCCCTTCACATAATGTCATCTAGTTGTGTGCAGAGCTTGGAAAATTACCCCGTAAAAGTAATTGTTCCCATCAATTAGCATTGCGTTTGAGACACGACTAACTGCTACTGTTTGTTATAATACAGAAGAAGTAACTTGTTACAGTACTCCTCTTGTTCTTTTTCTCTTATTTCCAATTATTTTCTGAAAGACAGAAAGGAAACCTTAGGAATGAAAACAGAAAAGTATAAAATTTGGAGGGGGGGGATAATTCTTGTCAAAGTGTATCCTAAAATGTCCTTCTAAACTAACTTTTCAATCAAGTAGAAACAATTACTTGGTAAACTAATAAAATAACTTCAGTTCTAGTCATTGCATTATTTCTAAAATGTACTTTTGTTAAACGGTTGTAAGTTATCTGTGTTACTTGTACTTCTTTACTTCTAAGCTCCATTCCCCTGCATTTTTGTGTCTGTGTGTATGAGTCACTAAATTTGGTTTCCGTGCAAAGATCTGGTGTGATCTTCAGAAACATGGTAGGCCAGAATTTTATGAAACAGAACACAAACCTGCTAATTCCATGGAATTTATTCTCCCATTATATACATCTGAAACTTTTTCTGACTTTTGAGTTAGAATAAAAGTGAAAGTATGGGATGGAAGAATAACTAAATAAAAAAACTATAAAGAGATGGCATCCTTTTACAACCATCACCATCAATTACTAATGTCGAACGAAATTCGATACAGTACATAAAAAGAAAACTTGGACTGTCTAACAGGTTCCATGCTGTTTCACTTCTTTCTTATTCATTTATATTCAAAAGCAGATATTGTTGCGGAACAAAGGAGAGAAATTAGACTGAAAAAAGAAAATCAAGGAGTTGGCTGTATAAACTACATTAACCCCGACCCTCTGATGCACTGAAAACCTAAGAGGTCAAGTTACTAGAATGCCAGCATACCATGCAAGAAAGGGTAGTGCTGGCAGGTGCTGCTGGAGAATACTGCAATGCAGCTCTTGTATAACCAGCCTCACTGTTCTGAAGAGCAAGAAACCCATTGTAGATAGGAAAAGAAAAAAAAATAAAGAAACCATTTCCAAACACTATCCACATATACTGAGGCATGCTGGGGTGAAGAGCTTGGCACAAAGAAATTTCAGTAGCTAAATTTACTCTTTTGCTAAAGGTTTGTTATCACTACCTGTGATGCTTTGTTACAGTCAACAGTGCATCCTTGGTAAGTGAGACACACAAAGCATATATTTCTCAAAGTAATCATCCTCCATTCAGAGCACCAATATACAGTTTTCCAAGTATTGTAGCTCATCCCTGAGGAGTAGGAAAAAAACCATAAATTTGGCACACTTTGCACATATGAAATATTTACAAATGTCATCCAAGCTCCCCATTGTTACAAATCAAAGACTGATGAAATGTTATCATCTTTGAGGATTCTTTGCCAGCCATAGATCAAAGTATATAGTGTGGCTTGCCATAAACAGCAGGAGTTTATGTATCCTTGGAACTAAATCCTACAGTTCACTAGGACTTACTTCCAAATAGAAGTGTGTAGGATCTGGCTGGAAAAGTCACAATGTCTTGAACAGGACCCAATTGTTTTTTGAATGGAACCCAAAATAGCAGGTGTCTGATTAGCAAATTGTATTGCCTTTTAGTTCATTTTACTCAGCCCAGATCATTTAGTGAATATGCATCATTCGTAATACTACATAACTCAGGAAATTAAAATTTGTCGCATTTCACCATTTTATTGAATTTAAGCTTAATTTGATTTTAGATTGTGTGTTGAATCCCAGTGTGCACACTTTTCTTTTATTTGTGCTACTGAAAAGGAACATCAGGGAAGCTGTCTTGGAGTCACTGGGATGTTTTCTTTGGGCCATAAGATAGATTACCCTTTTTAAAAGCAAAATGTGAGGTCTGCCTATGGAAGCATAGATCCCACCTAGAAAATTCCCTCCCACCTGAAATCCCAGAGGCAAGGGCAAAAATCTAGAAATGGATCATCAATACTATTGGAGAAAAGATTTTGGGTCTACAGAACCCAATGGAGCTAGTGTACTATTTATTCATTAAATGCTTTCTACCCTGCTTTCATTCCAAGATGTGGGATAATGTGGCTTACATTATAGCTAAACAAAAGTTTAAAAACTCATTAAACAATCCAATTTAAAACATAAAACAGTTAAAATATTCAAACCATAATAAAAATACAGCACACCATGTTAAATAATCATTCTGCCCCAACCAGTTAAAATCTGAAGCCTTGTTTAAAATAAAAAGTCTTTGTCTGTTGGGAAAAAAAATCAGAGAGAGAGCCAACTGATACTCTCTTAGCCTGGAGTTCCACAGCCTAAGAGTAGCCACCAAGAAGGATCTCTTCCATGTCCTCACTGGATGAGTTTGTGAGGGCTGCCTTGAGTCCCAGCCTGGAAGAAAGGTGGGATATAAATAAAAAGAGGGATGGATGGATGATGGGACCAAACAAGAGCCCTCTCCCACTAGTGTAAGACTCAAGCACATTCATATGGGGAGATACAGGGTTTCAGATATAGCAGCTCTGACTGGTGCCCCAGCTATGGCTTTCCTGGACAAGCATAACTTAGGTACAGATGTCCACACACTGGTAGGTTTCCTATTAGACAACTGAAATGCACTCTATATGAAGCTGTCCTTGGAGGTAACTCAGAAGCTAAAGCTAATGCAAAATGCTGCAGCAACATCGCTGATCAGAATACCATACAGGCAAAATATAACACTGGTCTTACAGGGGCTACGTAGGCTGCCAATTCATGTCTGAATTCAAAGTCTTGGTGATGACATTTAAATCCCTAAATGGCTTCGGATCTCAGTAACTGAGGGAGCGCTCTCCATCTATATGTATCTGCCTGAGAACTGAGGACTGGTGGAGGGAGTCTCCTCTGTGTCCCACCAGCAGGAGCAGTGTGAAGTTGGAGGACATGGGAGAAGGCCTTCTCAGCTGTGGAATGCCCTCGGCTTGGAGGTCTGACCAGTGCCAATACTGATTTCTATCCAGTGCCAAGCAAAAACATGGCTTTTTATTAAAACCTTTGAGGGCTAATGTATTTTAAGTCTACACGTACATGGTTTTAAATTGTTGCAATGTTTATAGTGTTTTGCTTTTAAAGTGTTTTTAATGGTTGCTATGTTTAATGTTTTGAACTGTTCAGATTATTTCTGTTTTTATCTGGTTTTAAATTGCTTAGATTGTAGGCCTTTCGGGGATCCTATGATAAAGAGTGGGATGAAAGTGTTTAATAAGAAATAATTTTTTAAAAAATGTTTTTATTAAAGATTTAATTGCATAAAAAACAGATTGGATATACCCCGTTGAGAGATATATGACACCCTCCCCCCACTTCCGTATTTATTTTCTCCAGTTGAATCTTCTTTGTTTCCATTTACCCAAAAGAATGACAATTACATTTATATTTCCATTTCCATTTACAGAAGAGAAAAACAGTTATACTATTTCTTTCTTTGATTTCATGTACATTCATGTTTTTATCCAATCCAAAACTCCTCTCCATTCCCTTTCAAAGTTCTGGATAGGTTTGTTTTTCAGTGAAAATGCTAGCTTTTCTGTCTCTACCATACCCAGAACTTTTAATTTCCACTCTCCTAAGTCGATATCTTTCTTTTCTTTCCAATATTGTGCATATATCAATCTTGCAGCTGTTATCAAATATAACAATATCTTCTGATTACTTCTTAACTCCCTTTGTTGTCCTACATATTTAACAAATAAAATTCCGGTATAATTTCAAATTTCATTTTACAAATTCTTTGAATTTCATCATGTACCCCCTTCCAGAACATTCTTGCCCTTCTGCAAGTCCACCACATATGAAAAAAAGACCCAATTTTTTCATCACACTTCCAACATTTCATATTCCCATTTTTAGTTATTTTTTTGTAATCTTTCTGGGGTCATATACCATCTATGAAGCATTTTATAAAAATTTTCTCTTAAATTTAAGTTTGGTGTAAATTTTATATCAGTTTTCCATACTTTCTCCCAAACTTCTAATTCAATCGAATGTCCCACATTCTGAGCCCATTTAACCATTGTATCTTTACCTGCTTCTGATTCCATTTCTCTTTTCAACAATAGTTTATAAAATTTGGAGATTCTCTTCTGATTTCCCTTCATCAATAGATCTAATTCCTTCTTTTTTCTCTCAAATCCGTACAACTTTTGGTCCATTTTAAATCTTTCTTTTAATTGTTGCCATAGGAACCAATTTAGCTCATATACATCAGTCTCTAATTCTTCTACTGTGCACATCCTTGGTTTATCTACTTCCCATTTCAATATGTCTTGATATGTTAGTAAATTTCCTTGTTTTGTTGGAGCAATATTGTATAAGAAATAATTTAATAAATTTAATAAATTTAATAAATAATTTAATAAATATGTAGTTTAATATATAATTTCCACCCTATCTGTTCCAATGGGAGAAATAACACCAAAAGAAAAAAAAGAGGAAGAAAAAAGAAACCACTATCCTTTCTGTTCACACTGTTTTTGTAAGCATGACAGAGTTTGGGGACATCACAGTTTTTTCTTTAAGTATTAAACCCCTCCTGAGATAATGGCACTCTCCATCAAAAAAGGAAGTACTATTAACATAGATTCTCTTATATTTTTACAACATAAGTCAAAATATGGGTGCAGACCTCCTGTTGAAACCACCAGATCTGTAAATCTTCAGATTTCATATCCCTGTCTACTTTCCATTTTTAGGGGATGCTACCAATTCTTGACAAGGATAAAAAGAAATGTAACTAAATGTCTAGAAAGAAAGCTTGGAGAAGTGCCACTGTGGATCAGTACAAAGTAATAGAAGGGCTGAAACCATGTAATGACAAAAATAATCAGAAAGACACGATAATGAAAGCTATTGTTGAATAGTGGTTTGAGTATTAGGCTAGGACCTGCTCAGTCATATAAACCCAGGGGAAGGACCTTGGACAAGTTACACTTTCTCAGCTTCACGGAAAGGCAAAGGCAAATGAACAAAACTCATGATAGTTTCATGTTAGGGTTCCATAAGTTGGAAATGGCTTGAAGGGACACAAATAGACTGTACAAGGGGGAAAAATGATGCAAGGCCAAAGGGAATGCTAACTTTGTTAGGAGTAGTTTGAAGAGGTTTTGAGTCAACTGCTTCCCAACTTACCAAAACATCTGACATGGAAAAGCTGATGTTTAGAAGATCATTTTATTACCTCATAGGGCTGTAATGAGGCTAAACTAGAAAACCCTGTTCTCTAAGTCTGATGAGGAGACATAGGTTAGCCAACCTTTGCAGGCAACAGAAAGGAGAAGGGAATAAAGTTTTCTGTACCTGTAATCTAAGGCAGCAAGGCAATATAGGGCTACCTCTCTTACTTCTCTTTACATTTGTTATTTGATCCAGGCCCACTCTTTCTTCCCAAAGGAGGATATAATGTGGGCAAAGCTGCACACATATGAGGTGGGGGAAGTAGGATTTTGTTTGTTTGCTATACAGCAAATTTGCAAGGTGATTTGATTTTTCCACCCACTTTGTACTACTCAGCATGGTGGCAAGTGGCTGAATAGGGTATTTGTGCCCAGTTTTAACCATTTGGCTAATGAAACAACCCACCCAACCCTCCCTTCCTCCCTCCTCCTCCTCCTCCTCCTCCTCCTCCTCTTCTTCCTTCTTCTTTTCCTAATCACAAATACCAATCTTGTTTTGGGAACATATAGATGAAAATTCTGTTGGTGTCTTGTTGTTGTTTTTCTATACCTTCAGATTGGCTCCGACTTATGGCAAGCCTCTCATGGCAAGATTGACTCAGTAGTTTCTGATTGCCTTCCCTTGTCTGTCTGTGACTTGCTCAAGATCACTAAGTGGATTTCAGTGGCTGAGCAGTACTCTCAGAGTCCTATTCCTGTGCTCAAACCACTACATCACAACGGCTCTCTGTGGCTCTTTGTTGGCTCTTGTAGATGCATAGGTTGCCCCTGTGGAGTTGGTTGGACATTTTTGTCCAATGAATAACATCTACATTTATTTCAAATGGATTCAAGCTGCAGGAAAGGAGATTCCACCTGAACCTCAGGAAGAACTTCCTGACGGTCAGAGCTGTCCGGCAGTGGAATCTGCTGCCTCGGAGTGTAGTGGAGTCTCCTTCCTTGGAGGTTTTTAAGCAGAGGCTAGATGGTCATCTGTCGGGAGTGTTTTGAGGGTGTTCCTGCATGGCAGGGGGTTGGACTGGATGGCCCCTGGGGTCTCTTCCAACTCTACATTTCTATGATTCTATGATTCAAAGCTGTAAAAATGGAGTTGTGCATGCAGTGCCATTGTATATGTAGATGGGCATTCTCCAGCAATGTGTATCCAGCTGCCCTTGCTGAAATTGGCAATAGCTGTACTGTCAGTTATACATTTGGTTACACAACATTGCCATTCAACACGAGGGTTGTGCAGCACAACCATTGCATAACTCCACATGAGGAGATTTATGTGACATAACTCCAATGTAGAATCTTGGCTACAAACACATTAAAATCTGTGAAGCATCCTTCAATTCAGATTTTCTTTTCTTTTGCAGTGCATCACTCTATATCATCTCAAAAATGAGTTTCACTTTCCATTTAAAGTTTCCAGAATTTCATTTTTTATAGCTGAAATGTTCTGCGGAGCACTGAGTATGTATGCTATTTAAATGAAAAATTAATACTAATAATAATTAATGATAAGGACTTTTTCCAGTGTTCTCAATTAGTTTCATCTGATTAATGCTGTCACCTGAGCGCAGATTCCTCTACACTATATTATCTTATGTATTTTTGAGGGGTATTCCTTCTACCTGGTGACATACCTAATCTATTAAAACTGACTCTAAGTCTTTTATTTTGCTACAGAAGGCAATGTGGCAAGGTGCTATCTATCAGCATAATGTACCAGGGGAGAAAAGAGAGATTATGCTGTTATATCACTGCAGAACATTTTATGCACCCAAGAAAAACAGAACTGTCTTGATACAACTGATCCTCTGATTTCCTTTAAGCTTGGTTTGAAAGTTAGAGTAGTATTTTGAAATAAGATTAATTGTTCACAACTTTTTTCACTCTTTCTGCACCACACAAAAAAAGGAAAAAGATAAAATTAATTCACATTTCTAACTTCCACTGCAAGGAATTAATCAACAGAAAAGTGAAAGCTCTAGCATGTGATGTGTTCTGTAAAATGGAGGAAGAAGAGCGCACAAAGCAGAATAAATGAACTGGAAAGATTTCAAGCCATTTAAAATGATCAAATGATTGGTGGGGGTAATTTAAAAATTGCATTCCAATGAGCATTACACAAATACAGTGTATAACAATGAATAGGGTTGTGAAATCCTTTCTGAAGAAAAGAATCAGAAAATATTCTCAGTTGACATAATAAAAAAAAAGAGAAGATCTCTCAAAACTGAACCAAGATCAATATATTTGGTTGAACCCCAAATGTATCCTTAGGAAGTTTTTTTGAGAGCAACTGAATTGCATGCTAACTAGATAGTAATATCCAGTCTATTTCTCCTCTTCACTCTTTCCCCCTTTGTCTTCAATTGCTGCAGACTAAAGTTTAAAGTGCAAAAGTAGTTTGCACTCAGTTAAGTTGGCAGGAATATGAGAGGAGAGGAGAAGGGAGGGTTGCCCTTCCCAGTAGGCTCAGGTAAAAGCAGACTGCTGTTGCCTCTTCGAGCTTGCATGTTCTTCCTCACTAATAACTTCTGCCATCTTGACCACAGCCTGACATTGCTTGGCCACATGCATACCAGTTTCATCTGTGAAATGTTGGAGGGTATGTGGAACAACAGATATTCTTTCCAACTGACGTGAGAGAAATTGAAAGTTATCGATGTTGCTGCGGGATCCAGATTGTGAGTACTTTATTTTTAAAAAATGGGTTTTGAAACGCTCTATATTCATCTGGATTAATACTGCATCTCTTTTTCATCTTTTTGCCATCTTTTATTTTCCCGAAAGGCATATTCCATACCTACATATGTCAGTTTTTAATACCTATATATAACTCCACTCCATGATGGAAATGTACCAGATAAATTTAACTGGTGCCAATAGGAAGGATTTAAAAAAAAAAAATCTCCCTATATCAGGAGGGTATTCTTGAGAAAAACTTGGAGTTTAAATAATTCAGATGTGTGAGACAATGGAATAAAAAAACTTTCTCATCTCTAATACATGATATTTCTTTTAACTCAACCTTTTCTTTCTTGTTCTGCTTATGTATGCACATCCAATAAGTTATTACTGGCATATAAGCACAGACATACCTCAGTTAACAAAGCCTCTGACAAAGAAGCACCTTCTTACAAAATATTTTACATCCTCCAGCCCACTTAACCTCCTAGTCCTCTGTCTAGGTAAAAGTTTTTTAGCAGCTTTGGCTAGCATAATGGTGATAGAGGGCCAGAGAAACATGGATATTCACATCAAGCTGCAGCAGTATGTCTGCAGAAAACCATGTGATTAAAGCTAGACCTTGAGAATGAGATTCTGTTCTAGTTGATTCTACTGCAGTTGTGTGTGCCTGCCTAAAACAGGCAAAATAAACAGCAGATTCCTCCAGAATCTATACACGAACAGCAAAAAAGAGAGCAAAGGGAAAAGCAAATAAGCTTGTCTCACCACCTACTCCCAGTGTGTTTTTGAATAAGTATAAATTTAGAACACAGTAATCAAATGAAGTTTGGTAAAAGAAAAGAAAGACCCCTATATGCTTTTTGGGGGAAGTTTTTAAATGATCTCTAATATGCTCAAAATGATTTTACTTATGAAAGGCTTAACTGATCTGGTTGCGTCATTTCACTTTTGCATATTCTTAGAACTGAATGAAAAGGTTTTCTGAAACATGTTGAATTGCTCTTCTTTTAGTGGTGCAAGAATTTGTCCCTATTTTTCCATGTCATATCCACCTGTGGTACCAAATTTTCTGTTAAAGAAATCATGCTGAGAAACACATTATTCCACCAACTGAGCTATACTCATATATGTTCTCCCCACAAGCACCTTTTCCGAGCTCCAAAGGCCTGCTGTGTTCCAAATGGTGCTCTGGTTACTTTATAGAAGATTAATTGTCCATCTTGTTTATGTAAATAAGAGAGCTAAGCTTCCTTTACATTAGTATTCATAAATTAAAAACAATGCTTTCCAGTGGTTACCACCATAAAGAGTAAATAGACCTTGACTTGAGATAATGAGGCATTTGTGTTTGCCATAAGTATAATTTACTATAACTGCCTGAAGGGCCATCCATTCTTGTTTATCCAGCTAAGTGACAATAAGTGAGCCTAAAGTAAATTCCATTGAACACTCATGGGTCACCTTACAGAATTTATGGACCATGAGGCAACATCATCTGTGAAACAACTGTAAATTTTAGGGCTGCATGTAGTAGCATGGGCTGTTCAGTTTGATTTTCCAAGCAGTATATAATGGCTGGTAATTAAAGGGCACCATGTTCAGAAATGATGGCCTCCAATTTAACTGTAGCTCTCTGGTGAAGTCTGCAAGGTTATCAGTGTTCACGGAGGATGCCAAATGAATCATGAAGCAGCAGTACCTTTCTTTCTGAGGACACTCTGTTCAGCAATTTTTAAGCTCAGCTGGTACTGCTCAGATTGGCAGGGCTGTTCAAAAGGAACTTCCCTACCTAGGTTCATCATTTTAAAACAATTTTGTTGGAACCACCTGCAATCAGTCAGTCAGTCAATTTTTTCTTTTCTTTTTTTATATCAACAAAGGTCATTGCAAGTCTTTTTTTTTTTTTTTAAACACAAGTAGCATGTCTCTATGATTGCAGGACATCAGTCTTACAATCTAGTTATCTATGGAAGCAGTTTGATTCCCTAAGCCTTTTCATTTTTTATTCCATCCTCTATTCTTTTTCCCCTACCATCTAGCCTGGTAGAAAAATTCAGTGACTTTCAGTTGATTGGGATAAAACTGTTAGCCAATACTGATTTTTGTTTTCACCAAACTTGGAAATGCACAGATTTCCAAGTAAGGATGGACTTCACTACATTTCCAGTTTTGCGAGGTGTGAAATGGACATTTCCACAAGAAAATACAAAGTCCAGTCAATTTCTCCTTATTACAAAGGAGAAAGAGGCATTATTAGTGTTAAGGTCACTTAATGAACTAGTCCCGAGCTGAGTGACCAAAACAACCTCAGGCCCACGGACTCTTATGGTTGGGAAAAGAGTAACTGATCATATTTACAAATATTCCCTTTATTATAACAGATTTAGCAAATGTTATTTTATTATTTAAGATGCAAATTCTCTGTGTTTAGCTGCTATCTTCACAGTAGCTGCTGGGGGTGGAAGTAGATTTCCTCAGTAACAATGTACTGTTTTGAAATATCCCTGCTATAATCCAGTGTCTTGGCCCTGAATGGGCAAGAGACCTTAAATTTACAAAAAACCTTCTCCTGGTTCAGATGGAAACTGTGATTTTTATTTTTTTTTTAAAAAAAATAGATCAACAGTACAGCCTGAGGTTTTGCAATCCACTTGAGACTGCTGTTAGTATGAACTATTATGATGAAGACCCACACTTTGAAATTTACCACTCCACCATTCATGTTACCTAACCACTAGTGACATGACCAGTGACTTCTGTATGTGCATATTTATTTATTATAATGTTTATATCCCACCCCATATCTAAAGATCTCAAGGCAGTGTATAATCAAATTAATTTAAAATAAATGTAGCTGCCCAACTTACCGGGTGGTGATTTTGTAACTCACGGTGCTTGCAGTCTACACATGGTCTCCTTGTGCGGCCAGGGCAGCTGGCTTCTTCCTGGCAGGCTGCATGGCCTGTGGTTTGAACTCATTGACTGCCTCTTTCCTTGCTAACAGTTTTCCTTCTGGTCTGGGAGAGGAGTATTTAGACTGGTTCCCCTCTGGCTGGTGCTCATTGTTTGGAGTGTTGTCCCACCCACACTCCCTTCATGGTTTTTGAAGTTGGTCTGTATATTTGCTTGTCACAACTTGGGACAAATGGCATAGGTCCTGGATCCAGGATAAGTTTATCAGTGACTTTGGGCAGGGTAATCTATGGTGTCCCCTTCTGGGAAGCAAGGGGTGCAGGTGTGATAGAGGGCATGCACAACATGGCAGGGACACATGTTCCTTGCACTCCTTGCGTGATTGAGTGGATTCCACACCTATCACCACATAGATTCCAGCAGTGGCCAGGGAGATGGACTTATCAGTCAAAAGGCAGGTTAGCAAAATCTGGACTCATGTGCATGTGAACCCAGAAACAGCTGTAACCAATAAAGTTGTGGCCACTTTCTTTCCAAATTCTGCAAGTGTTTGTGGTTTTGTGGGACAGCAGATCTCATCCCTGAGCACGCAACTGAAAAAAAACATTAAAAATACATTTTAAATCTATCTGTAGCCATCTGATGACAACATATGAGTCTTTGCACCCTGTGTTTACCTGCTGACAGTCAGCTTTTCCTGATTAAGGTGTAGTTGCTGATAGCTGATTTTAAGGTAGTGCTTTTCCTTACTGCTATCTCAGAGGTAGGGGCTTATCTGATCGGTTCGGTATAATACCAAAGACCATCTAAATCTAGCACTATATCCAGCATTTATCAGAAGACACAGTCCTATCAAAGTTTTAAAATCCCCACTAATCTACCAATTTGTTATTTTCATATTTATTTATTTCTGGGCAACTTAGGGATTTTCTGACACATGTTAATCAACAGCTCTTCTTCTTTAGTTACTTGTTAACAAAAGTCACAGCACTCCACACTTACATTCTAAAACCACTGTAATCATATATGGATGTACATCAAGGGCACGCAACTATGCTATTGTTCAATTTGCTATTGCTTAATTATAGGAGTCCTCTTGTTACGCTGACTAAATAAGTATACAAAAATAATTAAGGCCTTTTCCACACCTTACCTTTTTCCAGCACTGGGGTGCGGGGATCACATGAGCAGCCTCCGGCGAGAGGCTCTTGTGTCCCTGATGCTTCAGCTCCGCATGAGCTGCCTGCTCGCGCAAGAGCCCTGCCTCTTCCTTCCGCAGTGCAGCCTGTGAGTTTCCCAGGCAGTGCTGGGGCAGGAAGTGCAATCGGCACGGCTCCAGAGGCTCCGCATGCCAGGTAAGTGTGCACGGGGCCTGGGAGGAATGCGCGATCGCGCACTATTTTCAGCTTCTAGCCGAAAATGAAAAGGTGTGCAATCGGCACCTGCTGGCCCCTGGAGCATTATGTGATTGTGAGTGCATTGTGCAGATCGCTCCTCACAATTGCACAATGTTCCAGGCACCCTTTCATATGGCTAATGCCGTGTGGAAAGGGCATAAGTCTGTCCTACAGTAATGAAGTCAACCTTATTTCCTAACACTACAGAAGAGAGTGTATTGTTTGGGTGGGATTTTAAACTCTGCTGTCCATCCTCTGGCTCTTACGTGACTCAAGGAGGATGACTCAGGGATATTTCTGTGATTCATCTTTCTTTTCCTTACCACAGCAGAAAACTTCCAATAGAGCAGTATGAGTGTGAAACCTGGGTGAGAGAAATAACAATGCAGGGTAAGAAGCTGGGGGAAATGGTGCCAGTATCAAACTCTCTCTTCCCCACCAATTCCTAGTTTTCTGATTAGAAGTGCACAGCCTGACAGCAGAGTGACTAGAGGAAGAAAATATGATCCTAATCAGCCTGGGCCCTTCTCAGCCATTTATGATAACCATTGTGGTGTTGTGGTTAGAGAGTAGACTAAGGCATGGTTGATCTAGCTCTTGTTCCCTCTGACTCATGAAATCACTGGGTGAAATTTGAACAGTCACTCTCTGTTATCCTGACTGACCTTTAAATTTTCTTCTGAGTATAACATGATAGAAGCGCCAGTCAACCTGGATGATGGTGAGGAATCCTGGGAGTTGGAGCCCCAAACATCTGCCAGACCAAATTCTGAGAAGCACTCTTCTGTGCTATGATCTTAAATTTCATCGAGTTCCAACAAAGAGAACACAGAGAGAGAGAGAGAAGGAAAATATATATCTGTTTGTTTCCCAGTGTCAATCAAAGGGCAGCATATAACTTTGGCTGTCCAAATCTCAGCTTGCATTCAGAGCCTCTCCAAATCTGTCCAAGCAAAAGTGAACCATCCAAACAAACAGTTCAAAGGGCTTTTCCGCACTTGGTTTTTAAAACGGGGCGGCGCGTCCTCCCGCGAGGATGTTTGCATTTAGGGGCAAACTGAGTTCAGACTACTTACCGTATGTCTGGACTTCAGCCCACTCCGGAACGCCCATAACTGGTCGTTCACCGTGCTATTGAAAGTCTGATTGAAACAGGACTTTCAATAGCCCGGCGCGCCCCAGTCCATCGCTGGGCAAAAGTATAGATTTGCAGGCTTGCGCCAGCGTGAGCTTGCAGATCTTCCGGGGGTGGGCTTCCGGCTGGCGAGCTTCTCCGGTTGGTGGAGAGCCTCCACCAACCGGAAACCTCCATTTTCATTCCCGGAGAGTGTGTAGCATGGGCACGCACTGCTCCGGATCAGCGTGGGTCGTCGGGGGGAGTGGGCCAGCCTGGTGAGTAATGGACTGCCCCATTTTCCCCCCAAAGTGCAGAAAAGCCCAAAGTGTGAACCAAATCTTCCAGCAAGTGTCTATTGCTACTATGAGGCTACCAGATGCTGAGCTGTGAATTTATTAGATGCATGTTTTCTTTGGAGAGTAAATAATTCCTGCTTATTAAAAAGAAAGCCACTTGGTTTCAAGCCAAGCACGTAATATTTTAAAGGCCTTGTTTAAAGAGCAGTTTTAGTGAACAGCATGGAACAAATCTATGGTTCCCAATAATATGCATCAGTTTATAAAGTTCATTATAAATACATGGAATGTCCATGGCAGATCTTTCCAAGATACAGGACGGGATTAATTTTAATGACTTTCTAAAGCTGGACAAAAAGGCTAACAGAACAGCTGTAAGTACCAGTTGAATCCACAGCTCAGTGTATGCAATCTATTGGTCAAGTCATCTTGTTAATAAATTTTGATGTATATAGTTCCTTTGTATTTGAAAATGATTTCATTTTACCTTTCACACATTGTATATCTATGTAAATATCTTGTGAAGGGGAACTTACGTTCTGAGTCAACTGGAATAGAGATAAAACTTTCGAATCATGTCATAGGTTCAGGGGTCAGGCTATGTATTAAAATTATGTGTTCTGAATAGGAATCCCTGATAATTCCAGGTGCCTTGTGATGGTGGTGATGATGAGGATGATGATGAGCAAATTTTAGACACATAAATTTAAGGCACTTATTTAGATTGACAGCTGTTATGTACTGGCCCGTAATTGGTATCATAAGCACGATGTTTTCCAGTAGGCATCACATTAATGAGACTGGAAAATTTTAAAGGTATAAGTGATGCTGCATGTAATAAAACAGATGCTTTCTGCTTTATTATTACCTGTGCACTTATCTGCAGACAAAGTGAGAATTGTGGATACTTCACATGTAACATAAAAAAAACAGGGTGCATTTTATACGACACAATTATTACTACTATTAACTGCTATAGCTATGGAATGCCTGTGGAATTCTGGGGTTTGTAGTTTGCTGAGGCACTGGAGCTCTCTGGCTGAAAATTCTAAATGCTGCTCTTTAAACTGCAAACCCCAGGATTCCAAAGGGTGGAACCAGGGCTGTTAATGTGGAATCATAGCACTGTAATTCTGCAGTGTGAATAGACCTCAGATAAAATAACTTCTAAAACATTAAATAAATAGCTAAAACCCAATTAAAATATGTGAAATAGCTCTGAAAAACATTTTAAAAACAACCAGAGTAGATACCTCTCATTTCATGGTCCAAAAGCCAATCAAAATTTCATAGTGTTCACTGCCTGCTGGAAGTTCACAAGAGATGAAGCCAACTATTAGGAGTGATTGAGTTCCATATTACTGACCTAACATGGACTCTGGAATTTTCTTGTGTCCAAGAGGCATTTTTGTTTTTTTTCTAAGATGGAGTAGAGGAAGCCACCATCTATGGATCATATGCAGACCCTCTACTTTTTTTCCCCCCAGCCTCCATGATCCTCTGAACCTCCCAAAGCCACTTCAGACCATGAAAAAAGAGTAAAAATTCAGGACAAAAAAAAAATTATTAAATGCCTCCTGGAGTGGCAATGGGCTGCCAAACCAAACTGGCCAAAGTTGCCAGAAGTTGGCCAATAATCAGCCAGTGTCCTGGGAAGTGCAAACTGAAACTAAGGCCCTTTTCGCACAGCATTTGCCATGTGAAAGGGCTCCTGGAGCGTCATGCAATTGTGAGGAGCAATCTGCATGATGCACTCACAATTGCACAACACTCCAGGGTCTGACAGGTGCCGCTTGTGCCCTTTTTCATTTTCGGCTTTCAGCTGAAAATGGTGCACAATCATGCATTGCCCCAGGGCCCCACATGCACTTGCCATGCATGCGGAGCATCCGGAGGCATGGTGCTCATGCTTCCTGCTGCAGCGCAGCCTGGGAAACTCCCGGGCTGCACTGCAGAAGGAAGAGACGGGGCTCTTGCTCTACCTGTTCAGGATCAGGCAGCTTGTGCAGAGCTGAAGCAGTGGGGACGTGAGAGCCTCTTGCTGGAGGCTGCTCACGTGATCCCTGCACCCCAGTGCCAAAGAAAGGTAAGCTGCGGAAAGGGCCTCAATATCCTACAACAATATGGTTAACAGCAATATTATTAACAGCTGTATCTGATTGCTACACACACACAAACAAACACAATTTAAAATAGACCTTCTTCCAGATACTTTGATTGTGGACTTGAGTAAAACAAAAATGATTACCTCACTACACCAAGAAGACCGTGAGAAAAGTGAACTTCTTTTTTTTTCTGGCACTGCATATCCTTTGTTGTTGTGTGCCTTCAAGTCATTTGTAACTTATAGAGACCTTACGGGGAACCTATCATGGGCTTTTCTTGGGGCTGAGAGTATATAATTTGACTAAGGTCACCCAGTGGGTTTTCATGGCCGAGCAGGGAATCGAACCTTGGTCTCCAGGGTCATAGTTCAACTCTCAAAACATTATACCATGCTCGCTCTCACCCTTCTAGAGGCCAACACAATGCAGGCATTTTCTCTCCTCATCCTCTACCTGCAGCTCACAGGTCTCCAGGGTCATAGTTCAATGCTCAAGCCACTACATCATGCTGGCTCTCTGCATATCCTTTGCTTTCTATGAAATAATTCAAAGTCTTTCCTTTCTTTTCCTTTCTTTTTTCCTGGTCCAAAAAATAGTGTACAGTGATCCTGTGCAGCTGATACTTTCTGACAGAAATGTGAAATTTATTCCATTAAAAACGGTACAATAAATCCAACAAAGATAGAAACTGAGATGGAAATCTATTCACAACAGAGATGGTTTTGCAAAAGGAAGTTCCAAATATGATATCCGCTTATACCAATTACATATGATGGATACCAGCAAAGTAACACAGGGGATGACTGATGAGAAATTCAAGAGGCTGCAAAGGAGAAAGCAACATTCTGAAAACTAGTAATGGCTCACCTTCATTGTGATTGTGTGATAAATATCAGGCCCTTCTTAATGTGTCCCAAATAACCTTTCAGATCTTTTTTTTTTAAGTAGAATTCATGCCTCAAATGAAACAGTGGCTTAAAGCTTGAAGCACAATTAAATGAACACTTTGTTGAGTATATATTTAATTTATGATTTTATGTTTAAAAGAAAGAATTTTTTAAGTATCACAATTGAATATATTTTTCTTCCCTGTTGCTTTCCTTTAAAAACATCTTGCTGGGGATGTCTTTCCAGTGGCAAACAACACTTTTCCATACATATTCGGTATATGAGGAACTAATTGCACACATACACACACGGTGAAAGTAAGTTCATCAAATAAATAAATAAATAGAAGGAAAACTGATATATATTTAAAAGCTTTAGATCTAGAGTATAAGAAGTTAGAACCCTGGATAAAACGTGGAGAAATGATCACCCTCAGCACACATTTCAAACCACCTTGTAAGAAATGATCACAACCTGCTATTTATAGTTATTAGATAAAAACATTTAAAATGTTTTTCATTTCATTGGTTTGCTGCAAAAGCTACCAAATAGTTCTTCTGAGATGAGGGCATGCTGATGAATTGCTGTGTGAGATATAAGAGCACTGTATGCCATGTAAAGATGGCCTTAGACTATATAATACATACAGTACAGTAAAGATGTTTACACACTTGCCACCTTTTTGGTAATATTTGAAAATACATGGTATGTACCACCTATCATCATGGTAGTGGTAGGCATCATGCTTGGTGCCATCACACTGGTAGGCCCATGTTCCCAGCAGCAGAGGAACACTCCACCATTTCATAGTGAAGCACACTACACTTGAACCAGTGGTAGGCACATACCTGCCAATCTCTGTCAATTTGGTTTCCAGCTTTGTTGTATTGTATTGATGTATTTATATGTAGCCTTTCCTCCACAGATAGGGCTGAAGGTGGCTTTCAAGATAAAGAGAAGCAAAAGTAGAAACACATGTTGTTGTGTCATCACCACCACTGTCACCATCTTTATTTATGGCCATTTCCGCACTAGCCTGTTATAACACTGCATTTCCACTCACAACATCCTATGGAATCCTGGGGTTTGCAGTTTACGGAGGGGCCTCAAAGGCCCCTCCCTAAACTGCAAACCCCAGGATTCCATAGGATGTTGAAAGTGGAATAATAGCACTATAACAGGCTAGTGCAGAAATGGCTTATGTCTCACAAGGCAGCTTACAATTCAAAATGATTTCAGTACAGTTAAGAAACATACAAATACTCAACATTTTAAAAAGAATTAACTATTAATGATGTTAAAACAATTTAAAACATACACTTTAAAAGAATAAAAAGGTGCTAAAATAGTACAATTTAAAACAATACAACATCTTCCTACAAACTCTTGTCTTAATAGCCTTTCGTTCTAAAAGCCTGTTTTGAATAAAAAGACAAAATGTTCACTTGCCGATGGAAGGACAACAAGGAATGGGACATTCTAGCCTCTCTAAGGAGGGAGTTCCAAAGTTCAGGACCTGTCACCAAGAAGGCCCTATCTTTATTTTCGCCAACTATATGTGTGCAGGTGGTGGCATGAAAAGAAGGGCATCCCCTGAGGATCTTAAGGTCCGAGGGGGTGCTCATACAGAGAGACAGGATCTGTTAAATAGCCTGGAGCTAAGCCATATAGATCATAATCAGCACTTTGACTCGCACTGGCAGCCAAACATACAAAAATATGTTTAAAATGGCATTAAACTCTCTATAGAATTGAAACAATTTAAAATATTCAAAAAGCAAATGATAAAAATAATGCAACATATTAAAGAAAGTCTGTTTTTTATAACACATTCAGTTCCTGAAGGCCTGTTGGAATAAAAAGGTCTTTAGCTGCCAACAAAAGTTAGCAAGGAGGAAGCCTATCCAGAAACTGGGAGCATTCACCACGAAGGCCTCTCTCACACATTCTCACTAAACGTGCCTGCAAGGCTGGTGGGACTGGGATGCACCTCCCCAAAGATCTCAGAGCTGAGATAGGCTCAAATAGGAAGTCTCATCCCCCACCCCTCATAACCCTAGAAGGTACTTTCACACTACAAAATTATAACTCTATGATTCAACTTTAATTAATGTGCTGCCATCCATTAGAATTCTGGGATTCACCATTTGGGGAAAGCATTTAGAAGTCTCATCTAGAGAGCTTCTCTAGCGCCTCAGATGTCATAGGATGTTGTTGTTAGAAATAAGCCCGCTAAAGATCTCAGTAAGTTGCCAGTGAGGTCTTTAAATAGTAAAAAGGCTGAGACAGATTCTTAGATCAAGCAGCTCGATTGCACAATTGAGGTTTTATATTTTCAATTCTGCAGAATTGGGTGTCACACCCCTTAATTAGAAGGCAAGAGCACACCGAGCAATCTAAACATCCTATATTTAAACACTAACTCCCGGCCGCAGTTCCTCCCCCTCTCGCCGATAGGTTGTTGATTATCAGGGTGCACATTCTTCTTGGTCCACCTATCTAAAAGTCACTTCCCCGCTATTTTGATTCGTTTACAAGCATTTCCTTTGCCAAATTTGGAAAGCTCTCTCTTTAGCATTACGTATTGTGTTTATGAGTTCTCTTATCTCCCCCTCCCATCTCCTGACCACTCGTTTCTTAAGCTGTTTGTTCTATGGAAAAGAGAAAGTTGTCTGCTTTCACTATATATGATTGTCTAACTTGGTGGTCTATTTTAGCAAGGGGCAGAGAAATTCAGGCTCTTACCACATGGTATTGTTTTTGCTGAAGCTTGCGGTTTGTCTTTTCCAATCCTTGCTCTTGCTAAAGCTTTAAGCTAGACTTGAAATATTTTATTTGCCCCAGTTATTTTATTCTTGGGCTTTTCAGCAGAACTGTGAATTTTAATTCGCATCCTAAAGTTGTAAAGGCAGTTAAAGTAGAATCACAGGGCTGTAACTGTGTAGGGTGAAAGGGCCCTTACTGTATATCAACTTGGGGCACCTCGTGGGTTTGAGGTGATAAATAAATGTATTAAATAAATAAAGAAATCTTTATTAGGCCAACTAAAATTTCACACAGCAGTGGAGAGTTACCCAGAATTATACTAAGGAAAGCATTTTGTGGGATATAAGGTTGAGGCCAACATTATGGGATGGAACCAAATGTCTCTCATTCAAAAACGCAACTGCCACTTACTGGGTAACAAACAGATCATGTGAGGCAGGAGAAAGTTACCTGAAGGCAGTGATAAGCACGAGCACCAGCTGGGGTGTCCTAATTAATATCAATGAGTGGTTAACATCTCAGATGTTGTCAATTGATGGTAACAGATGTGAGATGTGTTTGTGACTCAAACAGGTAAGAATGTAATTAATCATAGAATCATAGAGTTGGAAGAGACCCCAGGAGCCATCAAGTCCAACCCCCTGCTATGCAGGAACACCCATCAAAGCATTCCCAACAGATGGCCATCCAGCCTCTCCTTAAAAACCTCCAAAGAAGGAGACTCCACCACACTCCGAGGCAGCATATTCCACTGCTGGACAGCTCTGACCATCAGGAGGTTCTTCCTGAGGTTCAAGTGGAATCTCCTTTGCTGCAGCTTGAATCCATCACTCCTTGTCCTAGTCTCTGGAGCAGCAGAAAACAAGCCCACTCCCTCCTTGACATGATATCCCTTTAAATATTTAAACATAGCTATCATGTCCCCTTCTCTTCTGCAGACTAAACATACCCAGTTCTCTAAGCCGTTCCTCATGGGGCATGGCTTCCAGACCCTTCACCATTTTGGTCGCCCTCCTCTGGACACATTCCAGCTTGTTGATATCCTTCTTAAATTGGGGTGCCCAGAACTACACACAGCATTCCAAATGGGGCCTAATCAATGCAGAATAGAGTGGTACCATTACTTCCCTCGATCTAGACACCATACTCCTATTGATGCAACCAAAAATTGCATTGGCTTTCTTGACTGCCTCATCACACTGCTGACTCATGTTCAGCCTGTGATCTACCAAGACTGCTAGATCCCTTTCACATGTACTGCTATCCAGTCACACGTTCCCCATCCTATCCCCCATCCTAATTGTTCACTAAGTTTCTTCTGAAAGGAAACAGTAAGTAATTTTAGCAATAGTCTTTCCACTGTGAGAAGGTCTTCAAAAACCATGCAGATTTCACAGGCTATTTGCAATCAGAGACCAGGTCCTTACCTCACAAAGTTGTCATGCCTCCAGAGCAATGTGTTGTTCCCAACCCAGGACCCATGCTATTGCACAACTTCATCATTGCTAACCAGCTGCTATTTCTTTGCCATTCATTGGAAATCTGCCCTTTTTCAATGCCAGAAAAAATCCAGTAATGGTCCCCTTTCCCGCCACAATTCTGTCCGCTGTGTCTGTGGTTTCTCAGTAGTACTTGATTGTGCTTTCTGCTGTAGCTGAGGCAAGCATGGGCGTGGTGTGGGCATTCCCACGTTGTCCCTCTCTCAGCTACTCCCATGGTGTAGTAAGTTAAAAACCTTTCACCTCTCCATGTTTATTTTAAATTTTTCCTTTGAGTTAATTTTTTAAAATAAAAACAGAGTACAAAAATGCAATAGTGTACAGGAGTGTCATGACACTACAATGTTGCTGCGATAGTACAGCTTAAAATGAACAAACAAACAAACAAACAAAAACCCTGACCAATCACGAGCTATGGGGAAGGGAAAAGACAGGAAAAAGACTCACAAACGACAATGTAATGCAGTGGGAACACTGGTGTTAATAATGCTACTTATCTGCTTAAGTCGAAAGGGTGCAAGTAGAGAGTACCTAACCCAGTACCATCACAGAAATGGCAATGCTGAGATTGAAACAGAACAACACGCTATTGAGGTATGGCGCGGTAAGGATATTACGCTGTAGAAAATTAAAGATAAAAAGGAAGATAAAGAGATCGTTGTGTGTAGAAAGCGACCTTTTTTGTCCAGGAAACAGCCTTTTCTTTGTACAGAAAATATAATTTCAAGACAGAAGTGCTATTTCCTATACACAAGAACTTGTTTCCTTAAAAATGTTGTTCATGCAAAAAAAATCACCTGCAAATTTTATGCAGAATAAGCCCCAAACTATAGAGATTCTTGTCAGTAAAACTGTGAAGATTCTTATCATTCTTCTAATTGCAATTCTTGACATATGACAAACAAGTTTTCTAACCTTTTCTTGAAAAAATGTTTATTATTCTTTTCATCTCTACTAAAAAGTCACCACCACCAGCAGTAATACTAGTGGTATTCTTACTGTTTAGTATTTGCAGTATTTTGAGCAGTTGGAAATTTTAAGAGATTTTTTTTCCTTAGCAGGAAAAGCAAAATAGGTACACATACAGCACACATTAATAATTTAAAAGAAAAATAAGATGGCTTTTAAAATATTAATGTCTGCAGTATGGTATGTGTACACACTTTGCTTTTCCTGATGAAAGAAAAAATAATGTATTTTAGAAAAAAACCCTGTAAGGTTAGGTTGCTTGGAATGTATTTGAAGGATTGAGAAATAGCTTTTGTGTACTCTGGGGGGAAGCTGTGTTGCAATAAACAAAATCTTGTGGCACCTTATAGACTGGCACATTTAATGTATATAACCTTTTTTTTTTTTTTTTTGTATGATGACACAGACTATGCCGATGAATGCTTATGCCATATACCTTTTTTAGCGTATAACTGGAAACAATTTTTGAGCCCACAGGCCAAATTCAGTTTGCAAGGGCAGTCCACTCACCCCATGAGGCTTTGAGTAAAGCCTGTTTTTTGAGAAGCTGCAGGGATTTCCATGATGTTGTGGGGAAAGGAGGCTTGCTATCTGATACATATCTTGGTCAGAGAAAACTTTAAGTCACATATCAAATAATCTTGATGAGTTTGCAGCTTCTGAATGTCATGGCTCTTTGTTTTTGTGTGCCTTCAAGTCATTTCCAACTTATGGTAGCCCTAAGGTGAACCTATCACAGGATTTTCTTGGCAAAATTTGTTTGGTGGGGACGTGCTTGACATTGCTTTCCACTGATGCTGAGAAAGCATGACTTGTGCAATGTCACTTAGTGGCTTTCCATGCCTGGGTAGGGAGCTGAACCCTGGGCCCTTTTTGCATGGCATTTCTCATGCAAAAGGGCCTCCAGAGTGTCATGCAATTGCAAGAAGCATTTCAGATGACGTCCTCGCAATTGCGTGACACTACCAGGGCCGGCAGGCACCAATTACACACTATATCATTTTTGGCTTTTAGCCAAAAATGGTGTGCGATTGCGCATTGCTCCGGGGCCCCACACGCACTTACTGTCTGTGCAGAGCTCCGGAGCTATGGCCCTCACGCTTCCTCCCCCAGCGCAGCCTGGGAAAATACCTGGCTGTGCTGCGGAAGGCAGAGCCCTCATGCTGCCACGCTACCGGCTGGCAACTCCTGCGGAGCAGAAGCAGCAGGGATGAGAGAGCATCACAGAAGAGGCTGCTTGCGTGATCCCCGTGAGACCGCGCCGGATGGAGGTATGGTGCAAAAGGGCCCTGGTCTTCACAGTTATAGTCTAAGTTTCAAACCACTATGCCATGATGGTTCCCGGTCATAACTCTACACTGAAAGAATTAGGCTGGCTTGGGACTGGACTTAAACATAGAGAAGTGGCTCCTACAACTGCTGGCTGAATCTCCTCCTCTTCTCTCGCTGTCTTGATTGGGCTGACAAGTGGCAAGCAAAGTCGATGGGCCACTTAGCTGGTGTGTGGAGGAGTCTTTCTTCAGGAGCCATGCAAGTCACTTTGCATGCCACTCACCATCCTGTGAAGGAAGATGAAAAGCAGACAAGACTAGTAGGTGGCTTGCTTGGTATCTGGAGACACTGCTTCTCCATGAACTGGACAGGTACCTCTCTCCTTGAAGAGATAACCACAGTGCTATCTGCATAAATGCAGAGAAAATGGAACAGAGGTAACTGCCTATGATCCATCGATAACAGTACTGCCAACTCTGAACAGCAGCACCTCTCCAGGATTCTTTCTTAGCTCTATCCTGTTATGCCCTCGTGGACTCCCATCTGGATACTAATGCAGCTTGACTGACTCTGGACTGATTCTGATTAGAGTCAAAGATTAGATAACGTTTGGTGTGTTTATGGTGGACACAAAATCCAAAAAATTGATCCCAAATGGGCCAGATTATAACAGGGTAATACTTTGGGATTAGGTTTCAGAAAGACTATATACCCTCTGATGTATCTGGCCCAATTCATTGTTACCAGGGGGTAATCCTGTTCTCCATTCCAATCTAGTAACAACATTTGGTTGGCATGAACAAGAAAAAAGAGAAAAGTGTGTGTCAGAGAGAGAGCAAGAGGGAGGGAGGAGAGAGAGAGAAGAGAGGAGAGAGAAGAGATGGCCTAATCTATTTTTGGCTTCTAGCTTCAGTCCCACTCCACACTACCATGTGGTCCCTGGTAGTTTATCCATAATCGAATGCAGCTTTTGATAGAAAAAGTGGTTGCCAACTTCTATATCACTAATTTTGTACTTTCATAAATGATCCTTGCTGCACAAGGGGCTTACTTTTCAGATGCAGTGGTGGAAGGTGAAAGAAGATAGGCCACAGCTTGAAAAAAAAAATTATTTTTTTTCCTCTTACAATTAGCTGGCAGAAGGATTCTGTGAAATGTAGTCTAAAAAAGATTTTTTTGCCCAAGTTTTGGGGTAGCCTTAGGCCCCTCATGCCCGTTATTTGTACATTCATCCACATATAATCAGATCAGCCTGGAGCCTTTTTGCATTTATCCAGGGCTATCTTGGGGTTAATCTTGTGATGCACAAAAGTTAGCTTTGTTTTTGAACTTAGACCTGCAAATGCTCTCAGATGTCAAATAGGATAGTACAAAATTTAAGAACTCTTTGACCAGTCTTTTAATTCCTATGCCCATCTGTTCTTTTTTGCATTGCCAAATTAGAGGACTAGTGGAGTGGAGTGGAAGGGGAAATAAAAATGATCCTACTTTACTTTATTATCAGAAAGGTTATTAAAAAGTTAGTATACCACTCTTCTGGACATTCTAGGGTATCCTAGCAGTGGAAAGAAATGGCTATTTTAGTTATTAGAGCTTGACTTGAATTGCCACACTGAATAAGCTCTGATTAACTGGGTGGAATATATAATAACATGCTGAGTTTTTAAAAATGAAAAGAAAGAAGCGTATTTACTGTTTTGTTTTTAATCCATCAGATTGCCCTATGCTGGTGTTTCACTAGTATTGACAGAAGCAAGTAAGCTGAGATCATTGCAGATGTTTCCTATAAAGCTTTAGAGAAAACTACTACATTTAACTCTCCCCTCCCTCTCCCTGCTGCTAGTGGGTAAATCCGGTGGCAGGGAAAGCTGGCACTGTGTAGAACAGCTGTGCAATGCATAATGCTAAGTAGTCGGCAATCCTTCTGTTTGTACAATACTCGGAACACATTTTAAATGTCAATGTCAGCTGCATATGTGCCCTGCATTATTTAGAATAATTCATTAATACTCAACAGAGAATCACATATGTGTTTGCTAACCTCTTCAGACCTTGGTATTCATTCAGAATGCACAATCATTTTTACTATCAAATATAGGTTAGATAGGATACTAAAGCTTCCCCAAAATTACAGTAGGAGCTTCTTGAAACTATGGTAACAAAGAAGACCTGTCATTTATTACACAGGAGCCCCAATTTTTTGAGATAGCAAAACAGTTTGCATATAGTGCCAAAATGATATTGCAAGACCTCCTTTGCTACAACACTAAGGCACTTTCCGCACATTACCTTTTTTCCTGCACTGGGATGCGGATCGATGCGACCAGCCTCCGGTGAGAGGCTCTCACATCCCTGCTGCTTCAGCTCTGCACGAGCTGCCTGCTCTCGCGAGAGCCCCGCCTCTTCCTTCCACAGTGCAGCCTGGGAGTTTACCAGGCTGCGCTGGGGCAGGAAGTGCGACCGACACAGCTCTGGAGGCTCCACATGCCAGATAAGTGTGCATGGGCCCCAGGAGCAATGCACAATCATGCACCATTTTCGACTTCTAGCCGAAAATGAAAAGGTGCACAATCAGTGCCTGCCGGCCCATGGAGCATCGTGCAATTGTGAGTGTGTCGTGCAGATCGCTCCTCACAATCGCATGATGCTCCAGGCGCCCTTTTGCATGGAAAATGCTGTGCGAAAAGGGCCTAGGACTGTGTCATAGAATCATAGAGCTGAAAGGGCCATCTAGTTCCAATTCACTGTAAAATGCCCCCGAGAGAGGGCCATGAAAGATCTGTTTCAAAAGCCTCCAGTGAAGTATAGCCCACAACCTTGTGATGTATGCTATCCCATGGTCTTTTAAGAGGAGGAGGCTTCTCTTTATGTTTAGGTGGAACATAGATGATTGTCTGGCTTGAGTGTTGGACTACAACCCTGAAGAACAGGATTCAGTTCCATGCTTAGCCATGGAAACCCATTGGGTAACCTTGGGTGCATCATACACTCTTAGCCTCAGAAAACCCTGTGATAGATTTGCCTTAGAGTTGCTATAAGTTGGAAATGACTTGAAGGCACACAGCAACAACAACAACATCTGGAAATTCTTTTTTTGTAATTTGAATAAACCACTTCCAGTCCTGCACTCTAGAAGCAGCAGAAAATAACCTCATTCCATTATTTACATGTTAGCCTTTCAGATATTTAAATGGCTATATACCATTCAATGTTTTCTTTTCCAGGCTAAACATACTGAATTCCCCCCACAAGGCCTAGTTTTCCAGCCTCTCACCATCTAACAGAAGTAGAAATGAAAACTACCTTCATTTTCCATCAGCACGGTTCCTTCAATCTCAGTGCAAATGTCAAGTGTTGTGAAACTAAGGCATCACAGGTCAGTGACAATGACAGATAAAGAAACAGATGAATATTGTCTACTGTATTTACAGAGCACCCTAAAAAGAAAACATCACTCATGTACATCAAGGCTTCCTGTAATGAGAAATAAAATAATTTTAAATTCAGTAAACATATACATACAACATAAAAACACTTGCACAGAGTAGAGATTTAACTCTAGAAAGCCTGGAAAAATTGAGGAGGCCATTAGACTGGTGAGAAATAACACCAAAGCAGCTGCTGTTAGTAATGGCTGCTGGATTCCATGGCAGTGGAATGAGGAATCTGCTCTAGGGCCCTTTTCACATGCCTTTTCTCATGTGAAGGGGCTTCCAGAGAATTGCGTGATTGCAAGGAGCGGTCCACATGATGCCCTCACAATTGCGTGACGCTACTAGGGCCAGCAGGCACCGATCGTGCAATGCATCATTTTCGGCTTCTTGCCGAAAATGATGCGTGATTGTGCGTCACTCCGGGGCCCCACACACACTTACCATCCATGCGGAGCCTCCGGAGATGCGGCCCTTGTGCTTCCTCCCCCAGCAGAGCCTAGGAAAGTATCCAGCTGTGCTGTGGAAGGAAGAGGCGGAGCCTTCACACTGCCTGCTGGCCAGCAGACAGCTGCTGCAGAGCAGGAACAGCGGGGACATGAGTGCCTCGCAGAAGAGGCTGCTCACATGATCCCCACGTGCCCACGCTGGAAGCGGGTAAGCTGCGGAAAGGGCCTAGGTTTTAGTTTCTGTTTTAAAGAAGTTATCTCAGGAACTGACTCATATTCCCAAAACAGATTCAGCACCTTGTATAGCTTCTTTAAAATTCACACAAAAACCTAGAACTGATTGGCTGACATGGAAGCTACCATCTACCAAAGGGTGACAAGCAGGCCTTTCTGAAAGAGACCTTCACAGCAAGGATGACATAATGGAACACACTCCTCTTGCAGCCCCAGGTTCACTTAGCAAGGAGCACCTCAAAGTCCAGGAATTACATGCGGTGAAAGGTGGTCCTTCAGATATTTCTGAAGTGTCCAAACTCAAGAAGATCCAAAGAATGCATATGGTTTACTTCCTACTCACCACAGAAGAGGAGTAATATCCTTATAGGACACTATATCAACCAACGATTCTCAGAGTTTGTTGGTGTCTTTGTGAGGAGGTACGTGGTTTTAATTTTAGTGAGAGTGGCAAATCAAATAGATAGAGAAACAAGAGAAAAGATTTCCTGATAAGATGAAAAGACCTGTTCTTAGAGACTTTTAGCCATATAGTGTTGGCTTTGTTTGTTTTAAGAAATTTGCTATGGTACTTTTTTAGACATCATAATAGCTACAGCAATGTATCAATGCAGGTCAGCTGGTCTTTTTCATACAAAAGGATGTAACACATAGGTTAGTTTCTACATTTGTTAAAATAGCAATATTAAGGTGGAGTACCAATGAACTGGATAGAATTATGGTAACTCGAAATAATCATATAATAATAATTCGTAGCATACATGTGGAACAGAAAGCAATCTAAATAGTGACTTTGCTTCTTGGACCAGTAAAGTAGGGTAACATGTCATTAGAGTCATTACAAACCCAAATACAGTAGTGCTGGAATATTTTCATCACAGTTAAATTAATTATCCTATTCCATACTGGACTGATTGCAATGTTAATCTGAGGGACAAATGCTTAGTATACCTTTGTGGTTAATGCAAACCAGTGCCGTACAGTAGAGAGTTGAGTGATGGCTGTGCTGTGCCAGGTTCAAATCTCCACTAAGTATGTATGTATGTATGTATCTATGTATGTATATATTATCCTAACTTTCTCCCAGCATGGGATTCAAGGCAGCTCATTAGGAAACTTGTTAGTTAACCTTGAACTCCTAGAAGGGGCTCTGAAAGAGGGAAGGCAGGGCAAGTTTGTGTGAGGGCATACATGACCACTCAAAGAACCACAGTTACAGCTAAGCAACCTATCCTTCTTCATCATCTCTGTGCCTCACACAATGGGTGATTACAGAGCTTACCATAAGGATGGCGGGTCAGGTCCTAGAAGATGGAAGACAAGACTGCAGTCTAGCCAGTAGTGCTGAATGAAAATGGAAGGCTGGGACCGTGTTACTGCACAGCAGAGTTCTGGGAGGTCTTTCCCACAAAAAAGAGCTGCAGGGGATGTGACTGCCCTTGGAGAATGTGCCCAGAGAGATGATGGGACAGGACGGTTGACAAGCTCATATGCAATTCAGATTGCCTCAATGATCCACTTGGAAAAGCATTGAGAAGGGACTTATTACCTTTTCACCGGTTGCCATAATATATGAAGAAGTGTGGGGTATGGTAGAAGGAAGTATTTGTTGTACATAGAATGCAAGCGCTTGACAAATATCTAATGAGTGAAGGGAGTGTTCCAAAGGAGATGAAAGTTCAGGGTAGAATGTAGGCAAGATGACATCCTAGTTGACATGGAAATGAGAGACAACCTCAGGAAGGAATGTCAAGTCTGGTTGAAATACTACTTCATCGTTATGAAAGACAAGGAATGGTTCATCTGACCAAAGTGCCATGAGTTTGTTCTTCCACTTAGCCGAAGTAATTGCCATGAGGAATGCAGTTTTCAGAGCAATTAAGCACTCGTAAACATAGTAAGTGGTTCAAATGGGTGGTGTATCAATTGCAAAAGGACCAGAGGGAGTGACTAAGGACCAGTTGATGGTGAGACTGGAGGGTAAAGGTGTTGGAGACCCTTTGGGAAGTGTTTGACCATGGGGTTATGGAAAAGAGAATAAGATGGAAAGAGGAAGAAGTGCGTCTCAAGGAGGAACAGTAGGAATCGGACCTACGTTGCTGTGGCTGGGAGGAGAAGCCCATCTTTTTGGCAGAGAGCCTGGCCTTCATCAACTTTGTAAGGTTGTTGTGCAGATAAATGGGGAGGAATAACCATGGACCACTTGGGAAAAAGTTGGATTATAAGAACATTGCAATTCTGTATGTGTTTCACACTGGTGAGAGCAATAAACCGTGGGAGGGCATGGTGGTGCTCCTCCGCTCTGACATCCCATTTATAGGATGCCCTCCCTTTGGAGGCCTAATTGGTAGTGACTCTAGCTTAGTGCCAAAGTAACACATGGCTTTTTAGGAGAGCCTCTGGGGCCTAATTGGTTCCATTCAAATCTGTATATGGGAATGGGTTTAAGCTATTTAAACACATTTTAACTTGTTAACTTGCTTAATATGCTTATATGTTGCTTAAAGTATCTTAAATTTTAAATTAAAATTATTTAAATTTCTCATAGTTGTATGCTCCCCTAAGATCCTATCATATAGGGTGGGGTGTATAATTTTTTTCAAAAAGGAAAAATAAATGTCTACTTAGAAGTAAGTGCCAATGGCTTCAGTGGAGCTTATTCCCAAATAAGCGGACACAAGGCTGCAGCTGAAAAAAAATAAAATCCAGAGGCAGAGCTTGCCACAAGAGATCCAACCAGGGTTTTAATTTAAATATGCTCTTTTAAAAATGGGGAATAGTTACATATGAAATGAACTCTTTCTATAAATACTTGATTTAATGCCAATTTTACCTCCCTCTAATTTTAATATTAGGAATTTAGCATAATAAAAGGAGTCCTTTCGGCTATGTGCTTTGAAAACAGTGAGTCAGAAACACAGTGAAATTGCAGTAGGATTTGGAATGCAAGCTTATGAAGTAAAGGCAAAGCATCCCAAGTGTTCTGGACTGGGGTTTGAAAGGACCGTGATTATTAATACTCTAAAGTGCTACTTTCTATTTGAACATTCTGTAACTTGTAAAAAATAAGAATGATGTGTTGAGATTTCAGAATTATTGGAGACAATTTGTCATGTCATTAAATGCTGTTTATTTGCTTAAGCCTTGAGTATGCTTAACTGCTTGCTGGATTTCGTTCTTATGCTCCTGTCCTACATAGAGGTGAGCCTGTAACATTATCTTTTAAATACGGTGGACCTCTACATTGGGTTGGATCTGTGAAATGGGTTCACAGCTAGAAAAAGGGCAGCCTTGGTATGATGCAGAGTGTCACAGCCTTCTGAGAGAGTAGAAGCTGGAGCTACTGGGAGAGCAGAGAAGGGCTAGAGGGAAGAGTTGCCCCATCATCTCTACTGAAGCAAAACTCAGTTAATAAACTAGCCTGCTTCTGTATATAGAAGAGGGTGCACCATTTTTATTTTTTTGCCTCAGGCAGCAAAATGGTTTAATTCATCAGCTGGTGGGTAAAAATATCCTGATACTGAAACATATTTATTATATTCTTTTCCAGATCAGGTTAAAAAAAAAAAAAGGTCATCAAACCCTAGCTCCAGGCCAATGGATTTATTTCAGAAAATCCTCTGGAGAGAGGTAACATCTCAAGAGGATAAGAACAGAATTTGAACTTTTAACCAAGAGCTCAAACTGAAAGCACTATCTACTGAATAGAAAAAATATGTATTTCTTCAGCTTTAAAGGAATGATTTGGGTTTTTGCTCATCCTGACTATACTTTTGTTACAAGTTGCCTTGGGGGCCTTGGAGAGGAGACTGGCTTTCAAACTTCTCTCATGCTATTTTAAAAAAAGAAAAAGAAAAGAAAAAATACATACATAAATAGCTTCTAGGGAAATGACTGCATCTCTAGTGTTCTAACTGTTATAAAAGAATGTTTTATTAAATATTTTGAAAGACGTATTTTAAGAAAAAACAGTTGCATACTATTCTTTTTCAGAGATGCTGACTGCTGGAGGCTTGACAGAAGTATAAGTTTCAAGTGTTTGTTTAGCCTTATTTTAGTGGCAGAAGATTCAACAAACACGCAGCCCTAGGCAGTTCACTCTATTGTCGAACTCCTTTTGCAATGCGATTTTCCCCTAATGTTTTAACTCCAAAAAATCATGTCAGTAAACAGAAGTGCCTCTTCCTTCCCTTTTTGAATTGCCTCTCAATGCATAGAAATATTTATCAGTCTATTCTTTCCCATGTTTTGTGTCTAGTAGTGAGATCCATTCCGGGTGTTTAATCAGCATCTCTTGTAGATTTTCCCAAAGGTGGCATGCAACAAAATTCATATCTCCAAAACACAGCAGAACATTGACAAAAATGATAGGTATAAAAGAGAGATTAGCAATTCAGACCACATATGAAAGGGTTGCCAAGTCACCAATTAATAAGCAGGACAGTATGTGGAAGTCCAATGGACTGAACACCTTTTGGAACAGAGCTCCTCAAGTCAGAGTCACTGGCCCTTTTCGCACGTTACCCGTTTGCGCGGCTGGGGGAGCGTCTTGCGTGAGAAGCCTCATCCAAAACGCTGCCGCTTCCCTGCTACTTCATCCCACAGGTTGCTTCCTGGTAGCGTGACCGTCACGCTCGTGCCCCGCCCTTCCTTCCACAGCGCAGTCTGGGAGCTGTAGGCTGCGCTGGGGGAAGGAAGCGCGACCACCCCAGCTCGCCGATGCACCGCACACAGGTAAATGCGCGAGGGCACCACGAGCATTGTGCGAGCGTGCAGTATTTTTGCTTCAGGCTCCTGAGCGTCACGTGAGTGGGAGTGCATCGAACGGACTGACGCTCCCATTCACGCGACACTTAAGGGGCGCTCGCGCAAAAAAAACCCTGCGTGCGAAAAGGGCACTGTCAAGAAGGCTTTACTCATAACAGTGCCTAATTTTATGTTGACCTCTCAGTGCAGTCAAACAGAGATGAGATAAGATGTTCCTCCAAATTTAAGTAAATAAACAACCCAAACCAAATCAAATGAAAGCAAAAACCCTGCACTGAAACTATTTGGGATTGTTATATCAGAACTTTAAACTGGTGCTGGAAATCTAATATATAAAAATCAAAGTTTGTGAGTTTGTCTGTGTTAGGCAGGTGAAAACCTCATATGATTGGCTATGTCAGGCGCGAAGACCTCATATGTTTGGCTGGCTGTGAAGATTCTATGGAATCCTGGGGTTGGCAGTTTAGGGAGGGGCCTTTAGAATTCTTAGCCAGAAAGCTCTTGGGCCTGGCAGGTTGCTATGGAGATGAGGCCTAGCAGTAAGAAGGAGGAGAACAGTGTATTTCCCTCAGGAACCCAACCTCTGTATGGTTAACAGCTCTCAATTCAGATTGGATTGGGGTCTATGGGGAAAAGTTCCAAACACTGGACAAGGCAATTTGGGGAATTACAGACACAGGATTTCAAATCTGTGTATTTCAACCACATCTAATTCCTAAGATAAGGTAAGGTAATTCCTAAGGTATTTCTAACAAGCATTACCTATGAGAAAACAAAATCCCTGGGCAATGTTGGATAACTACGCTAGCATACACTATCGGTCACATGATCCAACCACCTAGCATCCTGCAGTACTAAAGTGACTACATTTTGCATGAGAGGAAGTTCCTAGGTCATCTTTAAAAGTAATCCACTACCGGTAATGGATAATGGACGTCAGATCCATCATTGTCAGATAGGTTTGTAGTCAGCAAACCAATCTAAGCTTGGTTACAAATTTAAAATTACAGTTGAAAGTGCTGGTTATGACCGGTGAAGCCTTGTGCAGCTCATATCCAGACTATCCCAAAGACGATGGCCCTTTTCGCAGTGCTGGCGCTTGCGCGACGGAGGAGGGTGGCTAGCGCAACAACCGTCTCCCGAATCGCCGCCGCTTCCCCCCGCCTCCTTACCGCACCTGGCGTCTTTTCCCGCGATGGGCGCTCTTTAGCCACGCCCCCGGCTTCCGCAGCGCTCCCTGGGAGCTGTAGGCAGCACTGGGGACGGAAGCGGGGAGGAAGTGTGACAGGCTTGCCTGTGACGGCGCTCCGCACTCCATTAAGTGTGAGGCGCTGCTGGGAGCCTTGAGCAAATGCCGTTTATTTTCGGTTCCAGCCGAAAATAAAAAAAATACGCGCTCGCGCAGCGTCAGCTCCGTGAGCGCCGCGGAAGTGGGAGTGCGTCGTGCAGAGCGACGCTCCCACTCTCGCGAGGCTCAGGGGGCTCGCGCACGACAGAAAGCCCATGCGAAAAGGGCCGATATTTTGCAATATGAAGCTATCCAAGTATTAAGATCTTTAGAAGAGGGTTTTTTTATCTAGGTTGTAGCACCATCCCAGGGGCATTCAGTGAAGACATAGGAGGCAGACTTCTTGGTGGCTGCTCTAAGGCTGAGAAAATCCCTTCCTTTTGAGGCCAGATTGGCCTGTCTTTCTACTGGCAGGCAAAGTCCTTTTTGTTTATCCGGTCCCTTCATTGTTAACTGGCCATTGTAGAAGATTTTCCAACTGGATTTTGCAGTATTTTTTATTATCATCATTATGTTTGAACTCCTTTTTAAATTGTTGTGAGTTAATATTTTTAGGTATAACTGTTTGTTTGTTTTTAAAACTTTGTATTGTGTCCATTTTTAACTGTACAGTTAAATTCAGTTTCTGTTTCAGTTTCAGTTTCTGTACAGTTACTGTTGTAACTTACAAATTGGAAGAAAAATGGGATATTAGATAGGTAAATAGATAGATAGATAATAGAACATCTAGCCACCACTGTAACCCAAGATTCCCCAGTTTGTGTCAAATAAAGCATTCCCAAATTGTGGTATTTGGTACTTTAAGGAGGACTGCAACTTCAATTCCGACTTGTTGCAAGTCACCAGTTATAATACCTGGTTTCCCTACCCAAGTTCTCCATTTTCTCTGGATTACGTTGCAGTTTGCTTGTTACCATTTATCCCCAGACCACCTTTCTGGCATCACTTCATGTGCTCTGTGGCTTCCCTAAGATAGCTAAGTGGAAATAAAATGTAAAGCTGTGCTATCTGCTTATTGATTATCCCACTCTGCAACTTTTTCGTGTTATCTTTGAACTCCATTTGGGAGAAAGGTAGGACATAAATCAAATCGGTAAAATACTTGCCATGAGAGTAAAATGCTAGTCAAACCAAGTAAGATCGAGTATCTGAATTGTACTTTCCTTCCACATGACAGTTATAACTAGAATCTGGAAATGGTAATTTTTGACTGCAACTTTCAGTATCCCTTGCAAGTGGCTGAGGGATTTTGGCAGTGGTGGTCCAAGAAAGTCACTTTTATCCACCTGTAGCTGTAATCACCATAATCTGGGTGGATGGGTACCATGGGCAGGCTCTTTTCTATTATGGCACTATGGTTATAGAATCCTCTCCCAAATATGTTTCTCTGGCATCGACTTTGCTTTTGTTTTTTAAATGAGAAGTGATTTAGCCTCCCAATAATACACACCACTACTGCAAGCGGTGTTGCATAATGATATTATGCTAATGTTTAATTTAAAATATGCTAGTTGTTCATTGCCCTGGAGGCCTTATGCAGAAAGAAGATGTATAGATTTATTAATTAAGCCTCATAAATGATAAAAAAAAAAGCTTAAACAAGGGTTGAAGAACTTTTTCCGTATAGTGGAATATAAGATTTTGCTGCTTGCTTCATTACATACTATCATGTTTGGGCCACTAATTCTCTGTCTTTGGCCATCCAGATATTATGGACTTCAACTCGTAGAAGCTCTGGCCATTGGCTGTGTTGACTGTGGCTTCTGGGGGTTGAAGTCCAAAGCATCTTGAAAATCAAAAGTTGAGAAGCACTGCTCCAGGGTATAAGAAACCTTGTGAAAGACATGGGTATTTCACTGGGTTCAAAGTCTTTCACAGACCAAATGATGCCTTTCTGAATCTTTTTTTTTTAAATCCTTTCCAATATCCTTTTCAAGAAAGAATTTTTATCCAGCTACTTATAGGCTAGGATTGCTTCAGGAAATCATGGCAGTGCCAAATCTTACTTCAAGTCCTTTGTTATCTTCTCGTCAGCAATAGGCTATAGGTTGTAACCTCAGATTATTGACTGGCCTTCATTTCTTATCCATACGACCCTCCCCCTGGCAACCTTTTGATTTTTAGATTTTTAGATTACTATATGTTTTTTTTACAATGGGAGCTCACCGTGGTACTAGCACCAACAGCATCACCTTTCCTTGGCTTAGATTTTTAGAGTGAATACAAAAGCAAGCACGCAAACAACACAGACCACCAGGAAATGACACCTGGGGTTGATATCCATTCCAATGTCCCAGTTGTTATGCATGGTGATGTGACCAATTTCAGTATAGTGTGGCAATAGGGGAGTAGAAGCTTTCTTCTCTCTGCCTGTGGGAAATGAGTCATGTGATTTCCCAAGCCTGGTAAACACAAAAATCATCCCCAGTGACTATAATCCTATTGTGCAACATTCCAACATTCTGCAATATGTTACTTTCCAGATTTTTTGAATGACAGTTCCCATCAGTCCCAGGACAGCCACTGTACTTAATGGTGAGAGGTGATGGCAACTGTAGTTCAAAATCTCTAGGGGCTGCATGGTTGGATACAATATTCAGGCAGCATTATGGAGCATGGAGTATGTTTCAGGGAAATTTAACAGACCCTATTTTGGAAGAGGCAAACATAACATTTTTCAAAGCATGGAAAAGTTACTTTTCCTACTGCAACTCCCAGACTCCCCCAGTCAGCATGGCTGGGGACAAGAACTTTGGGGTCTTTGTAGCTCTAGACTTTTTCCTGTTAAAATTCTTTTTTGAAAACATCTAACCCCCTATAGATTTTTCACTTATCTTATCTAGCTTTTAAGGCATCCACTTTTAAAGTTTTAATTTTAAAACCAAATGCCATTAGTGGTGATATTTGAGACACCGTATAGACTTTCTAGACTGAACTTCCAGCAGAGACACTCATCCATAATGGTCTCATATGACCTTTTTATGATGAAAGAAAATGACCTAGTACATTATAAGAGGAAAAAGAATTCAGCGCTTAGGAGAGAGCTGCCTGTTCCTTCACTCAGTCATACAGCCACAGCTGCCTTCAGGCACGTATCTCAACAAGTGTGGTGTTTAATGGCAATCACTTGGTAAAAGGGCAATTGAGCTGCTTACCCATAAAAATGATTGATCTTTGGCTTTGCCAAAATAAAAATTGGCCATTTTTTTTATTAGGAAATTGAAGGCAACTCCAGAGGGATGTATAACAAAGGAGGGGGGTTTGTCCGAGGGCCCACTTAACTTTTAACTTGGCCTGTCAATTCCTTTCCCTCCCCTCCAGTCCCGGTGCATTGTGTTTATGCTGGTACGATTTTTCAGAGCTTTTGAAATGAATGCTTCCTGAAAGAAATATGTTTCCCTAGAGGCCACAACAGCTTTCAGTCCTGCCTTTGTGAAGGTGAAGATCTCCGCTTTCATTTAGTATTTATGAGATGGGGCATTCATATTACCCAGTGACCGGGGGATTGTGTGCACTTAAGAACCTGAAAACGAGAAGCAGCTCATTATTTTTTCATGCAAACAGGGTGATGGCATATTCTCCAGCAAGGTCTGCAATCAAAGATATTGGTCTTACTGCAGAATGCAGAGCTAACAAACTTCTCTCCCTCTTCCAGCCCACAATTTTAAGTAGTTAATAAGGTATATCCAGATTTAACTCTTCGGCTTGCCTAGAATTTAAATTAGAATTCTTTATTGAGGTTAACACAGGGAAGGTCTTCTTCTTCTTCTTAATTGCCAAGCATGATTCCGAGAAAATGAGGCTACTTCTTTTACATGGAGATATTTATGCTGCACATGGAGGGACCATCATAGGTACTTAGGACTGGGTCTTTTATCGGGGGGGACATTTTATTTGGTACCCACATATGTATGTACACATTTTATATCTTGCCTTTCTCCCAATATATGGGATCTGTGGCAATTCACATATATTAAAATAAAATATAGCATTAAAAAGTCACGATCCTAAATTCTCTTTTAGTCTTCTTGACTAGTGTGTGTGGCCTTTTCTGCATGACACTCTTATAGCGTGATTATTCCACTTTCAACCTCCTAGGGAATCCTGGGGTTTGCAGCTTTGAGAGGGGCCAGGCAGCCCCTCTCGAAGCTGCAAACCCCAGGATTCCCTAGGAGGTTGAAAGTGGAATAATTGTGCTGTGAGAGTCTCGTGCGAAAAAGGCCTGTGATGTGTGTATATGTGCCTTCAAGCTGTAGACTTATGGCAACCCCATGTATATCATTGGCTTTTCTTAGGCAAGGAATACTCAGAGGTGATTTTTCCAGTTCTTTCCTCCAAAATACAGCCTACAGCACTTCATACTCCTTAGCTGTCTCTCATGCAAGTACTAATCAGGGCAGATCCTGCTTTCCAAAATCAAATGGAATCTGGTCCCTCCTGGATCCTAATTAGAGTATACCCAATGAATCCATTAAATTAATCTCTGTATTAGCTCACCATGCAACAGTTGATTAATCTCTGTATTAGCTCACCATGCAACAGTTGGGTGGATCTACTCTAGCTGAGACTATCCTGTTAAAACAGTACTATTTTTTTAAAAAAAAAATTGAATGCATTTAAAACATAAAAATGAGGATAAAAGTACAACTCATCCCTCATCCTCACCTCTTCAGCAAACACCAGCCAAAGCCTTGACTAAATGCACACTTGATCTTAGCCAAAAGGCCGAGAAACGATTGACTAAAGCCTTGACTAAATGAAAGAATTTTTACTTGTTGGCAGAAGGAGATTAGAGAAAGGAGACCAGCCAAGTGTCCTGTGGGAAGAAATTCCAAAGGTTAGGAGCAGCCATTTGAGAAGATCCTTTCATAGGTTTTCTCCAATCATGCCTGTGGCTGAAAACATGTGTGAGGGAGTTAAGGTTCATGCTGAGTAAGCCTCATCCATCTGTCACCTAAGTACATCACTGCTAGTTCCTGGTAACTATATATTCACCATAGGAAAGAATCCTACATGTATACATGCTTCCTCAGTTTCTCAGAGAAATTCTTTGCCTGTATTCCTTCAGTTAGTCAGTGGTTTGAGTAGACTCCCTTCTAATCTGTTTGCTCATTCTTGCTGCTTTCTAGGGTACAATTTCAAATGCAATGAATGAAATATACCTCAGTGACAGCTGCATTTCTTGCATCTGGTCCTATTGCACTTTCTAGAGTTATTGGAAAGAATTATTTTGACAGCGTCCTCCCAGAAGTATTAACTAAGAAAGGAAATACCATGTAGGGAAATGGCATTTAGATGCTTTTCCTCACCTCTAAAACCCCTTTTCTGTTAACATGGACATCTCTTGGATACATTGCTATGTTTTTCAGGAGGTATGGAAGAGAATCAGTCCACAAGTTAACTTAGGGTTTTTCCGCACTTTGTTTTTAAAATGGGGTGGTGTGTCCTCCCGCGAGGACATTTGCATTTGGGCGAACTGAGTTTGGACTACTTACCGTATGTCCGGACTTCAGCCCGCTCCGGAACGCCCATAACTGGTTGTTCATCGTGCTATTGAAAGTCCAATTGAAACAGGACTTTCAATAGCCCGGCGCGCCCTAGTCCATCGCTCTGTAAAGTATAGATCTACAGGCTCGCGCCAGAGCAAGTCTGCAGATCTTCCGGGGGTGGGCTTCTGGCTGGCGAGCTTCTCCGGTTGGTGGAGAGCCTCCGCCAACCAGAAGCCTCCATTTCCGCCCTCGGAGAGTGCATAGCGCAGGCACACGCTGCTCCGGATCGGTGTGGGTCGGGGGGAGCGGGCCAGTCTGGTGAGTAATGGATTGCCCCATTTTCCCCCCAAAGTGCAGAAAAGCCCTTAGAATCAGTCTTCCTGTAGTGGTTTGGCCCCACCACAGTTGTAATGTGTAGCATTTTGGTCATCATATTAACATAGGCCTGATATAGAGAGATCCCATGCTTTCAACAACTGTGTTCCTGTTGTAGCAGTGAAATATCCACCCCATTAACTGGGGGGGGGAGAACAGGAAGTAAGCTAGTAGACTTGAATCCATAGAAGATAGGTGATATGCTTGAGCTAACCGAAGACCACCACTATCTTGGACAAGGAAAACACCTATTTGCTGGTAAATGACTTTAATTCGAAGAGCTAATCCTTGTTATAATACTTATCATTCCCATACTTTTGTTAATTTCCATTGGTACTTCAGAAGTCTAAAAAATTAACTTACTACTTTAAATAATTAAACCTAAGGATTCTCTCCCAGTATATGGTTGTGATTCCTTGGCAGATCCCAGAATCTGCCACTTTCCATGGGAATGACCAACCAAAGCCAAGATGGACAGTAACATGCCTTGTACCCAGAAAAACCAAGGTATACTTTGTGTCATCCTCAGTCAAAAGGTTTACGTTACAGGTAACACTGAAGGACTTCTGCCCCTGGATTGCCACTGATATAAGGCAGCTTTATATGTTCTCTTCCCTAGTCAAACTGTGCAGCTTCTCCTTATTATCAGAGGCAGATTGGTATCTCTTGCAGAATGGTCTAGCACAACTCAATTCCAGTGATAAATGAAGCCCCTTCCATTATATACTGCAATAATGTAGCAACTGTATTGGATGGGAAAGATGACCCAGTTGCGAAAGAGAAACCCCACTGTGCTTTTATTAAGATATACACTGGCTCACTAGATTGCACACATCTGTATTATATAGACTTTGGCATTTCATGTCTTGATCGATTAGGAAGGCACCGCCCGCTATATATCTTGCCTGCTTTTCATGCTGCAGATGGCGGAAAATACTGTGTCATCTTTTCATGCTCTGCACAGATAATCTTTTCTTTGGCAGTAACGTCAACAGGTGTGATCACATGTAAAGAAAGCAGAGAATAAAAATGTTTCATACAGCTGAAGTAAGAGGCAAAGTACAAAGAATGAATCAAATCATTGCAAAGCTGAGCAAGAAAAAGGATTTGTTAACGCTATGTGTTGTTGGGTGTGTATGTGTATGTATGTGTATATGTGTGTGTGTGTGTGTGTGTCTGTGTTTGTGTATACCTAGATATCTTAGTTATTTGGGCAACACATGGCATATACCACCAGGAAATGACAGTCACAGATTGTTCAGCATTCTCCACTGTACGGAATTTGTGACAACTTCAGTGATCAGAAGTTTGTCAAGACAGGTTATTTGCATCAGAGATGCACAGATATTCTGATGAGTTATTTTGGAATGGTGATTTAGAAGGGTATATTTTGCATCTGAATCCACAGTCTGCTTTAAAGCTCTTTTTCTTTATGTCAGAGTTAGCAGTTTGTTTGGAAAACCATATAACATTTTAGGACTAAAGATTTCAAAGGCATTGCATATTTAGGTGAGGGGATCCTACTGCAAGTAAGTAGGGCTTGACTAAGGCTCTTTCTATTTCAGGTTTTCATTTTCCAAAGACAATTTGTAGATTCATTTTTATAATTATATTTTCTTTTCAAAAATATCTGATTCATACCTTCATTTATAGCCAGAGTTGGAATCACGCAGGTCTCTGATGCTTATGGACTGCATCTCCCATCACGTGCTATCATGAGTAGGACTGATGGAAGCAGCAATCCAATAGCAAACTGGAAAACTGTATTTCTTTCTTTCTCCTAATTTATATCCTCAATATTTCCCCAGCAGGACACTCAGACAAATTCAGCAATATCTAAAATCTGAAATAAATAAATGACAGGAGCTATAACAGCAGAGGAACAGCAGTTCAACATATGGTGACACTCACATTGAAAGTCTGGGTTGCTTGAAGAAAAGAGCAAAACAAATTACTTATTGCCACTTGACAAATATGGAAATCAAAAGTAAGATGCAAACAATTGTTCAAATCAATCTGGGAAATCCATTACTGCCCTGGCAGAAAGCCAGGGTATTAATTGTAGGGAATATGCCAAGCACCTGGCTGCTAAAAAGGAATTCCGGGAATCTGAGTTGATATAGCTTAAAAATCTTCCATAGTACCAAGTTTCTCTGCCATGACATTGTCCTCAGATATGGCAGATATGTCTACTTTTACTTCTGATGAGAAGTATTCTAGGAGGGGCTTTCTTTGTTTTTTCTCTTCTTTCTCAAAGTTAATACTGCTTGCTCACTTTCCTCCCACTAGGCTGAGGGACCTCCTTCAGCCAGAGGGTTGCATGTAATTTAATAAACATTCTCATGCATTGCATTCCAGGGGATGATGTAGGCAAACATGTAAGATAAAAAAAGGTCAATATATTTTATCTTGCAGTTCTTAGTACTTTAAGGGGAAGCATTTGAATCTTTTGGAATGGGCAAAAACATAGAAGCTTATAAAAGACTGAATAATAGTATCATGGGGAATTGGGATTCAGGAGAGCAGGAGTCATTACTAGGACTGTAGCTCCCCCATCTTTGCTGTAGAATATCAAATCTTCCTCCTCCAGGATGGTCAGCAAATGCCCCCATTATTTTGATGACTAAAGACTCTTTTACACTACACAGTTACAACACTATGATTCCACATTAACCTCTGTGGCAACATTTTATGGAATCCTAGGATTGTTAGTTTGGAGAAGCACCAGAACTTTCCAGCTGAGAATTCTAAATACCTGTCCCTAAACTGCAAATCTCACAATTCCACCGAATGGAATTGTAATATTTAAAGTGGAATTGTAGCACTATAAATATGTAGAATGAAAGGACTCCAGGACATGAACATTTGTTCTGCTTCCCAGCTGAGTGTCTAGCAACACTACTTCATTGCAAGGTGTGCAAATTCCTGGAGGGCAAAGAGAAAAGATTTATGTGTGCCACCATGCTGTTTCCTAGGAACAGAAAAAAATTAGGAACAGCAATGGTAGGAGGTTGTAGAGGTTATGAGAGGAAAGGATGAAGAGTCAGATCCATTTTTGGTTCTTGGATACACAGCAGCTGCTTGTTCGCTGCCATTTTTAAGTAGAACATTTTGAAGATGTGGCCAGTATTGCCACTATTATTAATCTAAATATGCTTTGAATTATTTCTTGAACATTTAATTATATTTTAGCATTAACCACCTGTTTTAGCTATATTGTATCGAGTTTTATTTTGTAGGCTGCCTTGAGTCCTGTTTGTTTTGGGGAGAGGGAAGATGGGAAATAAATAAATGATAATCAGCATCATAATATATAGAGAAGTTATTACTGCTGTAGTGGTAACAAGACAGCATTACCAGTGGCTAGACACAGTCAAGGAAGCACAGCCTTCAGAGTTCAGGACCTGAGCAGGGCTGTTGGTAAATGAGTGTGTCCAAGAGCTCTCTCATTGATAGGGTTACCAATGGCAAGGAACAACAAAGGTAATCTAATATTCATTGGCCCACTAGATTTTACAGAACTTCTGCAATCAATTTGTATGTAGAATTCAGTTACTGTTCACTAATAGCTGCCTAGGAAAGTAACAATAAAGAGAAAAGATGGAAAATTTTCTGATGGGCTGGGCATGAAAAGAATAACTTACAAAGACAATTGTGAACAGTTTATTTTAAAATTCATGTGCTTCATTTGAACTGCAGTCTTTGTGATCTATATATGGAAAGGAATTTAGCCAAAAGCCAGGTTTGCAGCATCTGTAGATAAGGAAAAGTATTTTATATTGGTATCTTTCTTTTCCTAGATCCACACAGCTTGAAAGAAAAGGAAGGAAGGAAAGGAAGACATAATTGGAAGAAAAGACTCCCCGCGCTCTCTCCTTCTGCGATTCAGAACCAAAGATAGCTTGAAGCATAAGTTTACGCAGTAGAGGAAAAAACTGGTGAAAGAGTGGTTCTGAAATAACTCCCCTCCCTCAATTTGCTTATAACTCCTCTCATTCCCATTTTGCTTATAAATACAAGGATATATTTATCATGTGAAAAGGTGAAAGAGACATTGTAGTCATTTGGGATGGGCAGAATTCAGAACAAAGTAATCTGAAGAGTCCTTATCCCTTCCAGATTCTCATAGCATCATTATATGTGACCTTATATTACTTGACGTTTCTTTCATGTCCTTAAGCTGAGTTGGAGGAAGTTTTTGTCTGCAATGAGCCTTATGAGAAATGGCAGCAGACTGAAGCATTATAACAGGTTGTCAACTGTTCATAGTTTAAAAACCACTCACAAGTTGTAGTCCTTGGACAATGCTATACTCTTTAAATTACTTGTTCCAGAGTCACTCGATTGACAACTGAGTATATCTTCCAAATCTAAAATGTTCGTCTGAAGTTGGAGTTTTGTGACTGTGGTTTAAATGGAGGGTGAAACTAGTTTTCTTCTTCACTCTGGTGACTCAAAATAATAATAATAATAATAATAATAATAATAATAAGAAGAAGAAGAAGAAGAAGAAGAAGAAGAAGAAGAAGAAGAAGAAGAAGAAGAAGAAGAAGCAGCAGCAGCAGCAGCAGCAGCAGCAGCAGCAGCAGCAGCAGCAGCAGCAGCAGCTGCAGCAGCATGTACCAGGCTGGTGGTCACCTTTACATAGTGGAGGAGTGGGTCAGCAGCTCACCATACTATCAAATATTTAATCAAATTTAATGCTAAAGCTGGCTTTTAGCACAGTAGCAGTCTATTAGGACTTAATCAAAATTCTTATGATTCCTCCTCTTTTCTTTCAGGTAGGGAAATTACTTCCATCAAATCTCATTTAGAATATCCATAGCACTCACAACATGAAGAAAATTATCTAGAGGTGTGAACAAGATTCTCCCTTTTCTTGCAATGTTTTTTCTTCCCCTCTTCTAGTTAAATTTTGGCCCAGTCAACATCTCTTAGAGAACCACCATGATGTAGTGGTTTGAGTGTTGGACTACAGCACTGGATACTAGGGTTCAATTCTTTGCTTAGTCATGGAAACTCACTGGGAGACCTTGGTGTGTTATATACTCTTTGGGTGTGTTACATATTCCTAGCACCAGAAAACTTCATGGTACATTTGCTTTAGGGTTGCCATAAATCAGAAATGCCTTGAAGACACACTACTACTACTAGAATATCTCTGGATGCAACAGATGCTGAATTCAAGACCATGATAGCCTTATGCTGTAGCACATTCAGGATTCAATCTGTCAATCAGGTTCTTTCCTACTGACTCATTCACACACTTCCACTGTTGAGAAACCATCTGGATCCAGAGGAAACAATAATGTATACCCTCTTCCCCATTCGAAGAATAAGAGATTCTGTGGTCCATGACTATCTGTTTTACACATGCTAACCATTCAGTTTAATTCCCAGGTCTGTGTGCAGGAAAATAATAACTGTGAAGGAAAAGCAACTTGCCTTTTTTCAGTAATACCTTTTCTTCTCATGGTTGCTTTCCATTCTGACCATTGGAAACAGGTTCTGATATTAACCATCATCTTTTGGTCCTGTGTAGAGTCACAAGCTTTCAATATGGGGGATGGGGGAACTGTACAAAGTTAGACTTATGTAGAAAGGAAAGCTGTTTGAATGCCCCTGGCTTATTCACTGCTCAAGCCAGGGCTATGGGGTCTCCAGACATTCTTTGGCCATTTTTCCATGACGGGGCTCTATGAAGTTCATCCATTTCAGCCCCATCAGGGAGGAGACCACGCCAGGAATGCTCCCCTCTGTATCCTGCCAGGTTGCTGCGGAGGGGAGCAGGCTGGCCCTGGTTCTTCTTTTCCACAACACAGCCAGGTACTTGCCATTGCTGGCCTGGGGAGGGAGGCATCACCAGTGTGCTTCTGCCCTTCTGCATGGCTGGGAAGGGCAGCAGCACTGTGCAATGGTAGATATAAAATGGATTTTTTTCCATTTTGCAAATACCATGCATAGACATCACTTGGGGGCAAGATGGTGGTAGACCAGCAACAACATTGTACAGAACCACAACCAGCTGACCGCTGCTATCCTGACCCCACAGTGGCGCAGCCCCTCATGAGGAAATGGCCTTTGTCTCTTTTTTTCACTGCCTTTCTCAAATGCCCCACTATGCCCATTTCTACACTACACTCTTATAGTGCAATTATTCCACTTTCAACATCCTATGGAATCCTGGGGTTTGCAGTTTTGGGAGGGGCCAGCCATAGGATTCCATAGGATGTTGAAAGCGGAATAATCGCACTATAAGAATGTCGTGCGGAAATGGCCTATGCGTAGCCACAGTATCATACCTTTCAACTGTCTCGGTTTGTCAGGGACAGTCCGAATTAATCCTCTGTTGTCTCACTATTTCAGCTCTTTAAAAATCTCCAATTTCTCTTTCCCCCTCCCACTTTCCCCCTCTGCCTTCAGTCTGCCTCAATTACTGCAAACTGAGTTCAAAGTGTCTAAGTAGTTTGTACTCAATTAACAGTGGGGAGAGTAGAGGAGCGGGTGGAGTATTGGCCTTCCCAGTAGGCTCAGATAAACTGCAGCAGCCTCTTTATGTGTTCTTTCTCATTAATAACCTTTGTCATCTTAACCACACACTGATGTTGCTTGACCATACATGTCCCAGTTTTCATCTGTGAAATCTTGGAGTATATGCAGTATGAGTAATCCCACTCAAAAAGAATATGCAGTATGAGTAATCTCACTCAAAAGTTGGTTGTAAGCTGGGAAAATGGGAAATGGGAAAGAATCCATGGACAAAGAAAGGGCAGGTAGAGGCAAACAGCCAGGTAGCAATTTTCCATTAGAAAACCTTCTGTTTGAAAGCACACATGCTAGACTGTTTCTTTAAAATTATATTCTTTCCCACCTACCTTGCAATACTAGGCTGCCGGATATTTAGCCACACAGCTTTTGGTTAAGGAGAGGTCTTATGGCAAACTGTTTCCCCAAAGCCCTTGACCTCCATGTTGAGACATGAGTGTGGATATGTGGCAACAACTACACTTAAAGAGATATGACTCTCCCTTCCTCTTTTTCTGTCATTTCACACTCATAATTTCCTCTTCTACCTTGACTGATAGGCAATCCCTCTGAGTTTCCTGAACAAAGAAGAGCAATTATAGCCTCTGATTAAAAAACCTCCACAGCATGATGTGCGTAAATCAAGGTAAACATTTGTCTGCAGCTCCTCTCTTTGTCCCCTTGTGAGGCTGAGGCTTTATCTTGGTTCAGTTTGTGGGAATATTCATTTGGACCTTGTTTTAGTGTCTAAGGTCTGGGAGATGAAAGGCTGAGGAACTCCAGGATCTGCAAAGAGAGATAAAGCCTGAATTTCTGGGAATGCTAAATGCAGAGCTCGCCTGTTGTCAGCTACAGACAATATTTTTTTGCGCTGCCTTTTTAGTAAGAATGCAAATAACTAGGATTGTTTCAAGGTGTGCATAACATTTACAGTGCTATATTTGGATTATTCTCCTGTTTGCATTTGAGGTAAGGTGGACTATTAATTTCTAAATATGTGAATAAATATATCGTTCAGACATTTGGATCAGTTTTACATTGAAACCTAAAAGCAGATTTGTCTGTTGTGTTGACAGCACTTTTTAGCATTTCCCAAAATTAGTCTGTTTCATTGATATATAATTGCAAATTCTATCAGAACTCTGTGCATTTGACCAGGATTTTGTATGTCTTTATAAGCAATACCTAACCATCTATTTAAATCTCCAGTGAAACTTTGTTGTTCTTCATTGCTGTCAAGCTGACTTCAACCCTATGAAGGAAAGATCACCACGTCACCCTGTCATCAGCAGGCCTGCTCAGACCTTGCAGCCTCAGTCCCAGGGCCTCTTTGATTGAGTCTATCCATCTTCCTCTTTTCCTACTATCCTCTATCTTTCCAAGCATTATTGTCTTTTTCTAGTGAGTCATGTCTTCTGATGATGCATGCAAAATACGACAGTCTAAGTTTAGTCATCTTGGATTCTAGGGAGAGTTCAGTCTTGATTTGCTCTAGGATTCATTTATATGTGTTTTTGGTAATCCGTAGAACTCTCCTCCAACCCCAATAGCAATCATAGAATCATAGAATCATAGAAATTCAGAGTTGGAAGAGACCACACAGGCCATCCAGTCCAACCCCCTGCCATGCAGGAACACCCTCAAATCAATCCCGACAGATGGCCATCCAGCCTCTGCTTAAAAACCTCCAAGGAAGGAGACTCCACTACACTCCGAGGCAGCAGATTCCACTGCCGGACAGCCCTGACTGTCAGGAAGTTCTTCCTGAGGTTCAGGTGGAATCTCCTTTCCTGCAGCTTGAATCCATTGCTCCTTGTCCTGGTCTCTGGAGCAGCAGAAAACAAGTCCCCTCCTTCCTCTACGTGGCTTCCCTTCAAATATTTAAACATGGCTATCATGTCCCCTCTTAACCTCCTCTTCTGCAGACTAAACATACCCAGCTCTCTAAGTCTATCCTCATAGGGCATGGCTTCCAGGCCTCTCACCATTTTGGTCGCCCTCCTCTGGACTTGCTCCAGCTTGTCAATATCCTTCTTGAATTGGGGTGCCCAGAACTGGACACAGTATTCAAGATGAGGTCTAACCAAAGCAGAGTAGATTGGTACCAGTACCTCCCTCGATCTAGACACCATACTCCTATTGATGCAGCCAAGAATTGCATTGGCTTTCTTGGCTGCCGCATCACACTGCTGACTCATGTTCAGCTTGTGGTCTATGAAGACTCCTAGATCCCTTTCACACGTACTGCTATCCAGCCACGTGTCCCCCATCCTATATTTGTGGATTCCATTATTTCTGCCTAAGTGTAGGACCTTACATTTCTCTCTGTTGAATTTCATTTTGTTCGCCCTGGCCCAGCTCTCCAATCTATCCAGGTCATTTTGAATTTTGATCCTGTCCTCTGGTGTATTAGCAACCCCTCCCAATTTGGTGTCATCTGAAAATTTGATGAGCATGCCCTCTATTCCTTCATCCAAGTCATTGATAAAAATATTGAACAGCACTGGGCCTAGGACAGAACCCTGTGGCACCCCGCTAGTCACTTCTCTCCAGGACGAAAAGCAGCCATTCGTGATCACCCTTTGGGTTCGGTCGGTCAACCAATTACAAATCCAACTAACAGTAGCCCTGTCCAGCCCACATTTTACTAGCTTCGTTGCAAGAATGTCATGGGGAACTTTGTCAAAGGCCTTACTGAAATCGAGATATGCTACATCCACAGCACTCCCTTCATCTATCAAGCTAGTAACTCTATCATAAAAAGAGATAAGATTAGTCTGGCATGACTTATTTTTGAGAAATCCATGTTGGCTTCTCGTGATTACCGCGTTGCTTTCTAAATGATTAGAAACTGACTGCTTAATGATCTGCTCCAGGATCTTTCCGGGTACTGATGTCAGGCTGACTGGGCGATAATTATTTGGGTCCTCTTTTTTTCCCTTCTTGAAGATGGGGATAACATTTGCTCTCCTCCAATCTGCTGGAACTTCTCCTGTCCTCCAAGATTTCTCAAAAATTATAGCAAGCGGTTCCGAAATGACCTCTGCCAGCTCTTTTAATATCCTAGGATGCAATTCATCTGGCCCTGGAGACTTGAATTCATCCAATGCGGCCAGGTATTCCTGTACCACCTCTCTACTTATTATGTGCCTCATTTCCTCTGCTTCCTCCCCTGCTCCCCAACCGCCAGGTTGAGTGCTTGTATCCTTCTGGGAAAATACGGAGGCAAAGAAGGTGTTAAGTAGCTCTGCCTTTTCTCTCCCCCCTATGAGTAATTCGCCATCTTCTCTGCGTAGCGACCCTACTGTCTCCTTCTTTTTCCTTTTGCTGCGGACATATTTAAAAAAAACCTTTTTATTGTTTTTAATGTCTCTGGCCAGCCTAAGCTCGTTCTGTGCTTTAGCCTTTCTGACTTCCTCCCTACATCTCCTGGCTACTTGCTTAAATTCTTCTTTGGTGGTTTCCCCCTTCTTCCATTTCCTATACATGTTTCTCTTAACTCTTAGCTCAGCTGAGAGTTCTTTAGTCAACCATTCTGGTTTCTTCAGATGCCTTCCATTTTTCCTCCTTAATGGCACTGTTTTAGACTGTGCCTTCAGTATCTCCTTTTTAAGGAACTCCCATGCCTCCTGAACTCCTTTCCCTTTAACTATTCCTGACCACGGAATTCCAGCCAGCAGCTCCCTAAGTTTACAGAAGTCCGCTTTTTTAAAATCTAAGATGAGTGTCTGGCTACCCTTATCTTCTCCTTCCCACTGAATGCTAAATTCCAACAGGGCATGGTCACTCCCCCCTAAAGAACCAACCACTTCTACCTCATTCACAAGGTCATCCCTGTTGGTCAAGACCAGATCTAGAATATTTGATCCCCTTGTGGCGTCTTCCACCTTCTGGACCATGAAGTTGTCTGCAAGACAAGCAAGAAACTTGCTGGACCTTGCTGTCTTGGCAGAGTTTGACTGCCAGCATATATCCGGGTAATTGAAATCTCCTATTATTACTGTATCCCTCCTCTTTGAATGTGCAGTCATTTGGTTGAGGAAGGCGTCATCCAAGTCCTCAGCCTGGGTTGGAGGTCTGTAGTAAACCCCCACCAGAATATCCCTATTGTTTCTCGCTGCCTTAATTCTTACCCATATGCTCTCTACCTGGCTTTCTGGGTTTAAGTCCTGGATCTCTTCACAGGTGAAAACATCCTTGACATACAAGGCTACTCCTCCTCCTTTCTTGTTTGGTCTATTTTTACAAAATAGGCTATATTCCTATATTCCAATCATGAGACTCATCCCACCAGGTCTCAGTGATGCCTATCAAATCGTATTTATTTTCTTGTACTAGGAGTACAAGCTCATCCTGCTTGTTTCCCATACTCCTTGCATTAGTGTAGAGACACTTAAGTCCCTGGGCCCTTCCTGCAAGTCCTGTACTATTGATTCTACTCCTCCCGCCATTGGCCACTTGTACTACTTGTCCAGTATCATTTGGGCCTTTTACCCCTGTGTTCTCTGAGTCCTTGCCCTAAATAATATTGTCTCCCTCCCCAGTGGAACTTAGTTTAAAGACCTCTTAATCTTCCTTGCAAGACTGTTAGCAAAAACATTCCTGCCAAGTTTTGTGAGGTGCAGCCCATCCCTCGCCAGAAGCCCATGTTCATGGAAATTCAGGCCATGTTCCAAAAACCCAAACCGTTGTTGGCGGCACCATGTGCGGAGCCAGTTGTTGACCTCTACTATTGCCCTTTCCCTACGTGCGCCGTATCCTTGAACGGGGAGGAGAGACGAAATGACCACCTGCACACCAAGGTCCTTAAGCTTTGTCCCCATACGCTCGTAGTCCTTGGCAATGTGGCTTAAGCTGCTCCTTGCAGTGTCATTGGTTCTGACATGAACCAAAATGAGGGGCTTATAGTCAGTGGGTTTGACTAGCCTGGTTAGCCTCTCCGTTACGTGGTTGATCCTGGCCCCAGGAAGACAACAGACCTCTCGATTGAGCTTGTCCGTTTTGCAGATTGCTGTTTCAGTTCCTCTTAGCAAAGAGTCCCCAACAACCAGAACTCGCCTCTTCTGAGGCTTCCCCTGGGCTCCTCGATAAGCGTGTTTTACTAGGACTGCCTGAGCATTCTGTTGAGGCTGGAAGCGTTGATCTAGTTCCTGTTGCCGATGTTGGATTCTTTCTTGTTGACATTCTGTTCCCTCTGCGTAGTGCTCCTAGTGCAATAGCAGTTACATTTCTATACAGCTTATCAGTGCAAAGCACTCCCTAAGCAGTTTACAATGTGTTTTTAGTTAATTGCCTCCAACAAGCTGGGTACCCATTTTACTGACCTACGGAAGGACAGAAGCTGAATCAACCTGGATGCCTGCAGAATTGAACTCACAACATTGTGGCTACAGTATTGGCATTTAACCACTGCATCACTACATTTCAAATGAGTTGATTTTCCTTCTATCAGCTTTCCTCACTGTCCAGCTTTCACAACCCTACTAAGGAATTGGAAATATGATGACATGGACCATCCCAGCTATAGAATTCAATGACATATCTTTACACTTCATGATCTTGGCTAGGTCCTTCATAGCTGCTGTTCCGAGTCCTAGTCCTGTTCTGATTTCTTGACTGCAGTCTCTATTCTGATTAATTACTGAGCCAAGGTATAAGAAACTGTGAACTATTCCAATGTCTTTATCATCTGCTTTAGAGCCAGCATTGTGTGGTAGTTTGAATGTTGGGTTACAGTCCTGGAGACCAGAGTTTGATTCCCTGCTCAGCTGTGAAAACCACTGGGTGTCATTGGATGTGTCACATACACTTAGCCCTAGAAAATCCCATGATAGGGTTGCTTTAGGGTCACCACAAGTCAGAAATGACTTGGTACACAACAGCAACAATAATCTCTACTTTAAAGTTACATTAATCATCTGTGTTTGTTATTTTTGTTTTCTTCAAGTTCAACTGTATTTGTATTACTCTCTTTGTATTTTCTTCCTTGACTTTCTTCAGTAATCTTTCCAAGTCTTTTATATTTTCTGCTAGTTATATGGAATTATTTGCATATCTTAAACTGTTGATATTTCTTCCTTCAGTGTTCACGCCTTCTTCCTCCAAGTCTAATCCTGCTATCTGTATAACATACGCAGCACATAAGTTAGACAGATAATGTGATAAAATTCAGCCTTGCTTGACCCCCTTGCCAATTGGAAACCATTCCATTTCTCTGTTTTCTGCTCTGACAGTAAACTCGTATCCTGAGTACAGGTATACATCAGGACAATCAAGTGTTGTGGCATATCTGTTTATTTAAGAATGATAGTTTTTCATGAACTACACAATCAAAGGCTTTGCTATAATCTATGAAGCACAAGCCGATTCTGACATTCTTTGCTGTGCTTCATTATCCATTGTATGTTTGCAATATGTTTCCTAGTGCCTCTTCCTTTCCTGAATCCAGATTGGGAATTTGGCATTTCTTGCTTTATTATATGGTAAAAATCTTTGTAGTAGAATTTTGAGCATCATTTTGCTTGCATGGGGAATTAATGTAATGGTCCTGTGGTTACTGCAAACCCTGGCATCCCCTTTCTTGGAGATTGTAATGTATATTGAGCTTTTCCAATCTGTGGACAATTCTTTTGATTTCCATATTTGTTGAGAGATTTCAGTTGGAACTAGAGCAAATTCTGCCTCTGTAACCAGAAGCAACTCTACTAGTATATCATCTGCTCCTGGTGATTTATTTCTCTCAACTGCTCTGAATGCAGCTTCTACTTCACTTTATAAAACTGTAAGTTCACCTTTAAATGGTTCTTCTTTGAATGAATTTGTCACCCCTTCATCTTTTTTATAGTTCTCCCTCCATATTTTCAAGTTTGACCTCTACAAACTTGATTACATGCCAGGTGCTCATGGTGTTCCCTCACTTGTTCTGGTGGGAAACAAGGGGACAGGAGGGGGAGTGTTAGGAGGAAAGGTGCACATGTGTGTTCCCTTGTTTGCTTGCTGGGGCAGCAAAGGGATGGGGGAAGCTTGAGGAGGGAAGACACATGAGTGCATTCCCTCACACACTTGGGTAACAAGGGGATAGGAGTAAGGAACACGAGGAGGGAAGGCACTCATATGCATTCCCTCACTCACATGGGCAGAAGGGAAAAGATATTTCAGGTTTTTCCACTTTCATGAGGGCCCTGTGACCTCACATGAAAGTGGAGGGCCAACTGTGTATAGTTCTACAGTGTATAATTTCTACATCTTTCTACTTGTACTTGTTCATGTAGTGTGTCCACTTGTTGGTCAGACAGCATTCTCATTCTTGGTTCAAATTTGTCTTTGGTTTCTCTGATCTTGTCAAAGAGCTGTCCTGTTCTTTTGTTGTTATTGTCATCTTCTATTTCTCTGCATTGATTTTTATAGTACAGTAGCCCCTCCTCATTTGCGAGGGTTAGAGGCACAGAGCCCTCATGAAAGTGGAAAAACTGCAGATAACTCCAACCTCCTGTGATTCCCCTCCCATTCCCCTCTGGAGCTTCCACCTTCCCATTCCTTTGCCTCTGGCCTGGTGTTGGGAGGATGGAAAAAAAGACAACCTAAAAGGCTTACCAGTACTTTCCCCTCAGACAGAGAAGAGGGGAGTTCTGGAGTTCTAATTATTTCTACTGGCCATCTTGAGAAGAGAGCACCTGACCAGTCAGCAACCAATACACAGCAAAATGTGTAGCCGCATGGGAGAGAGGATATGCCTCCAGCTGTTGGAAGGGGGCTTTGCTCACCCAAAAGAAAAAAAGTCCATTTTAAACTCAAACCTTGGAAGCCTGGGGTGAGGAATGCAAGGGATGGGGGTGGAATGCCAAGGAGGCAAGTACATGCCTTGCAAATAATCAAATTCACAAAGGTCAAACCCACAAATGTACAGGGAGGACTATAGCACTTCTTGTCCCTGAGCACAAGTTGTTGAACAGATCCATTCAGACCCTGACCTCATTTCTGTCACCGGCCATTTCCGCACTGAAGTGTTAAAGTGCTGCTATTCCACTTTCAATGCCCTGTGGAATTCTGGAGTTTGTAGTTTACTGAGACCAAAGAGCTCTCTGGCTGAGAATTTGAAGTGCCCTTCCCTAAACTACAAACCCCAGAATTCCATAGGAGGTTGATAGTGGAATAGCAGCACTTTAACACTGTAGTGCAGAAATGGTGACCTTCTCATTTCTCCTGAATGAGAGCCAGTGTAGTGTAGTGGTTTGAGTGTTGGAAGATTCCAACAGAGGACAGAGTTTTAATCTCTATTTGTCCATGGAAACCCACTGGGTGACTTTGACCTAGTCATACTCTTTCAGCCTCAGAGGAAGGCAAAAGCAAACCCCATGAACAAATCTTGCCAAGAAAACCCATGATAGGGTCACCTTAGGGTCACCATATGTTTAAAATGATTTGAAAACACATAACAGAAGTCAGAAATAGCTACACTGCAAAAATGTAAGAACAATTCATTAATACAGTCTACCATTTGGCCTACAGAGAATTTATAATCCTTGTAAGTGTTATGTTGCCCCATATGTAGCAAAAGGAAAATACATATTTGAGAAGTAAATGCCCCAGCAGAAGTCTGTTGCAGATGAATTAATGAACAGCAGAAAGATAACCAAATCCATTGACAATAGAAACTCATGCTTTAGTTTTTGAACTGGGGAGACAAGGGTCACAAGGCCATCACCTTCTTTCCTTGTCAAAGCTCTCCCCATACCAAAAATTCTGCAAAATACTTTTTAGCATTCTATGTCTTTGACATCCACGTAAGACAGGTCAGAATTTGACAAAAAGAAAAGTTGTGTCAATTCTTTTAATATGTAAAGATCCTGGAAAAACTATGCTGTTCAAGATTGTCCAGAGACTTCCACAGGTAATCATAAATTTGATCCCAGGGACACCACTGACTTCCATGTCAAAACAGGGGACTACAAAAAGAGGAAGAAAATGTGTCACTAACGAGATAAGAATTCTGTGCTTTTTCCAGCAGTGGTTTTGGAAAACACTCTACTTTATAAAAACAATGAAGCAGGAGAAGGGAAGATGGAACAGATTTTAAAGGCAGTTTTTAACAGGATAGTTTTTTCCATCCACATAATTTGCTGAAATACTAACAGGGTAGAACAAAGGAGCTATCTGGCACCACACTGTGTTCGTAGTTTTACTTCAAAACATGACAAGAAGTTGGTGTGCACAGAAATTACAGAAAAAAGGCTTCTTGTAATTTATTCATATGCTCTGAAATCTGATATTCTTTTCAAAGAGAAATCTCAAAATAAAGGCAAACTAAAACAAAATGGGATAAGGTTAAAACAATACTTGGGACAGCAGAATGTCAGTCTTTATCCTATCACTTCTGTGCCCGTATGACAGAAAATTTGATTATGTACCTATAGAACCACATGCTAATTTGAACCCCACAGAGTACCAAGCTGGTGAAGTACTACTGGATGATTGCTTATCTCTGCACTCCTTTATCAGGACTACAGCCAGGATATGTCATTTCCATCTCATGAGCATCTGCAGGATCCAGAGGTTCCTGACTGTAGAGATTGCCCATATGCTTGCCCAGGCCTTGGTTATCTCATTGCCTGGATTATTATAACAGCTTAGTGGCAGGTTTGCCTTCCTGCTTCCCTCTTCCTCTGGTTTTAATTCAGAACAATGTCGTCTGGGTTGTTTTAAAACTCCCTAAATATTCATCTGTTTCTTCACCCCATAGATCCCTTCACTGGCTTCCAGTTAGGGCCAGGACCTGTTTCAAACTTTTGGTTATGGTACTCAAGGCCTTGCATTCTAACTTCCCTCTTTACCTTGCAGCTCAGCTAGTATGATATGCTCCATCCCAGAATTTGACATCTACAGGCAAAGGATTACTAATCATTCCACCAATGCATACAGCAATGTCAAGGATGAGAGCCTTTCAAGATCTGGTTTTGCATCTGTAGAACGGGCTTCCTTTGGACCTCTGGCTGGAAAAGAATCTCACCCATTTTTGTAAAGGGCTGAAGCTCTTCCTTCCTCTTTGATTCACCCTCTTAAGCCACTGAGTTGTGTTGAAGGTGCTGAGATGAGTAGTGAACTGATGGGGTGCTGGGGATTTCAGTCCGTGTATTGTTATACTGTTATTTATTTTCTTTGTCCCTTACTGTATATGTTGATGAAAAGGACGTTAAACATTATTATGATCATTATTGCAACAGCTTCAAGCCAATACAGGCCTATATTGATTTAATGGCTCTAACTGATGTGTGGATCTTACCGTTAATGATCACATAGACAAAATAATTATTCATTCAAAAGTCATTTTCCTCTTTTTTTTATTTAAGGCTGATTTTAACATTTCAGATATGTTATTGTTGCATATAAATTTTCTCATTGAAAAATTCAGGATGTCAGGAGTAAATAATTTTGATGCCTTTTCAAAGAAATGATGCTTACTGCAACTTGGAGTGTGACATATATTACCAAGGACCAGAAAGTTTTTCAGAACAGAACTACAGCTTCTTTACCTTCACCGTGAAGATAGTGAGTCAGTCCCCAGCTCTTTCTTCCCTTTCCCTTTAGAAGGAAAAACCTGGGACCAGACATATCAGTAACTGTCAGAATGACAGGTCAGGTTCTGGTTCTGGACTCTTTGGATAGGCAATAGCCACTGTGGGCTTTCTCTTTTGGTTGAACTGCAGTTAACTGCTGTACCTCGGGGGGGGGGGAAGTGACATTGCATTTTCAAGTGCCTGCGTAGAAGATAGGGGAGGGTCATGAGACCCACTGCCTCAGCAATAGTGCATGGGTGACAAATAAGGCACTGAGACATACAGTTTGGGCATGGGACCCTTGGGTCCAGACCTAGCAACTCCCTTACCTGGGACACAAAATGATCAACAATTTCTCTTTTAAAAAAGCAGTTTGGTTTGATCTACTGTAAGCCATAAGGTAACTTGCAAAAGCTCGCTTTCTTATGTAGACAGTGGTTTTAAAATGCAATTAAGGTTGTAAACTTAAAAATTTCCCAGGGACTGTGTGGCATTAGTGGTTTAGGTGTCAGAGTTGGACTCTGGAGACCAGGGTTCAAATCCCCACTCAGCCATGGAAACCTGCTGGGTGACCTTGGGCAAGTCACACTCTCTCAACCTCAGAGAAAGGCAAAGGACCCCCCCTCAGCAAATCTTGCCCCCAAATCCTGATGATAGGATCACTATAAGATCACCATAAGTTGGAAATAACTAGGAAGGCAGACAATACACAGATGCACAGATGCACACACACACACCAAGCCTGCCTAACTTATTATCCATCATTCTCCATCCAAATGGAGACCACCCAGCAGGTGCCATGGTGTGCTTCAGACTGTAGGGCACTCCTGATGGCATGCTAGATGTGTGATACTCCACTGTTTTTACGGTCCCAAACAAGCTTCAACAATAAAGAAAAGGCCTGACAGGCCATTAGAGATGAATGAAGGACATTTCAGCTTGGTGAGGAACAAGTTAGGCAGCCCTAGCATAGGAAGTGGATGGTAAATGAGGTAGTTTTAGACTCTGATTTCAGAGAATGATGCTGAGTTCATTAGTACAGTTAGTACCTAATTTTTTCTTCTTTTCTTATTAAGCCAGTGTTGCACAGAAAGCCATAGATTAATGAATGGGCACATGGTTTGTATGTAGATATTTCATATAACTCTTGGTATGGTTGGAAATGAAAAGCAAAAGAGACTGCTTCATTCATTATAGACAATACCAAGCTAGGCAGAGCCAATAATACGACTTGCTATGTTCCAGTTTTTATAAAGGATCTTTTATTCAAGGCCCATATGCAGTATTTTGTTAACTTCTGTGATCCTGATGAGTTTCAGAGAGCAAAGGACATTATGTTTAAAGAGGTACAGGACATCATGTATAAATGCCCACGGTAGAATACCATTCCAAAATCCATTATGTACCCTTTCAAAGAACAAATATGTATGGATCTGAAGGGATAAATTATTTTAAAATAGCTATGCATTGCCACATTGACATTTTATTTTAGATATTTATTTGGCATTTCTTCTATCTCAGTCCAACACATTCTTTCTACCAGCTTCAAAAGCCTTTATTAAATAACTAACATATAGCATGTAGTGATATCTTTTCAGTCCAAAGCATTATGGCCTATGTGAATTTATGGGCTGTGCCATTGAACCAGGATTGGAAGAGTTGTGTGATTTTGTGTTGATATTAGGGGATCAGAACTAAGCAAAGGGCCTCAGCCCCAAGTCAATAACTATGGACAGACTTATTATGTGAGACAAGTGATTACCATTTTTGTCTTGTCTGAGTTATGCAGACATTTGCACTGTGTAAGTTTAAAGTACCATTACCTTTTGTCATTATAAAGAAATAATAATAATAATAATAATAATAATAATAATAATAATAATAATTAAAAAATTATTTATCTTCACAACGCAGCTTCACTCCAGATCACTGCCTATCAAAAGTCAGAATTTTCACAAAGCCTCATTACGTTGGTAGAAGGAATGAGTTAGTTCTGGGGATGGGCAGGGAAGAGTTGCCAAATATTCGTCTAATATAAAATGGCAGCAATGCTATTCCTAGATCTTTTAAAATTCTATATCCTTTCATCATTCAGATCTGTACACGTTTGTTCTTTGAGAGGAAGCATGATGAATATATATATTCTAGTAACTATTTCCAAGAGTGAATGCTTTTAAAGCTCTTGGCTGGTTCAGGAGAACCTATCAAAATCATGGGTCAAAACCCCCCAGTAATTGGGATGTGGAAACTAAATCACTAGCTACAGAGCATGGAGACTGAATAATCAAATCAATAGGTGGTCATTAGAGATTCCAATGCTCTCATTAGAAGGTCCTGTGTTTGAATTATAAGAGCATTCATAAATAGAAGCTACAGGAAACCATATTATACACCTAGCTTCACTATATCAAAATCACATTTGCCAGTTGGCTAATACATATATTTTCCACTATAGAGGAACTTTATACATGCAAACTAACCCTATGTTATCATCACTCTCAATTTTACCTGAAATTAACATTGTAACAAGGGAGACAGGGGAATGATTTTCTGGTACGGGTCCTTTCTGTTCTTGGTCTGGACAACACAGAGGAAGGATCTGAGAAGCTTCCTGATTGAAGTCAGGAATTTGCTCATTTAGCAGACTGTTCTCCTTCTGACACTGGCAATTGGCGGCTTCCATGTCAGTAAAGCAATGAGTCTGCTCCAGGGTTTTAGTAATAACTTTTTGCAGGAATTATCCAAAGTGCTGGACTTTAAAAAAGGTGCTGAACCCCAAACAAGTCCAGAAGCTTGGAGACCCTCTTTATAGTTCAGACTAAAAGACAAAGGAGATCCACCAACTCCATTGACATAGAAGCAAACAGTTGCTGCTGCTTTATAGGCAAATGCTTAGCCAATTAGTTTATCCTTCAGAAATCCTAAAGATAAATCTTTTAATGCCTCTTTCTTCACCTTCGTTTTAATAGTACCTATTTATCAGTGACAGTTCCTGTTCTCCTAAATCTGTGCCTATTAAATCATTGGATTGGATCAAGACTTAGTCATACACAAGGAAGGCCATAGATATTAATCATAGCTTTAGATTTAGGAAATAAATTTCATTTTTGTGGACTATAAGCCATGTAATCCAAAAAAATAACATGTGTACAATCCAATCCTAACTCTAAAGACAGACTGGCTGAAGTGGGTTAAGATGAGGCTTAAGGCAATTCTGGTGGCTGAAATGGCCCTAGGCCTGCTGAACTTCCCTTATGCCAGCAGAGCCCCCTGATGCCAGCTGATCTCAGAGATCCACCAGATCAGCCAGCAAAAGGGCTGAGACTGAGTGGCTGAACAGCCAGAAAGGAGGCAGGAAGGGTGTGGAGTAAGGAAGAAGCCAAGTTACTCTGTATCCAAATCTCACTCAGCCCAGAGATATGGCCCCTGTGCCACCACAAAAGGTAAGCCAAGGTTAGCGTTGACCTAAGTAATTTCCGACACATGGAAACCAGTGGGACAACCCCCAGAATAAAATTCCCAAGTTCCAATCTGTCAGTAGGAGCCATAATTATCCTGAAAGGACCGAGGTTTGTCACAGCACAACTTCAGCCAGCCTAATGTCAGCTCAGGCAGCTCTTGGTCCATTTGATGAGTTAGGATTGCACTGCAAATTATAGTAATAAATTCAAGCCCACTGATTTTGATAGGTCTCCTCTAAATATGAGAAAGTCTAAACTGAGCACAATATTTTTGTTTTGCCTTTCAGGACATATTGGAAATATCTTTTCACTCAAAAAACATATTTTGTGAGTAAATCTATATATACATACATAAATATACTCACCTCAGTGTTGTAGGGACAGAGGAGTAAGGGGGCGATGTGCCCTTGGCAGCACTTTTTGGGGGCACTGCCACTCCTTGCTTGCCCTGTGTGCACTGTAGTCCCACTCACATGCACCGACACCCCTCCCCTGAGTGCCATAGCCCTGCCCATGCATGCTGTAGCCCCGTCTACATGCACCATAGTCCCTCCCCTCCCCTGTGCCATAGCCATGCCCACATGTACCATAGCCCTGCCCCCGCCCCTACCCCACTTGTGCCAAGCTAAGCCACTGTCTCACTTGTGAGTAAGATCAACTGAATACAGTGGGGCTTGTTTCTTCTGTAAATACACAGAGGCTTTCTCTGATATTTGTTGTTGTTGTTTGCTGTATGCTTCCAGATTGTTTCTGACTTACAGTGTCCCTGAGGCAAAGATTTTCTGAGGCTGAGACTGTCTGATGCGCCCAAGGTCAACCAGTGGGATTCCATGGCCAAGTGGGAAATCAAAACCTAAGCCATTTCCACGCTAAACTTTTATAGTGCTATGATTCCACTTGAAACATCCTATGGACCTGGGGTTTGCAGTTTCAGGAGGGGCCAGCCCCTCCTGAAACTGCAAACCCCAGGATTCCATAGGATGTTTCAAGTGGAATCATAGCGCTATAAAAGTCTAGTGTGGAAATGGCCCTAGTCTTCAGGGTCATAGTCCAATGCTCAAACCACTATATCATGTTGGCCTGATATTTACATATTTATAATTTAAGAAATATATAAAATTTATATTTTAAATTTATATCCTGCCTTTCAATAAAAATATGGTACTTGTGGTGGCTACTTGGGAGCTCAGTGGGGACCTCTCATGAACAAAGAATATCAGGACACATATTGGAAGACACTGCTAGTTTGGTTCCAAGAATACCTGTGGGCATTTGAGATGGCTACACTGGCATGCATACTTAGGACTTTCTGAAATATTCAGATCACCAGATGATCTGCATCTTGACTCATGCTTTTACACATCACAGTCAAATTGACTTATCACAGAGTGAAGTATTTAAGCACTAGCTGTTGCCCAAATCATTGCTTTCTTTTAGAGAGCAAATAATTGTGAACCTTTGGCTTTGAGAAATCGCAAACAAAGTTGAAAACAAAGAGATCCCCTCCTCTTGGCTTCTTTTTCTTCAAAATAATACACAGCACCAAAGGAAATGTTTAGCTGACTGCCACTCCTTGAAAAGGAGAAAATATTTAATTAAAGTATATATTTCCCCTGTTTGTGTTCTAACAATGAAACATAATTTCCTAAATTCTGCTTCAAAAGTAATAGCCTAGGGAAATTATTTACTCCTTGTTGCTTATTTAGCAGCCTGGGCCAATAATTACAATAGGGAAACACAATTATCCATTTGCTGTGTTTTAAACTGTTATCATTTAATGCTTACCAGCACGTGGGCAGAGTTACTAATAAGCATGATGACACTCACAATATTTGCATAGCACTGCAAACCTACCAGGATATGAATGTAATTGTCTGTCCAAGCTGCCATGATTCCACCCCAAAGCTGCAGCTAATTTCATACTTGTGATTTCCTGGCCAATTTTTCACTAACCAAGAACCAGTCAATCCAATCATTAGACCAGGACAGGAGACTACACAGAATACACAGGCCATACCCTCCTTGTCAGCACACTTAAATACCTCTGTCTTCATCTGAGTCCTTGCCAAAATAGTGTCCAGAAGTGAGATCACATTGTTTCCTGCTGCCCTTTTGACAAAGACTCTGACAAAAATAGAAGTACTTGGGGGTGCAGGGGATCAAGGAGAGTTCTGTATGTGGACGGGGTGGTTTTGCATGTTTTAGGGACTCTCCATGCTGTTTTTTGGTGGGAAAAGTGCCCCTAAATCATGTCAAAATCTTTTTTTGAATATCTGGGTGGGGGTGGGATTGAGGACCTTTGGGGAACTGGCAGGGTGCTTCAAGGGCTTCAAAAGTGGGGTCCAGAAGACCCATGTAGCCCACGGGCTGCACTCCTCTACCGACCTATTTAGCCTTCCAGGAAAGTCTACTACAAAGCATGAAAAGTCATATTCCTTCTGCTCACACATACAGAGGAGGCTGTAGGGAAAGATACGTGTGGGAAGTGGTCCATGCTGCAAATATTATTTTGCTCCCATCTACTGGGCAAGTAGGGTGGGTCAAAGGAATTTTTGACTCACCTCACTGAGTGAAGGGCATTTGCAAATACTGTTATGTGTCCATACAGTTAAAGATGGCAGAGGCTCTTTTTCAAAACGCAGATATTCGCCACTGAACACCTCATATTAAACGAACAATCAAAAAGAAGATGAAGCCATGATTTTCTCCTTGTGCATGCCCTAAATCAGTGGCAGTTTCTTCTCAGAGGTCAATAGTTCTTATTTACTATGCAGCAACAATTAATTTATAGATCTATCGTAGTTTATTAACTAACAATCCAATGGCTGATGCACCAATAAAAATCCCCAGTGAGTGATACACCATTTCAAGGGCCATTCTTGCTGCTTTATCAAATTTGTGCTACTGTCAAAATTGGTATCTCCCCCCCGCCCCAAATGGGCTTCTCTTGTTTTTACCAAGATTGCCTGATGAGCTTACATCCGCTGGCAGCTTATGATTAATTCTTTTGACTTTGCTGTCAATTGGACCTGTAGTTGAGGGCCTTTCTGCATTACACTGGCCCTTTTCGCACTGGCTTTCTGTCGCGCGACAGCCCCGTGAGCCTCGCGGGAGTGGTAGCGTCGCTCTGCACGACGCACTCCCACTTCCGCCATGCTCACGGGGATGCAGCGGTGCGATCGCGGGTTTTTTGATTTTCGCCTCGAAGTGAAAATCACCCGCGCTCGCGCAACGCTCCCGGCGCCCAGGCGCACTTACCTCCTGTGCAGAGTGTCGGGGAGGCGGCCGGGCCGTGCTTTCTTCCCTCCGCCCCTGCGGAAGGGGCGGGGCGGGGCGCTAGCGCGACGGACACGACACCTCCTGCTTCGTGCGCGCGCGGGGGGGACGGACGCAAGAGCCTCCTGCTTTGCCCCGGGGGGGAGGGCGGCTCGCGTGAGAAGCCTCCTCTGGTGCCGCTTCCTCCCTCGTTCCTTCACCTGCGGAAGGAAGGAGGGGAAAACGGCAGCCTCCCGGAGGAGCCTTCTCGCGCGAGCCGCCCTCCCCTGCTTGCGCGAGAAGCCTCAATGCGAAAAGGGCCACTGTTATAGTGCTATTATTCCACTTTCAGCATCCTGTGGAATCCTGAGACTTGCAGTTTAGGGAAAGGTATTCAGAATTCTCAGACAGACAGCTCTTGGGCCCCAGGAAACTACAAACTCCAGAATTCCACAGGATGCCAAAAGTTGAATCATAGCACTATAACAGTGTAGTGTGGAAAGGCCTCAGTCTTTTAATGATATGCTACCTTTGCCAAGCAGGACTCCCTGCCAGTTGTTTGCATTGGCTGCATAAAAGGCAACACAGGGAGCTAGATAGGCCTAAGTTACAAGAGGAAGTTCTGGCCAAAAAAGAAGATAGTATTCGAATATGATTTTGGCAGTTTATTTTGAAACTGAGTGCTAATTGCATGTCTACTCTCCTTGTTATTTAGGAGTGTAATAAACACTTAATAACTAATGTAGCTAGATGCCCTCCCATTTTTCTAACTGCAATTATCAGTTTTCCAAATGCAGTTTTTTTTTTCCAACTGCACATTTTTTTCCAGCTGTGTTTTTTGTGCTCACCTGATGTTAAACCTCCCCTTCTCCCTGAGAGCTGCCTGGTATATTTTTTGTTTAAAAAGGAGATCATGGCAAGCCTTGTGGTAGTAAGTAGTCACCTAAGCATTGAATGTTGTATTTATGGTGTTAATTTGCAGTGTCAAGACGAGGACCATGTTGTACTTGCCCATCATGTACCTTTTAAGAATAAGGGGCTTGCCTGAAAAATAAACAAAATGGAAACCCTTATAAAACACAACAGAAAGAGGTTGTATGGAAAGAGACAAGGCTTTTAGGAGCTAAACATCCAGACTTTACCTCAATAGGAGAATAGATCAGTTTTGCTTTCTCCTATATTCACTTTTTAAAAATGCTTTCTGTTGAATTTATGAAGAAATTTGCAAATTTGGGAAAACTCTCTTCAAAAAGCAAAGCCAATCCCCCCCCCGTTCTGGCAAAACCCCACCTATTACTTATTCATTGGAATATCATATGGTCCACTGAATCCCAGGGACACCATGCAGACAGAGGGGGAACTAAAAGCCTTATTAATTTTTTGGGTGATTTAATGAGAATTATATAAAATGAGTCTCAAAGTCACCAGGTTGCCTACAGTTCTCAGCAGTTTCTAAAAAGAACCAGGTCTGGGCAACTGAAATTTCTGTTGCAAGTTTTCATCAGCAAGATTATTATTATTCCTTGCCACACTTCAATTGTAATTTATTTTTTCACGGCCTTGTTTGAAAAAGAAGAGGAGTAAGGAGGCAGCATAAACAACTGAAACACCAGTAAAACAGATAAAAAAAAATCTTAAATGGTACATTGCAGTCAACAACAAATTTTAGAATTGACAAATTCTCTCCCTAAGATGCACTTTGACATTATATTGTAATATACAATCATCTTTATGTACTAAAATAACTTCTGTTCTGAAATTAACTTGTAAAATGGCACCATGGTGGCCTATGTTTACTATTTCTCATTAATCTGCATATGAGCTCAAGCTTAGAAAATGAATTAAAATGAAAGAATGTGGGTCCTTTTAATTTTCAGCCTCACTTGCTGTTGCTGTTGTTGACCTTCAGGTCATTTCCAACTTATTACAACCCTAAGATGAACTTACGGGGTTTTCTTGGTAAGATTTGTTCAGATAAGGTGGGATTGCCTTTGCCTTCATCTGTGGCTGGGAGAGTGTGACTTGCTGAAAGTCACTGGATAGGTTGCCATTGCCAAGAGGGATTTGAACCCTGGTCTCCAGAGCTGTAGTCCAGCTGTAGCTGTCTCACATGCTGTACAACTCTGGCTACCAGCGGCTGGGACTTATAAAAAAGAGAATACTATTGAAATGGAGCGTACTATACTACTGTTCTCCTAGTAGGCTTTCTTTGGACATCTGGGGCTCTTTCATACTACACATTTACAATTCTATGAATCCACTTTAACTGCCATGCTGCATCCTATGGAATCCTGAGGTTCTTAGTTTGGTGAGGCATTGGAGCTCTCTGGGAGAGAATTCTAAATGTCCCTTCCTCAACTGCATTTTGTTTTAATTTGTTATAAATTGCCTTGGTCCTGTGTCAGGAGAAAGGTACATATCTATATATATGAATAATAAATCCAAGGATTCCATAGGATGTTGCTATGGCAGTTAAAGGCCTTTTCTGCACCTTACCTTTCTTTGGTGCTGGGGTGCGGGGATCGTGTGAGCAGCCTCCAGCGAGAGGCTCTTGCGTTCCCGCTGCTTCAGCTCCACATGAGCCGCCTGCTCCTGAGCAGGTAGTGTGAGAGCCCCACCTCTTCCTTCCGCAGCACAGCCCAGGAGGCTCCGGAGGTTCCATACGCATGGCAAGTGTGCATGGAGCCCTGGAACAATGTGCGATTGCGCACCATTTTCAGCTGAAAGCCGAAAATGAAAAAGTCTGAGTGGCACCTGCCTTACACTGGAGCGTTGTGCGATTGTGAGTGCGTCATGCAGATAGCTCCTCACAATTGCGTGATGCTCCAGGCGCCCTTTTGCATGGCAAATGCCATGCGAAAAGGGCCATAGTGAAATCATAGCTCTATAACAGTGTAGTGCAGAAGGGTCCCAATTGGGTATTGTAAAAACAGAATGCTGAACAAGAATGGAAGTTGTACCCAGGTATTTGACCCTATTCCTGACAGAGATTCAGAAATGGAAAAGCTGCTCTACAACCTGGAACGGCAGTGGGAGGAGTGGCCATAAGACGAACAGCCCCCTCATCACCTTGCAGCAATGGTTCACCTCGATCCAGCATAAACTTTGGTTGTGTAGGGGTTCCAATCCTATACAAATGTAAACAAAGCAAGGCGTAAACATGTAGGCTCTTCATTCAGTGTGTGGATAGTAGTGGCAGGGCTGAAGATCTTGGGGCAGGAATTTGTAGTGTAGCAATGCTACCGTGAGACCATAAATAGATTCCTTCACACACACACACCTCATATGGAGAGGTTTATATCTAGCACTCCAACAAATTCTTTCCTGTTTCAGTACAGTGTTTTCAGTGCAAACAATATAAGGGCATCCAGTGGTGTTTATGAACCAACTTAACTGTAGAAAGCTAAACTTTGTTTCAGGAGGAGAAAAGTTACACTCACTGCTTTGATATATTTAGATGTCAAAGCCCACCTTGGAAAGACTTTGATATAACTCAGAGGAACATACCCGGTTTTACTGTACATGTACTGCATTTTTATGGAGCAAACAGTCTATATAGGGTAATAGTATCCCTGGCAATTTTAATATTGTACTGTTTGACATAGCTGCAACAGTATATTATTAATAGCACCCTCAACAGCAATCCTTTTAATTTAAAGGCTTTCTACATTGCAAATTCATCATGCTAGTAGCAGGCAAAAGGTGGATATTACTATTCACTTTTCTGCACTGATGGACAGCTATTGATAGGCTGCATGAGACGAATGCCGTTTTCGCACCTTACCTTTTCCTGACATGAGTGCGTGGGAATCATGCAAGAAGCTTCTTGCTAGAGGCACTTGCGTCCCCTCTGTTTCTCCTCTTCACCAGTTCCATGCTGGCCAGAAGGAAGCGTGAAGGCTCCACCTCTTCCTTACGCAGTGCAGCCGGTTACTTTCCCAGACTGCGCTGGGGGAGGAAGCGTGATGGCTGTGTTTCCGGAGGCTCTACATGCAAGATAAGTGTGTGGGGGGCCTGGGAGCGACATGTGATCGTGCAACATTTTGAGAGCGTCTCACGATTGCAAGGACGTCATGTGAAACAGTTCTCGCAATCGCGTGATGCTCCGGAGGCCATTTCGCATGGGAAATGGCGTGCAAAGGGGCCTAAAGGAGCAAATCTCATTTGGTGTTGTTTGCACATGCATGCTATTTGCAGATACATTTTCACAATTTACATTGCTCCATCAGAAGGACAATTCAGAATGCAAACTTGTGACATTGTTTTCTTGCATACCAACAATATGAAACAGTGCACATTGTGTTTTCATTTTGACCCTTTGAAATTTTTCACATTTTAGGAACAATTAAGAAAGATGTTTAATACTGTAGTCTTCTTGTTGCCATTGCATGGTCTGAATTTTGACTGCCTTTGTGACAAGGGGTGTCAACATCAGAGTTTCAGTCAAACTCAAGATCCTGTCCTTCATGAGAACAGCTTTTATTTAATGTTTACAGAGATAACAGGTAGGTAGCATGAAGAAGTGCAATAGTCAGCTGCTATTAGACATATGTCTGTAGTAGAGCTGTTGAATTGTATGAGGATGTGGACCTAAGGGTTTGCTGAACACCTTTGTCTATGTTAGTAATGGTAGTCTGTTCACCCTGATGGATAGTTAGTAAGTATTTGCAGAATGGTTCTTTTAGTGAGCCCAAGATAAGTGAGGAAAGGTGAAAGATTGAAAAGATGATACACCTTGAGGATTAGAGTTCCAAAGAACAAGAAAATACAAAATTAAACCAATAAATGGATAGTGGCTCAGGTAAGGAGGAGGGATGCTTAGTAAGAGAGTCCTTCCCATGCTTTTTCCTGACTTAGAATCTGGCCTTGTTTTTCTGTTGCTGTTGTTGCATGCCTGCAAGTTGTTTCCAAGTTATGGTGATCCTAAGGCAACCTATCATGGACTTTTCTTGTCAAGATTTGTTCAGATGGGGTTTCTCTTTGCCCAACATCACCCAGAGGGTTTCCATGGCTGAGCAGGGATTCACACCCTAGTCTCCAGAGTCACAATCCAGAACTCAAACCAGTACACCATGCTGGAACTCAGTTATTCTATAGTATGGTGGTTGTCCACTAGCACCCTATCCATATATCTCTGTTTAAGGCTTCCCTGGTTATGTCCTCCCCACTCTGCAATATGTGAGGCTCTGGGCCAACTGTTCTGTAAGTCCAGGGCCCTTTTCGCATTGAGGCTTCTCGCGCAAGCGGGGAGGGCGGCTCGTGCGAGAAGCCTTCTCCAGGAGGCTGCCGCTTCCCCCCTCCTTCCTTCCGCAGGCGAAGGAACGAGGGGGGAAGCGGCACCGGAGGAGGCTTCTCGCGCGAGCCGCCCTCCCCCCGGGCGAAGCAGGAGGCTCTCGCGTCCTTCCCCCCGCGCAAAGCAGGAGGTGTCGCGTCCGTCCCCCCCCCACGGGCGCGCGAATCAGGAGGTGTCACGTCCATCGCGCTAGCGCCCCGCTCCTTCCTTCCACAGGGGCGGAGGGAAGGGAGCGTGACCCGGCCGCCTCCCCAACGCTCCGCACAGGAGGTAAGTGCGCCTGGGGGCTGGGAGCTTTGCGCAAGCGCGGGTGATTTTCGCTTTGAGGTGAAAATCAAAAAACCCGCGATTGCGCCGCTGCAGCCCCGTGAGCGCGGCGGAAGTGGGAGTGCATCATGCAGAGCGACGCTCCCACTCCCGCGAGGCTCACGGGGCTGTCGCGTGACAGAAAGCCCGTGCGAAAAGGGCCCAGGCTAACAGCCTTCCATACTTTGAAACTCCAGAGGAAACATCTCTACATTCTTGCCACCACCTTCTTGCTCTCCATCTTTAGAGTCCATTTGTGGTCTTTTATTGGGCTCTTGGCTCTCTCCCCACAAGGCTTTAACTAAGGCAAGCAGCTAGTCCTCATTCACTAATGAAATCAGGGAACTGTGAGCAGGTAAATTTCTAGTGAGTTCTAGTCTTCCACAGTTTCTCTCTCTCTTTTAGTGACAGCTTTTAAGTCATAGGAAGTGTAAGTACAACCAAGATTAAATTAATTCTGACTCAGTCTGCAGAAGATAACAGAAGTACAAAGGAAGGAAGCTCTGATATTTTGGACTGTATTTGAGGTATTGATGTCTGTCTGTCTGTCCATCCATTCATCCTGTCTTTATCCAAGTATCGGCCCATCTAATTATAAGTTAGATATATACCTTGTTTTTATTCCAGTGACGCTGACATAGCCTGTATGGTTTCCTTTCTCACTTCATCAGACAACAATCATGTGAAGTAGGCCAGGCTGAGAAATGCCTGCTCATAAGTATGGTCTTGGAATATTACACTCCATTGACTCTAAATAGGATCTCGGCTATTGTTTCACCTATTGTATTTCCCTCTGTAAGGCTGAAACTAGCCTTCTTTCTCAAGACAGAACAGCTACTAATTTATTGAAAGTCTCCCATTCATTCATGAATGTCAAGTGCCTACTAAAAATATCATGCCTGTCTTTTTCACACCCCCTCCAACTGATGACCTGGGTTTTGACTCTCGATTTTTACTTTGCTTTCTTTTGTCTTTGTCAGCAATGAGTACAGAATTTTACTTTCCCATTACTGTAAGCCCATCAGGAGAGTTTCAGTCCTTTACCATCAGGTCATTGGTTATGATGGCCTACTTGCAGCAAGCGAAGTCCTGACTTATCAAAGTGACCCCTTTGTTTTGTTTGGGTCAGGAGGGCAACCTTTCCCACAGGATGAGGGGAAGCTTCCTCATTAACTTTTGATGCAGAAGGTAACATCAGCACTAATGATAGAACCAGAGGTAGCTGACAGAAGAGGGGGGGCCTTATTGAGACTTTAATACCGAGACTGCTGGCTTAGCACAGCATCCTGTTCATGAAGCTAAAGGTTAATTGTGCTCTTCAGTAGAAACTTTTAGTACTGTATTGCAATAACCAACAAAACAGAACAAAACACTTTACCAGTTCAATTTTATGGTTTTAAAGAAAGTGTTTAGAGAAGTAATCTTGTTCTACACTCCTAAGAACACTTACCAGGGAACAGAACCTATTGACTAAACATGCTCAGTCTTCTATATAAATGAACTTGTGTCTTCTGTTTGGTTATTACTGAATCAGGTGAAAAAGGATGAATTTTCACTGGATTTGGAGGATGTGTTTGGGATGATCTGATGTAAAATATAAACTATGCAGTGCACACAGAAATCACTTGGGGGGATGCACAGAAGAGAAATCACAATTATTGTTTAATTGTGTTTTCACCAAATTTGGAAGGTCCATTTGGGATGGCCTGACTTAAAATGCAAGATATGTGGCTTATACCAAATTCACTTTCATGGAGTATTATTTTATTTTTCCCCACTTATCTGTGTAAAGCAGTGTGTTTGGCAGCCAATTGGAAGTGGGATGCTCTCTCAAGGGAAACTGAGACTGATGTGCAGTATGGGGAACACCTGAGCGTCCAAAGAGATAGGGACTCATCCTCCAGAGCAAATGAAATGGAGAAATTGTTAACAATGGTTAATGAGTCTCCTGAACAGTCTCCAGGGTACTACAGCTCGTTGTGACTAAATTTGATTAAGATTCCACTGTAAACTTATTCTCGTATGCATACTTACTTGGGAAGAAGCTCCTTTGAACAAAGGACAAAGTACTCTAACAACAGAATTTCCCACATGGTTCTGATTCTGACTGGTGCTTGATGCCCACCAGAGCTGTTGGGGCTGAAGATAGAGTTAGCAGAGGTGGAGCCAACTGCATCTAATTTGCTATCTAACCCATTCCCTAGCAAAGTCTCAATACGTCTTGTACCTTGTGATGTCTGGAAGTGCCCCATCTGCCTGAACCACAGAACCACCTTTCTGCTCCCTTGAAGACAGGCCATCCTCAGCAAGGATGCTTGCTTTTGTAGGATGAGGAAGGGGAAGCTAGGAACAATTTAGTTGATTCACACCTAGATGCCTTAGCAGAAACCCTGGGTTTATGTTCTGTCTCAACAAATTAAAATAAATTGGAGAACATAGCAATAGCAATATAGCAATAGCATTTATTTCTATACCGCTTATCAACTGAGTGTTATCTAAGCAGTTTACAATGTGTTTTAGCTAATTGCCCCCAACAAGCTGGGTACTCATTTTACCAACCTGCGGAAGGATGGAAGGCTGAGCCAACCTTGGAGCCCGGCAGGATCGAACTCACAACCTTGTGGTTGCAGTACTAGCATTTAACCACTGCGCCACCAGGGCTCCATAGTGGTCAAGATCCTGTGTTGAGGAGACATAAAATTCCACCAGAAGAATCTATACCACATTTCCCCAATTCCAACCTGAGGGTCACTATTTTTGAACAACCACCCCTCTCAAACATGATCACACAGTGGCTGAGAGAGGGCAGGAGACTGCTATAGATCATCTAGCAAATTTTTTACAGCCAGCCAAACTGTGATATAATTCTCTGGAGGATCATGCTTCAGGAAATATTGCTCAGCTCTTCTGCTTTGCTATAGGCATCAACTAGGAAATGAGACTTTTTATAAATAGCTCCCTATAGGTACTGTGGGCTATATTTCAGAGAAAGGAACTGGCAAAACCACCTCTGAGTATTCCTTGCCTAAGAAAACCCTATGAAATTCACAGGGTCACTGTAAGTTGGCAGACAACTTTAAGGCACAGGCACACTTGGATACACCTTGGAAGAAGTTGTGTGGGTTTCTGTTTTGGTTTTGGTTTTGGTGTGGACAGAATACAGTTCTCAGAACTACCCAGTGAATGACGCAGCCACTGACAATGCTGTCTTGGAGATTCTGGAAGCTGAAGCCGACCATATTAAATTCTCAAGCCCCATCTATGGGGTGAGAAACACAGAAAAAGGTGAGAACTGAGATAAAATTTCAGTTTCTTCACTATAGACTGTGAAGATGAGGATTTTCCAAACAGAGGTTTTTTTTATTCCTGTATAGTTGACAAAAAAGTATGTGAGATAAAATTTGGAGCATATGAGAAACACACCACTGTATAATGAGTAAGCTACAATAGATTTGAAAAAAAAAAGGGAGTGTGAGAGAGGCATTTTGGGCTGCAATGCTATACACATGTCCCTGCAAGAAAGCTGCAGTGAGCATAACAGGACTTTCTTCCAAGTCAGCATATATAAATTGCACAGTTATTGGAAGTCTTTTCATATACTTACCTCTGAGTGTACGTACATTAATTTAGCCTGAAGGTAAATATAATCATAATTATACTTTACTTTACTTTAAATAAGTTATTAAGCATCGCAAGAGTATAGCTAAAGAGCGGGGCATAAGGACATTGATCCTCCAAATAAGAATTCTATCCTCCAATTAAATTTTCTTTTAGTCCTCAAACTTCTAGCATTGCAATAATTTAAAACTTCTATTGAACTTTTGGAACAACAGCTTTGGCATCCAAAGAAAAGAGATTATAATAAAATAATAATATGAATAAAGTGTACTTGAATATTCAATTAACAGTATTCAAACTAAAAGTGCAATTATTTTGGTGTGCTATATGTAGAACTGAAATTGTTTAGTTTTTGAAATTTCCCTTGCTGACAATTTGCTGCCCAGTATGCAGGACACCATTAATCTCAATACTTATTGCAATGCCAAAGCTAAGCCCAACTTGAAAAAGCAAAAGACACCTGAATATTCTGCAGAGATCTGTGCTTGAGGTCTGTGATCATTCTTCAGATGATTTTTTAAATACAGCTTCATGGAGCTGTACAGGTCACACTGAAGATTTTATATGTGACTTGTGTGGGGATGCCATTGTAGTCCAGAGGTAATGATCCCATTTTCATTAAGAAATCTTGAACTACTATGTGGGTATGATTATAGCAATGAACCCAAATCCAGTGGAAAATGGCACTACACTACTAGCAGGATGGAACATCCTTCCTTTCTCATTCCTTGATGCCCTTGGAGGTGCCCAAAGAGCAGGTTCAGAGAGTTTCCCACTTGGTTTTGGGGTGTGCAGAAGGGAGCTGCAATTGGATGGGAAGACCCACCCTATCTCTTCAACTTGATTCTGTTATTCTAACAGTGAAAGTTAGTCGTAATCCTAACCCAGTCCTGTTTCAACACTGTAATGATTGTACCCTGGCATATTGGCTCACATTTTCCCTTTGAAACAGGAAGCTGCTTTATATCATGTCAGATACATTGTTTATCTTGCTCAGGTTTGTCTACACTAACTGACAGCATTTTTCATAATTTTTGGTGGCTTTTTTTATTCAGGTCTACCTAGAGGTGTCAGGAGCTGAAGTCAGGACCCCCTCATGTGTGCTACAAATGAATGTAGGTGCTCTGTTTATTACAGACTCCCCTCTTTTTTAATAGCATTTTTAATAGAAAAAATACAATCAAGAAAGGTCTCAGGTTGAAAAATTTACTTTTGGCTAAATTTCCACTTCACAAAGAAATATTTTTCCCCTTGAGAAATAATCTCTAATGGTGAACTAAATCAGAACAGTTTGAGGATGGATAAAATTTAAAAGGGATTTTTATATTTGGGATACAAACAGTCTGCAACTTAATTTGAAATGTGTATATATGTGCTACTTTTAAAGATATATTTGCTTTTTCTTTCTTTTGCAAATAGCATCCCAGTATGGATGAGATTGCATATTGACTCTGTGGACGTGATGTGCATATTCAGAGCTAAATGCAAACAACTCCTGCTTGCTGCCATTGTAAGCGGATTAGGTTGGATTTGACTTTAACATTCTAAAAATCTTACTTTAAACATTAGTTGCTAGAAAAAGACAAATCCAAAATATTAGCAGTTCAAAAAGCTATAGTTCCTCCCTAAATTTGGGAAAGGCAAAAATCTAAATCCATTATGACTGAAATCCTCTGCTAACCAAATGCCTTTTACTCAGATCAATGCATTACCCTTGTGAATTCTGTCAGCATAGTTCACAATATAAGAGTGTACTAGTATTCATTTATCAACCCCTTCCTTCTTTGAAGCCCATTGCTTTGCTGATAAAGAAGGCAGTTTGGGTATAACAATAACAAACTTCAACAGCATAAACTGATGAAATATTGTGTTGATCCCTTGTAAGTGTTTTCTAACCTCTGCTTCTATTTGTGCAACCAGACAAGCTGAAGAGAAGGCAATATTTCATATGTTTTTGAACCTTGTTGGTGGACAACATACAGCCATAAGCTTTTGATTAGAGACACCTCTATCCAACGCATAGACACTGGGATCAAAATTCAGTGGTACTGCACAACCTTAGAGGAAGAGGCATAGCTCTACAGCTCTCTTCATAGGATAAATGCATGAATAAAGAGAGAGAGAGAAAGAAATACATATCCTAAACACCACAGAATGGAGCTAAGGCACATATCTCACTATCATAGAATGAACCTACATTTCAGCAATTTTACATTTGTTAGACCACACACTCCAATTGAGTGTAACTGCCATACCCCTCATTCTGGAAAGCTGCCTGCTCCAGTATGGACCCATCTTTCATTAAGATCTGCGTCCCAGGTTGTTTTCTCAGTGCCAACACTTGCAAAAGTGAGGTCAATGATGTCTGAATACAAGTGTCTTTTCAAGGCGATCATCTCAGTTATGGAATGTGTTTACCAGGGTTGCTTGGCTTGAACCACTCTGTTGGTTCTACAAATCCAAATGAAGACATCTGTAGCCTCCTGGGCTTTTAGTGGTTTTTCATTTTCTTACCACCCTGATGTTTAATTATTGTTTTATTGCAGAGCCATTATGAAACCATTCATAAATGAGCGGACATATCATGTGCTGGGATAATGATATGAGCTCCATGCTCAGAACTCCATCCTACTGGTCAGTTGTGTTTACTAATCAGCCATTATATTCACTCTTCTTGACAAAAAAAAAAGACAAAAAAAATGTTCGAAACCCACTTCTCTTGCCCTAATCTTGCTTCTCTTGCTATCACTTTCAATCTGCTCATTGAATATTGCTGTTCTGCACTTGTTATAAATTGTTTTATTATTCTGTTATGAGGAGGCTGACCTGAAAGGTGACCTAAAGATCTTTTCAATAAATTAAATCAATCATCATTGTTTTTCATCAACTTAAATATCTGAATCTCCATTAACTCAATGAGTGTATGCACCTTGGTGATTACATAAAGAAGTAGCCATTTTTCTGAGGCTGTCTTATAGATGAGCTTTGTAAATCACAATGAGAGGTTTTTCTTCTTCTTCTGCAGAAAGTATATTTTAAGGGTAGATGTTTCTTTTCTGTAATGTACTTTTTCATCCCTTGCTCTACTTAGCTTTTCTGCCCCGCATGATAACAGTCTCATGACCTGAGAAGCTGCACATCTCACGTGCACATCTTGTTCATAATCACTCTCTGAGAATGCCAACTGAATGCTGTGGATTGCTCAGGCTCTCCTGATTTCATTACACCATTTTCCTTGTATAGCATGTTCTGTCCATTCCTCAAGGAAAGTGCAGATTTATAGCAGCATATGGTCAACCTGAAATCAGCTTTATGGCTGTAAGAGTCTTAAACAGGAGCCCGGCAAAAATACTTTCTGCAGGAAAAAAAAAACATACACAGAGACATTCCGAGTGAGCCTCAGATCACAGTATGAAAGCTGAGAAACACTGCGGAGAAGCTTCACCTAAAATGCCATCTGCCCTGGAAATGTAGTAAGGAGTAGTGAGGTAGTGGCAGAAAGTCAGATTAGAACCCAGAAGATACAGGCTTAATCACCATTCCACTGTGAAGCTTTCTGCATAATTATATGCTAGGTCCTATCTTTCACACTGATTTTTCTCACAGAGTGACTGCGAGGATAAGTTGTTATTAGGGAAGGTACACTCTATGCCACTATGCATCAGAGAAGATCAGTATTAATAATAGTGGTGTTCTATTGAGCAAGTGTATCCTCACCACCAAAAATTTCTACTGCTGTTTAAGCTGAACAAAGAGAGAAATTCTTGAGTTTGGTGCCTACCTGACAATAGACTATGGGGCAGTTAGACCTAAATCCCTTTAAATTCAGGTTTTCTTTCTTTCTCAGGTGAGGAGAAATCATTTCTCTAATACAGATCTGGGTAGCCAAGACCCTCCAGATGTTGTTGGATTATATTTCCCAGCAGTCCTTGCCTTTGTTTTGCTGGTTTTGCTCATAGGTGTTGTAATCTAATAAGGTCTGCATTTTGCCTACTCCTGCCTGAGGAAATTGGTTTCCACGCTTGGATCAGACCCAGGACTTTGTTTCTCTGTTTTCATAAGCTGTGGCATGCGAGGGATAGAAAGAATACTCCTCACTATTCATTTTGCAATAAAATATTGGGTTTCCCAACATTTGGGAAACCCCAACCACAAAGAATAGTGCAGTGGTGAAATTCTTTGCGCTTTGCATAAGCTATTTTGCACAGTGTTTTTTTCTGTGCAGAAAACATGTTTCCTGAAGAGGAAAGACTTGTGTTTGCGTAGAAAAACCATGCAGTTCTCCAAGAGTATGAGAACTGCACAAAAATCTTGACTTCTTCCTAAAGCTGGAGAAACTCTACAAAACTGGAGAAGGCAAAGATATCCTTATTGTACAGACACATAACAAACATTTTCACAAGGAAAGGTGTGCCAGTGCATGGTGAGCCATGCTTGCCCCATGTCCCATCCTCCTTTGAACCCTGTGGGCTGCATGTCCCAATTTTTCTTAAATTGCAAGTGACCAGATTTGGTGGGGAGAGTATTTGTACCAAAAATTGTATGCACACCTCCACATGCCCTTAGGGGAAGAATATCTACCTGGTAGTGTCTCCCTTTTGTAGATGGACAGGAAAATTGCACTGGAGTCCTAGGTAGGCCCTTAGTAGGCAGAACAGTTAAAATATTAACACCACTGAGCTAGTGGTGTTTGGACAACTGTTAGTGCTTGCACAACCACTAGTGCAGGAATGGGGAGTGTATAGCCCCTGAGATATTGCTAGGCTGCAACTTCGTTCAGGCCTAGTCAGCATGCTTGCTGGTAAGATAAGGACACACTATTCCCATCCCTGTATTAGTGGAACATTAATTATGCTCTTCTGCTTGTTCTGTTAGCCTTAACATTGACTACAACCCTGCATTTAGATTCCTGTTGGGGAGTGTTGATATCCTTTTTAAATAAACCCATTGATTCCCAACACCTATATGGAGACTGAAGCTAGCAGTGAAAGGTCAACACTGGACTCACTGAACTGAGGGCTAAAAATGGGAGGGGACTTAGGGCTTTTTCGCACTTTGGGAAGAAAACAGGGCAGTCTGTTACTCACCGGACTGGTGTGCTCCCTCCAACGATCCACACTGATCCGGAGCAGTGCGTGCCCACGCTACACACTGCTCCGGGGACAAAAATGGAGGCTTCCGGTTGGTGGAGGCTCTCCACCAACAGGAGAAGCTCGCCAGCCAGAAGCTCCCCCGGGAAGATCTGCAGCCTTGCGCTGGTGCGAGCCTGCAGATCTACACAGGAGCGCAGCGATGGACTGGGGCGCACCAGGCTATTGAAAGACCTGTTTTAAGCGGTCTTTCAATAGCATGGCGAACCACCAGTTCTGGTCGTTCCAGAGTGGGCTGAAGTCCGGAACTACAGAAAGTAGTCCGGACCCAGTTTGCCCCCAAATGCAAACGTCCTCGCTGGAGGATGCGCTGCCCCATTTTAAAAAAAAACTGTGGAAAAGGCCTTAGACTTGCCTGTTTATCAATGCCCCCTGTGCCCTTGACCATCCTACACTGAGCAGGCAGGTCTGAAAGAGTATTCTATTCAAATGTGATCAAATCTTTGTGTTTGAATGAAAGTAAAGGCACGATTAGATACCCTGATAAAGTAGGGTGGAAGTTGTTTTTTTTTTAACCTGGACAAAAAGGTGAAATAATAAATACTTTTATAAAAGATACAGGTGTGTGTGTGTGTGTGTGTGTGTGTGTGTTTTAATGAATTCTTCCCCCAAATTCTTCATTCCAGACAGTTATCTGTGACAGGGAATTCAGAATGGAACACTGTTCCTGTTTCTGACATAATCCAAAATATATGATGGCATTTAGGGAATTATTATTTTTAATCTCTAGAGCAGCCAGGTAGTTAAAATCCCATCATGCTGCTGATTCAATCTGCACCTAATAATTTGCAGTTTTCAAGAGGTATACTGAGCACCAGAAGAATATTTTCCATGCAAAATATGTGTGTTTTTATAACTATCATGCCAAACCTTTGAGATAAGCTACCATTATTTATGTTTTATAGTTGAAATTCTGATATACTGCAAAGAAAAAGATTTGCCTTCATCAGTCCTGTAAGGCACCCACAGAAAATTTGTTGATGGATGTCCGTAGAAATTTAATTTTAAAAACAAGTTGAATCCATTGGCCATAATCACGGACTTATATTTAAGCCCACTGAAAATAAGATTTTCCACACTCTGTATAATGTGATACGCTCACATTCTTGTTCTAAACAGTGGTTAATATTCTAGAGGTTTTATTTTCTTCTGTATCTGGATTTCTTTCAACAGTGACTCTCAAACTGTATGAGCCATATGAAGGTTGAAATGTGACTTGATTAACTGAAATGCAATGTTGATCACACATTTACCCCTACATGTCTCTTATAATATAGCACCGATCCTTCCTTCCCTCCACTAATATATGGGTAGCAATATTTATCATTTAAGAGATGGAGTGAGAAGACACCCTGCCCTGGGTGGCCAGGATGGGTTGAAACCAGAAGTCATATTTTCAGGATCATCCAGTCTGACAATTTTGCTGACTTCCCTCATATCATTTAATGTCACATTTGGGTGCTTCTTGTCACTTTTGTTTCCAAATATTCTTCTGACTTAAAAAAAAATAGTAGGAAGGTGATAAGCTGATGCTGTTCATTTGTAGGTATCTTGCATGTGACATCGGTTTTGGAATTAGAGACAGAAGTATCCTTCCCACTCACCCCTCTCCCAATGTGTTTCCGGATGTGTTGCAATCCTCTTCCTATTTCTCCCACAGTGCCCCAGTAGAATTTTTTTTTTTAAAAAAATAATCTCTAGGACTTTAGTGCAAAGTGGTAAACTATGACCCTTTCCGCATCTCACCCATTTTCAGCCCTGGCTCTAGAGAGGCTCTAACTTCCCTGCTTCTTCGGCTCCACCCGAGCTTCCTGCTCACGCGAGAGCCCTACCTCTTCCTTTCACAGTGCAGCCTGGGACCTTCCCAGGCTGCACTGAGACAGGAAGTGCGACCGGCCCGGCTCCCAAGGCTCTGCGCACAAGGTAAGTGCGCACGGGGCCCTGGAGCAATGCGCGGCCATGCAGCATTTTCGGCTTCAAGCTGAGAATGAAAAAATGCGCGGTCTGTGTCAGGCCCTGCAGCATCGCACAAATGTGAGTGCGTTGTGTGGACCGCTCCTCACATTTGCACGACGCTCAAGGGGCCCTTTTGCATCAAAAATGCAATGCGAAAAGGGCCATATAATGAACCTATAATGAACCTTCCTGACAGTCAGAGCTGTTCAGCAGCTGCCTTGGGGTGTGGTGGAGTCTCCTTCTTTGGAGGTTTTTAAACAGAAGGTGGATGGCCATCTGTTGGGAATGCTTTGATGTGGGTTCCTACATAGCAGGGGGCTAGACTGGATGGCCCCTGTGGTCTCTTCCAACTCTATGATTCTATGAATGATGTGGTGCTGTGCTAGTATTGTAGGAACACAATGACCAATCACACCCACCACTCACCCTGCCTCCCTCTTTCTCCATAGCTAGTTTCATCCATTGCCTCAGTTCACACTGTGTGCGTTGGGGGAGTTGTAAACAAACAGAGGAATGGTACCATTACAATTTACCACTTTGGTGCTAAAATCCTGGGGGGGGGGAATAAAAAAATAAAAAAATTCTAAAGAAGCCCTGAGGCAGAAAGAGGACTGTAAAAAGAAACTCATCTGAAGGTAAAATGGGGAAGACAGGGGTGACAGGAAACAGAGATATCTCCAGTATATCCTGTAAGGATCAAATTAAAAACAAAACACAACTCTCTGTTTACACATTTGATCAGGGGTTGTGAAAGAATTGATTGGGATTGCCTTTAAAATCAAGATTAAAGTTCCTCAGTTCTGATAGTTTCCCCATTGTATTTCCATTTGCAATCCGTGCGCCATTTTGGGGAGGAGAGAGCTATAAGCAACAGCATTTATCAAATCTCCCACATCACTGAAAGGCTTCTACCCCCTCCATTCTAAAATGCAGCTTGAAATTAGGTTGTGGGTGAACTGGGAAAAATCCTCCCTCTAAAAAAGTCTTCACCTCAGCCTCCTGTCATTATACAAAGAAGACATTGCCTCAAACCAAAATAAAACAAACCACATTTTACAGTAATCAACAGGAATTACTGGGATAGACACTGGAGCAAAAGAAGCATCCTTTGTAACTCAGGAATAAAAGTGATAAGTACAGCAGTTAAAACCATTATCCCCTACACATCTGGCCAGTCTGATGAGATCACCATTTCTACAGACAAAGAGGAGGAGAAGATGATGTGGGAGATAATAGCATATCAATAATACCATATTGCCATTCTAAAAATCATGAATGCCTAATCAATGCACTGATGTCTCATCCAGAATATCTGTAGGTATCTTTTTAGGTATATAGAATGAAATGAGTCTGATACATGCACTTCAAATTTTAAAATAAATACAAAATGTAAAATATTGCTTTGTAAGAAACTTAAAAAGCACATTGATTCTGTGGGTAAATACCTGCAGTCAGTGTTGCTGTTGGAGGCTGCATTTGTGGCTGTAGTTCTTGGGGGTGGGTTAACAAAAATAAACAAATGATGTTTTTGTTGTCTCAGTTGTTTAGTGGAAATTCTCAGCCCCAGGAGCAACATTTTATTTGACCCAGAGGGTTTAAAAAAAATACAAGACAGATTGCAACACAAACAAAAAATATCCAAGGGATTGTGTAGTTCCTACTGAGTTCCTTGGCCATCCCCAAAATGAGCCCAAATACCTGTGTGCTTATCCACAGATGCTTTATTTAGGCAAGATGTGTAATATTTCAATGACATAAGAGAGAATCTGATAACGCTATAAGGTATAATGATGCCTTACGCTTTAAAAGCACACTATTACACTATTAAAAGCACACTATTACACTACACTATTACACACTATTACATTGATTCAGAGGCCTAAATTTCACAAAACGCCCAATGAATGCTCAACTTATAACAACTTCTCCTCCTAGCTGCTGGAGAGTGGAATGTTCCACACACTTTGATTAAGCTTTTTTGAACACTATTCCTTTAAAAAAAAAGAAAGAAAACTTACTCATTCTGGAGCTCAGTATTCAGAGCAGTGAGCAAAGGTACTGAAGAGATCTGTATGTTAATTGGTCAAGCTTGTACAGTGTCATAAGAGCTGAATGATGATAGAATCATAGAATCGGGAGAGACCCCAAGGGCCATCGAGTCCAACCCCCTGCTATGCAGGAACACCCATCAAAGCATTCCCGACAGATGGCCATCAAGCCTCTGCTTAAAAACCCCCAAAGAAGGAGACTACACTACACTCTGAGGCAGCCTATTCCACTCCTGGACAGCTTTGACCCTCAGCAAGTTCCTCCTGAGGTTCAAGTGGAATCTCCTTTCCTGTAGCTATAATCCATTGCTCCTCATCCTAGTCTCTGGATCAGCAGAAAACAAGCCCGCTCCCTCCTCAACATGACATCCCTTCAAATATTTAAACATGGCTATCGTATCCACTTTTAACTTTCTCTTCTGCAGACTAAACATACCCAGCTCCCTAAGCCGTTCCTCTTGGGGCATGGCTTCCAGACCCTTCACCATTTGGGTTGCCCTCCTCTGGACGTGTTCCAGCTTGTCGATATCCTTCTTGAATTGAGGTGCCCAGAACTGGACACAGTATTCCAAATGAGGCCTAACCAATGCAGAATAGAGTAGTACCATTACTTCCCTCGATCTAGACACCATACTCCTATTGATGCAACCAAGAATCACATTGGCTTTCTTGGTAAAGGTGACTATACCTACAGCTATTTATGGAGATTAAAGTCAGTTTGGATCTGGATGCAGTGCTAAGAGTCACCAACTAGTAATAAGCAATTTGCACTCTGTAGACCTGAGCACACGAACTCTGCTTTCAGAATAGTTTTGCAAGTTGTAAATAGAAAAGAGTGGAAGCTTTTTAATAAAGGTGCATTTATAAAAGATCCTATATTAGAATATAATAAAACTCCCAGTATAGTCAATTACTACCCATGTTGTACAACAAATATCTTCTATTTTAGTTGCTAATAAGTAATAAGCAAAGCTTTCTGTTGCAAGAGTTTTTACTTTTTTGCACTAGTGTGGAAGAGCCCATTGTTGCTTAAAACCTATGGCTTTAAAACCAACTGACAGTCCCCATTAGAGAAGATCCACTGATTCAGTCGCTGAATTGTAAGCCACCGCTTATATGAATCTCATTGATTTGAATGATGCTAGAGAGAAACAATTATATTTATAGCCACTGGCATGGAAACAGCATTTACTTCCAAGCAAAATATGTTTTAGGTTAGAGGGGCAAAACAAGGGTTTGGTTACCCAAATTGGAACTTGACTTTGTAGAAAATTATGCTCTGGCTGTGCATGATAAAGCTCAGAATCTTTGCCATTGTCCACTACTTTCACATGAGTGAACCTGAAGTTCTCTCTGAGTATTTGAAAGCAAGTAGAGGGGGCTGGATGGGCAAAATGTGGCCAGCAGACTTCATGAAGACATCCTGACCCCAAAGTGCAGTCTCTGATGCCCTCCAAATCAACCACACACACCCAAAAAAGTTTTTAAAAAATCTTTCTGGTGATTATTTGCTCCAGTTTCCCCTCCTAGCAGCAGTTTTGACCCAGTAATACCCATAGCCCCAAATCTTTTAAAAATGCAAATAATAATCAGTTGTATACTGGCTGAAAAAGAAACCAGAAGTGATATTATGCTATTTTCCAGTTATGCTGGACATGCTAGTGCAGCTTGTGGTGGATGCAGGTGGGGAAAATGCAGTTCATCTGCAGTTGCAAATGGTCCATGGATGGAGAAGAGCAGAGATGAACATGCTAGTTCTGTTCCTTTCCACCACCATCTTAGCCTCTACACATTGTGGAAGGTGACTGTCCCTGAAAGGCAGTGTTCCTTAACTATGGAGGCTCTCTTTTAGAAAGTTTAGAGCATCTAAAAGGCCACATTTCCCTCTATGAGCCTGCTCAAATTCTAGGGCCAAAAAGAAGGGACAGCTTTCTTTCTGCCCCATCATATCATGGTTATAGTTGATGAGGACATGGGAGAGAGAATGTTCCTGGACAGTGGAACTCACTCACTTGAACATCTAGTTTTGCCCTTCTGTGATCAATTTTCACTGACAGGCAAAAATATTTTTATTTAAATGGGTCTTTGGTTTTTAACTGGATAGAACAGTGAAATTTTTAAAGGAGTGTGCTGTAACTTCATCTCATATATTACACGTACTTTGAACTATTTTAACGTGATTGTCTCTTTTATTTTTTTTGTTCAAAAAATTCAACACATATATTGTTTTAAATATGTTTTGATTAACTCTTATGCTGTAAACTGCTTTGGGTCCCAGATTGGAAAAAAAAGTGGGATATAAATTCAATAAATAAAGTACACAAGACCATCTTAGGTGGTTCCATGCTCCAAACAGTCATTTTCTATTGATGAAGGAGGGGAAGAACAGTGTCAGAGGAGAGACTTTTCCTTTCCCTCCTCCCCTTCTCCCTCCTCCTTAAAACTTACAATTTTATTAACTTTCCATTACAAACAATTAAGCAATTTGGAGATCCAACAATTGTGATGTCTGCAGTATCACCCAGTTCCGTGAAGCATATGTCACATTCCACTCAAGTCCAAAAAATCATATTTGAGCAGTGTACAGAAAAAGTGGGCAGGGAATTAAGGGGGAGAGGGGAAGGAAAACAAAGAAAGAGAAAGAACTGAGAGGGCTATAAGGGCTGCCCCTTCACGCCCATACCTTGGGAGGCCCTGTTTGGCTGTTGAGCTGCCAAGCTTTCAAGTGGCTGAACAAGGCTCCAGTATATTGGCTTCCCATTTTCTAGCACATTTTCTTAGTCTACAAAACTGTCAAATGCATGCATTAACACGGATGTCACAAGAGGTTCTGATGGAGCCTGAAAATCCTTTCATCTTCCTTTTGTGCCTTTGTTCCATCTACATAATTAAAGATGCCAAATCCTTCAAAAGATGGACATGGTATTAATAAGACAGATGGCAAACTCTACATATACATATATATCTGGTGTAATAGTTTTTTAAATATAAAAAAGTCCTTCAAGTTGCATTAAAAATTGATTTTTTTTCCTCATTGCAGGCAACAAAACAATTGTCCGTCAGAAAAGTCTTCCCTGAAAGAGTAGAATGTATTATGGCATTGTAATTCCCTCAATTTTAAATTCAATTTTTTTTTAAGGTTTCTATTGCTAATGAAATTAATTGGAAAATATGAGGCGGACACAGAGAGGTGAAAGAACATGGAGGCTTCATGCTGTTAAACTCACTCAGTTCTGACAACCTTTTTAAAATGTGATATAGCTTATAGTTTGTTTCTTTAACATATTGGCCTAAATTCTATTCCTACTCACAGCTAGAGTAGATCCACTGAACAAATGGCATTTACCTATCTTTGGATTCAGTGGATCTATTCTAGTTGGGATTAACCAAGAGGATTCTAGGCACAGAGTCTTATCTCCTACAAAATTACATGATTCAGAAACAGTAACTATAGAAAAATCAGAAACTCGTTGAGCCACTGACAAAGGAACTCTGCACTATATAGTGTTTCTATGCATTGCCTGTACATGATACTTCATAAATGCTTAGAAGTGATCCTTAATTGTACATTAAACCAATTACTTTTCCACTGTAAAGCACGGAAGCAAATCAAGTCAAAATGAGTAGTTTTTGACTTTTTTTGTGAACATCCTTGCAGACTATCTTGCAGACATATACACCACAGCCCCCTACCTCCCCCCTAAAAAGATAATTTTAGCCCTCAAATATCCTCCAGCAGAGGGGGGACATTTTCACCATGTATTTGGATCTTATGGGCCATTTTAAGCCCAGGAGAAGCCTTTTTATATAACAGGAAAAGACTAGAATTTCTGATTTACTTCTTGTTTCAGAAAGACTTCTTGGCCTAAAATGGCCTGGGGGGCAAAAACATAGTGAAATGTCCCTCTGTGCCTCAGATGGTATTTAGATGTAAAAATCTTTTTTTTTTAACTCCTGGAGGACCCTGGGCCACAAAAAAATTCCACTGGGGGTTTGCATGCAGCTTGCAGGCCAAAATTTGGCCCTCTCTGCAGCTTACCTTTTCGTGGAGCTGGGGTGCAGGGATCATGTGAGCAGCCTCTTGTGAGAGGCTCTCGCATCCCCATTGCTTCAGCTCTGCAGCCGCTGCCTACTCTTGAGCAGGTAGCGTGAGAGCCCCTCCTCTTCTTTCCCCAGAGCACCCTGGGATTTTCCCAGGCTGCATTGGGGCAGGAAGCATGAACACTGTGGCTCTGGAGATCCGCACTCATGGTAAATGTGTGCAGGGCCCCGTAGCGATGCGTGATCATGCACCATTTTCGGCTCAAAGATGAAAATGAAATAGTGCACGATCGGCGCCTGCCAGCCCCTGGAGCATCACGCGATTGCGAGTGCATTTTGTGGGCAGCTCCTCACAATCATGCGATGCTCCAGGGGCCCTTTTGCATGGCAAATGCCATCTGAAAAGGGCTTTTGTCTACTCCTGCTATAAAGGAATCTTGTGACATTTTTGAGACTAAATGGCGGGGGCGGGATTCCAGGATAAACTTTCATGGACTTCAGTCCATTTCATCATCTGCATCTGATGAAGCTGACTATAATCAACAAAAGCTTAGACCAGAAATTTCTTTTTCTCAGTCACTCTCAAAGGTGGCACAAAATTCGTTTGTATCTTTTTATGCTTAAGCAGATTAACAAACCTATGCCTTTGTATATCAGCAGGAATAAGGAAATATATTCCATTGTGTCTGACATGCCTAGCGGAAGGGCAATTATAAGGACAAAGGAAAACGAATCCTAAGTGGGAGTTTATGAAATCCCCATAGGGTGTATGGCAAAGAATGTGATTAACTGTGCCTCTTATTTTCCATTTTTATTTTTGTAAATTATAAATTGTCTGTGCAGCATTGTTTTGTATGTAATGCCATTTCCTGTCATACTAATGAACTCATAAAATAACATTCCCATTCGGGCCCTGGAAACATCCTATGTAAAATAGAGTTTCAGCAGTAGGTAGAATAGCAGTGAGTTTCCCTGTATGTGCCATACAGCGCAAGGTCTTGTTGTGGGCCTTCAGGTTGTTTCTGACTTATGGCACCCTATCACGGGGTTTTCTTGGCAAGATTTGTTCAGAGGCAGTTTCATGCTGGTTTATGACCATAATAAAATTATTGAATATTCAGAGGGGGGGTTGTCATTGCTTTCCTCTAAGGACGAGAGTGACTTGCCAAGGTCATCCAGTCATTTCTATGGTTGAGTAAGGATTTGAACCATGGTCTCCAGAGTCCTAATCCAACACTCAAACCACTACAGTAACTGGCTTTCTAAGGCACAAGTAACATTATGGAATTAGTTGTGTGTCAATTTGAATACTACATCTCATAGGCCCTTTCTGCATGGCATTTGCCATGTGAAAGGGTGCCTGGAGCATCGCGCGATTGTGAGGAGCAATCTGCACAACACACTCACAATTGTGCGATGCTCCAGGAGCCAGCAGGCACCGATCATGCACCTTTTCATTTTCGACTGGAAGCCAAAAACAGTGCGCAATCATACATTGCTCCCAGGCCCTGCGTGCACTTACCTGGCGTGTGGAGCCTCTGGAGCCATGCCAGTCTCACTTCCTGCCCCAGCGCAGCCTGGGAAACTCCCAGGCTGTGCTGCGGAAGGAAGAGACAGGGCTCTCGCGTGAGCAGGCAGCTCGTGCAGAGCTGAAGCAGCAGGGACATGAGAGCCTCTCACCGGAGGCTGCTCGCATGATCCCCGCACTCCAGCACCAGAAGAAGGTAAGGTGCAGAAAGGGCCATAGTCAATCCATCTTATGCTGCACACTAAAAAGCAAACACACATACACATACACACATTTTCTCTCAGTTGACAAGTATTTATTGACCTGAAATATGAGACGGGTTTAGGAGTTCATCTATTAATATTCATACATTTCACTTTCTAAATTAAAATGGTCAACAAATTAATCGTTGTGTTTTTCTGAGGAGACCTCTTCATTGTTAGCATGAAATTTTTCATTATTGTTTTAAGTAGCAAAAAATCAGAAGATATTTCTGTAAACATTAAGGTCAACACTGAAGATGCTTTACTTAAAATTGTAAGTATGACCAGAGGAAGGCAAAGGCAAACCCGCTCTGCTTGATCCAATTTAGAATGTACACACATCTGTGGACCAGGTTTTGTTATTATGTTCTTCATCTGACACAGTCTTCCAATCTCCAAATGAATGTGCCTCCAAGCTGCTTGTTTCTTTGTTCTGATGAAACTGAAGCAATCTTGAGGCACACTTTAGACAACTAGGCAATAGTCTCAGTGGAAACCTGGATGGATTAATTGCCAACATTAGCAAATGCAGCTCTGCAACTGTGCTAATGAAATCTAACAGCTTAGACCACAAGCTGATTGCCTTGGGGAGGTCAGCAAAAATGCTTTCTCCCACATATTGCTTACCTGGATACTTTTCTTCTGCATTGTCAAGAAATACAGATGTATTTATGTCATTAATTAGGAAGACTGCAGTGCAACAATAGTGCAGTGACCTTTCTTAGCACGTGTGTACACACATATGTGCCTGTGCATGCAACCTATCTCCTACTGTTCTTTGGCTTCATTTGTTTGATCATGCCCAACATTTCCTCCGTTTCTACTCTGATTGCAAAATAAAATTCTCATTGAAAGAGGTGAAACTGCCTAGTTTAGCTGTGAATTAAACTGGAACTTGCAGGACAAATGAAATGATGACCTGTCCAACTTTTTTTTCTCCCCGTCTTCCCCAGTGTTTGTGCAGGGGATGAGTTTACACAGGCATTGATATGAAGGTTGATGCCCTGCTTGCACACTGACCTATAGTTTTGCCAACAGCAACCGGTTCTTAGCATACAAATGCGAAGGCAACACAAGTAGAAAAAGTTTTAGGATTTTTAGTCCCTACCAGGGGAGAGGAATAGGATACAAGAAGCTTATTGATCAGGTATCTCTTGCATATTATTTTCTATTGCCTGGAGGTCCAAACATGCAACAACAGAGAAATTCCAGAAGGCCAACAGGTACACAGCATTGCTTGGGTCAAAGTCACTATGAAAGCCCATTAGACAAAGTTTCCAGAGGGCCATATTGACCAAAAAAAGTCTCCTTGGCCTATGTGTGCATTTGTGAAATATCTTAATAAACTGAACCTGTTTCAATGGTTTGACGCTTGAATCTTATCAATGTTGATGAAATTTTTCATGGCTCATCAGTGACTTATTAATGGCAACTATCTTGTCTAGCTATCTCAAATTTCAAGGTTATACCATCTGAGCGTGGAAGGTGATTAAACATGCCAACTATCTCCTCATTTCAATGTCTTCCAGCTATCTGCCATACACCATTATTGGTTTCTTTATGCCTACTTTGTTCCAGCTTACCCTTTGCAGTGTTGTTGTTGCTATAATTGATATCCCACCTTTTCCCCAGATCCAGGCTTTTAAAAGTTAAAACAAATACAGCTAAAAATTCCATTATTATTATTATTATTATTATTATTATTATTATTATTATTATTATTATCATCATCATCATCATCATCTGCCTTGTTCCCTAATTGGAACTCAAAAGAGCTTACAATTAAAAAAGACATTGTTAAAAATCCACAAGATACAAAAGTTAAAAAACAAGGTTAAACAATTAAAAAAAATTAAAACATATATCATTAAAAAATACACACATGCTCACACATGCCAGTCCAACAATTAGCAATATCCAGCACATTGTGTAAGATGGACCTTAATCAGTCACTCATTAAATGCCTGTTGGAATAGAAAAATCTTTATTTGTCTTCAAAAAGAAAGTAGGGAGGATGCCAGTATAACTTCTCTGGGAAGGTAGTTCCACTGCCTAGGGGGAGCCATTGAGAAGGCCCTTTCTGCATGGCATATTCCCACCAGATGTACCTTTGAGGGTGGTTGGAGAAAGAGAAAGGCCTTCCCAGCAGATCTCAAGGCATGAGCTGGTTCATAAGGGAAAATATGGTCCTTCAATTAACCTATACTTGAGCCATAGAGGGCTTAAAAGGTTATAACCATCACTTTGAATTGTGCTCAGAAACAGACCAGCAGCCAGTGAAGCTGTTGCAACAAGGGTGTTGTGGGATCATTGTAGCCAGCCCCAGTTAGCAATCTGGCTGCGGCTCTTTGGATCAGTTGAAGTTTCTGAACATTTTTCAAAGACAGCTTCATCTAGCGTGCAGTAATCCAGCTGGGATATAATTAAGGCTTGTATTACTGTGGCCAGATCTTAGGAACAGGCACAGCTGGTGCACAAGCTTTAATGTGTAAATGCACTCACAGCCACTGCTGAAACCTGGACTTCTAGACTCAGAGCTGAATCCAGGCGCACACTGAAGATGCAAACCTATGTTTTCAGGGGGAGTGTAACTCCATCCAGCAAAGGCTGAGTTCCTATTCCCTGATCTCCCTTTTGACTGACCCGGAGCACCTCTGTCTTGTAAGGATTAAGTTTCAATTTGTTTGCCCTCATCCAGTTCATTACTGATGACAGGCACCAGTTTAGAACTAAAACAGCTTCTTTGGCTTGTGTGGAAAGGCGTAATAAAGAAGGTATCATCTGCATACGGATGGTGCTGAACCCCAAAACTCCAGACAATTTCTCGCACTAGTTTGATATGTATGTTAAATAGCATGGGGACCAAACCAACTTTGAGGGACCCTACAGGCCAATGGCCAAGGAGTCTCTCACCGCCTTCTGTTTTGCTCCTCCAGGATGAAATGAAGCCACTGTAAACAATGCCCACAAATTCCATCCCAGCAAGCGAAAGACACCAAGGCCCTTTTCGCACGGGCTTTCTGTCGCGTGACAGCCCCGTGAGCCTCGCGGGAGTGGGAGCGTCGCTCTGCACGATGCACTCCCACTTCCGCCACTCTCACAGGGTTGACGCTGCACGAGCGCGTATTTTTTGATTTTCGCCTCAAAGCGAAAATCACCCGCACTCGCGCAGCGCTCCCGGCGCCCACACGCACTTACCTCCTGTGCGGAGCGTCGGGGAGGCGGCCGGGTCGCGCTTCCTTCCCTCCGCCCCTGCGGAAGGAAGGGGCGGGGCGGGGAGCTAGCGCGACGGATGCGACACCACCTGCTTCACGTGCGCGCAGGGGGGACGGACACGACACCTCCTGCTTCATGGGGGGCGGACGCGGCAGCCTTCTGCTTCGCGAAGGGGGCGGACGCGCGAGCCGCCGCCGCCTCCGGGAGGCTGCCGCTTCCCCGCTTGTTCCTTCGCCTGCGGATGGAAGGAGGGGGAAACAGCAGCCTCCCGGAGAGGGCTTATTGCGCGAGCCGCCCTCCCCCGCTTGCGCTAGAAGCCTTAATGCGAAAAGGGCCCAAGAGGTCCAGCAGAATCAACAGGTAATGTTCCTCCAGTCTAGCTCCCAGCATAGGTCATCAACTAAGGCAACCAAAGCTACTTCTGTTCCATAACAAGGTCTAAAACCAGACTGAAATGGATCTAGATAATCCATTTCATTCAGAAACTCCTAGAGCTGAGAGGCAGCCACCACACTCTCCAGAGCCTTTCCTAAAATGGAATGTTAGAGACTGGCTGATAATTATCCATAGCAGTGGGATCCAGAGAGGCTTTTTTTTTAATATTGGGATTTATAATGGCCTCCTTCAGGCAAGCTAGAACTCTGCCTTGTTTTAGTGAAGGGCAAGGATCTAGAACACATAGGATCACTCGCAAATCTCCAAGAATCCTCTCCACACCCTCCGATTGTACAAATTGAAAAGTATCCATTGTTACTGGACAAGCAGGGGCCAGAGTTACATTCACTGTATCTGTATCAAGTATAGCATCCACGTCAGAGCAGATCTGAGTAATTTGATCTGTAAAGTACAAGGCAAGTTCATAGCAGGCTGCCAAGTGATCTGGATTTTCCTCTATCTTGGCTTCATGTATAAAAGAACTCTGGTCACTTAAAACAGATAGGCTGGCTGGCTCCCTGCAGACACAATAGAGGTGGAGAAGAAATCTGCCTTTGCGGCCTCTGTTGCCACAGAGTAGGCCCTCAGATAAGCTGTAGTCTGTGTTTGGATGCACTCTGAGCTTTCTGCCAATGCTTCTCTAGTCACCTTCTCACCATCAGCTTCATCACCACCAGCTCCCTGGAAAACCAGGGGTCCAGTTTAGCTCCACTCCATGAGAGGGGATGCTTGGGAGTGATCATGTCCCGCATCCTGGTCATTTCTCCATTCTGGAGGTGCACAAGAACTTTGACAGGATTGCCTGTCAAAACAATAAAAAAAACTCCCTAAGAATAATAAGAAATCCATCCAGATCCATGATCCTCTGGGAGCAAACCATCTTAATGGGTCCCCACCCCTGCAGATGAAATGTTCTGAGCCACAGCAAATCTAAACTTCACCAGGTGGTGATCTGTCCATGACAATATAATTATAGATAATTTGTCCACCTCCCAGATTACATTCACCTCACTCACTATGGAAAACAAGGGCCCTTTTCGCATGCTTTTTTTTTTTTTTGCATGAGTGCCCCTTGAGCGTCGCGTGAATGGGAGCGTCGCTCCTTGTGACGCACTCCCACTTGTGCGACGTTCATGAGGCTAAAGCGGGGCACATGCGCATTTTTTTATTTTCGGCTCAGAGCCAAAAATACTGCGCGCTCGCGCAATGCTCGCAGCGCCCTCATGCATTTACCTGCGTGCGGTGCTTCGGCAAGCCGGACCGGTCATGCCTCCTTCCCCCAGCACAGCCTACAGCTCCCAGACTGCGCTGCGGAAGGAAGGAAGGGGTGCTAGCGCGACGGTCGCGCTACCAGGAAGCCGATGTGGGAGGCAGAAGGGCTGTTGTGAGTGGCTCGCGCGAGCGGCTGCTTGTGCAAGCACCACTCCCCACTGCCACAACGAAGGTAAGGTGCGAAAAGGGCCAAGATCTAGAGTGTGCCCAGCAGCGTGAGCAAAGCCAGATACCACTTAGGACATACCCATGGTTGTTATGGTGAACATGGAAGTCCTGAGCCAGTCCTGATAGGGCAGTCTCAGCATGGATGTTGAAATCCCCTAGCTCTACAAGCCCAGGAGGATTCCAACCCCAAGGTCACCACAGCTACATCAGGAAGGAAGACTATTGAGCAGCAAGGTGGGCAGTATACCAACAAAATCTCTGTGTATATGTGTTTTTAAGTCGCTGATGACTTATCGCAACCCCATAAATTTTATAGGGTTTTCTTAGACAAGGAATATAGAGAGGTGTTTTTGCCTGTTCTTTCCTCTGAAATATAGCTGCATCACCTAGTATTTGTGGGCAGTCCCCCATCCAAGTACTAACCAAGAAGACTGATTTCCAAGATCAAGAGGGATCTCATACAAAAGTTAAATGTGAGGTTAAAATATCAAAATAATTAAAACTAGTTAAAATCTTTACCATTAAAAATAAAATGACAAATAGATATCACAAGATATCAAGGCCCTTTCCCCCTGAGCAATCAGTCTTCAACGTCCTGCCTATGCAAAAATAGCAATGAGGGTGTCAGTCTAAACTCTCTAGGAAGGGAGTGCCAGAGCCTTGAAGCAACCACCAAGCAGACCCTCTCCTGTTGTTCTCACAAAATGTACCTGTGAGGGTGATGAGACAAAGAGAAAGGCCTCCAAATGTATGCCAGCTCATATGGGAGAATATAGTCTATCAGATAACTTCTGTTGGTGCTCACTCATTTGTGCTTAAATTGTAAGATAAGCCTAAGTAGGACTTTGTCCATCAGCCAAATTAGCCTATCAATTATCACCTGAAAAAAGTTTTTTCCCCTTCATCTCCTCTACCCTGTCTACTGGGAACAGGATTAACAATTAGTGCTGGGTAATGCCTGTAAACAGGAATGAGACACTCATCAGAACTGGAAGGTCTGTGTGGAGAGCTAAGTAACAATATGTTTTTGGTGAGCACCCAGAAGCTTCTTCTAAAATGTCATTTCCATTTGTCATGCTAACTAAGGATTAATTGGAATAGAGGACCATAATCCAACACTCTTACTTTTGAATAAGTCCCTTTGAAATCACTGGGGTTTACTTTTAATAGACATATATAAAATTGCATTCTAACATCACACTTGTATACACAGTTACTTGGAAGTAAGTCCCATTGATCCCACTAAAATTTGTGTTTGAGTAGACCTACAAAAAATATACTTGAATTGCTGTAACATTAATATGTCATGAAAGACAGGATTTTTAAATTAGGCTTTCTTGTGATAATCTGGCAAATTCTTTCTGAAGAACGTTCATAGGTATTTAATGCTGATTGAATATCCTTTAAGTAGGCAAGATATAGACATTTCACTGGCTGTTTGGCACGCTTCCTTTTTATTTTTAATGCTGTGACAAACTAACACAGCTAAATAACACAGGAAAATAATTTGGACATTGATTTACAAACTGTTCCTAAAACAGAATTCAGACTATAGAACAGCAGTGGTAATGTCAAATAAACTCAGATTCATCACACAATGAATTTGTTTATGAGAGACATTAGCAATTATGGAGGAACAAACAAACAACAGTGGCTTTGGCAAGTGGACGGGTATGAATTCCCGGGTGTAGGTGATGTTTTAGCCATCAGACAATGCTTTCCTGCTTCAGCACCAATAAAGGAACTCATTGCTCTGTCAAGAAGTTCTGGCTGCCTGCAGTGACTGCAACACTACCAATATTTTAATGGAATCACATAGGTCCGGGGTAAGGGACTTCTAAACCTCTGGTTGTTGCTGGATTGCACATTCCATGATCCCTAGCCAGCATAGCCATTCCAGTACAATGGAAGTTTCAGTCCATATTTCCTGAAACTGCCATAAGTAAAGTTGTAATTTAATTTTAAAATTCTTCACCTCCTTCTTGTGGTATTTTGTGAGCTTTGCACAATAGATCCAGGGCTTCAGCAGTGGCATATTAAAAAACAATTTAGAATACACGCGGAATAGGCCCCACATGTTCTTTTCCGGAATTCCCAGCAGGCCTACAACACGGTTAGGAGTTCCAATTCAACAATATTTGGATGGCCATATGATTCTCACTACTGGTGCAGAGAGCTAGACTGCACAATTTTATTGGTTGGGGAGAAAATGTCTTATACAATCCCTTCTGAACAGCCTTTCCTAGCCTGGTACCCCCCAGAAGTACTGGACTATAATTATCTTCATTCTCAAATGGGATGCAAATGATACAGATGGGAAGAATATTAAAAAATATTCCAAAAAATGGTTGAGAATATTTGAAAATAATGAGAACTTATTTGTGCAGAATTCACATGTGAGGTTTTGTGTGTGTGTGTGGGTGTGTTTGCATGCATGCATATACATGTGTGCATGTGGAAAACAGTGCTTCTTGTTCAGAAAATGCTGTTTTCTGTGCAAATAACCCTATGCAATTTTTGCTTAGAATAAGTCCTGAACTATGAATCTTTCAAAACTGCACTGGGTTTGGAGATATTCTTGAAAAATTGCTAAAATTATTTGTTGCTATCTTCAAGAATGAAATTAATGAAGAATTATATCCCAAGCAGATGGTGGCAATTGTTCTCACCATTTGGAATGTAACAGATTGGAGGGTTGCATTATGGGTTAAGAAAAAGAAAAGAAAAGGGTTTTATTTGGATGGTGAGCTAATGAAGATTTAAATTTAGACAAATGTCTTGGTAACTGTTTGGCAAAGGAATTAATATGAATAGTTATGAAAAGCTGGATGACAAGAATAGAATGGTTACATGTGTGAACAGTAGGGATGGAAAGAATATTATTAAATATTTGAAAAATGATTCAAAAATGTGTTTCTCAAGTGTTGGAAAAGCCTGATGAAGAGAATTCTGGACCAATGAGAATCTTTTTCATTCCGGACTTATTCTGTGCAAAATTCACAGAGCTTCTTTCTTTTGTGCAGAACATGTTGTTCACTGAACAAAAACCTCATGTACATTTAGCACAGAAGTCCTTGATAACTTTTTTGTGTGAAGGAAACAGCATTTTCTGCACAAAATGCTACATGTGAATTTTGTACAGAATAAATTTTGAACTGAGAATAGTCTTTGAAAACTGCACAGTTTTTAAAGACTCTCTCGCAGCAGAGACAAAATTGCTAAAATTACTCATTGCTTCCTTCAAGAATGAAATTAGTGAAGAATTCCAACCTTAGTGAGCAAGCTGTTTTACAAATTAGAGGAAAACCTCTTTTTCCAACCAGTGTTTACAGACTAGGCATGTTTTATGGACCCATATCTAAAACAGAGACTTTTTATGGTCTAGGATTTTATTTTTATTACTGAAGAATAAGTGAATTCTAAATAAAAGATTATATTTAAAGTATACAACATATTGCAGGATATAGAAATGCCAAGTCATGAAAACAAATTGATTAAAGAATTATAAGGTTTACGAGGAAACAGTGGTGCATAATTTGTGCCAACAGCAAATAAAGAATATGCATGTACATATATCCTTCCCATACCACCCCCTTAAGCTGCTACTACAGGTTTTTAATGTGTGCTCTCATTACAATGTCATTATAAATTATAGACTGTGCTACATGTCACAATCGGTTATTCACTGTTCCATAAGGGGATAAGAAGTCTGTGACTGATTCCATTACGGTCTGGCAGTGGAAATCCATATTGAAGTCAACTTGGAAAAAAGTACATGGCAATCATATGTTTTCTAAGACAAAAGGTAGAGCTGTCTGCTTTGGTGTACTTGCCAGATATTTGCCCAGTGAAATGGATGGTTGCAAACCATCCTTTTGTGGCTTAATTTGGGTTGTTCACAGGGAAGACTGGAGACACATCTGAAAATGCGCAATGGATGGTTGCTTTCTTATAGAGAAAGCCCAACACATTTTGGCCTATGCATATTTTATGACCTTCTTCAGGGGCTATATGAAAAACATAAAAATAAAAATTAAAAAAATCCACATAATTGTATAACAAAATATACATCATATTACATAAGAAAATCATTTTAATCTTTGTGCACTATCTAGGGCCTATACATATTGATTTGAAATCTAACTGCAAAAATTTTTGGAGCAGACAATCTCATTCCATTTGCAGGACAAAAAGAAATATATAAACTAGACTCCAGGTTTCTTTATGTTAGCAGATGGTCATGGGGGGAAAAGAGTTAGCATTCAAGGGCATATCCAAAGCTTTTGACTTTAAAATTTAAAATTTTAATTTTAAAATCATCTCTTCTTCTTTGTTTAATAGAATCTTCTCATTCTCTTTCTATTGCCCAGACTCTGAGCTCTGTTGCAGGATGTTGGTATTCCAAGAAATAATTTACTTGTTTCTTGTGTTACAAATGTGTTGTGCTATAATGCTTTTAAACAAGTCTTGTCTTTCCCACATAAATCTTTAGACACTTGCACTGTATGGCATAGATAACAGAACTGCTATTCCTGGGGATAAAGTGTACCTCTGTTTATTACGTGGTCTGTGAGCTATCTTGGAGTTACACCTGCAATGATACAATGGCTACAGGGCTGGTGACCTGTGGGCCTGGTTGCACCCACAACAATGTTACTGGATGTTTGTTTCTGTTCCCTGAAACTGCTGCTCACCAAAATGTCTCTAATGTTGTTGGTTCCTTTGAATGAAATCTGGGCTTTTCTTGACTACTAGGCTTTTCTTGACTACATTGAATTATGTGCCAACATTTTTTGATGAAACCCTGTAAACTGTTGGCAATATGATTGGAAATAGTGTTACAGTCCTCCCTCCCCATTTGCTGGTTTGGCCTGTCCAAATTTGATTATGCACGAAACACGTGCTCCCCACCACCACCATTAATTCTTCTGGTTCCATTCCCTTGCGTTCCTCACCCCAGGCTTGCAAGGCTTGTGTTTAAAATGGACATTTTTTTTTCTTTTAGATGAGCAAAGCTCCAACCACCACTGCTGGAGGTGTGTCTTTCTGCCACATGGCTGTACATTCTGCTGTGTAATGGTTGCTGATTGGTCAGACACTCTCTTTGCTGCTACCCCTCCTCTATGGGAGGAATCTCCTTTCTCAAGATGGTGATCAGAAGTAGCTAAAATGCCATAACTCAGCATTCCACTCTTTTCTGTCTGAGGGGAAAACACTGGTAAACTCTTTACCCTGTCTTCCCCCCTCCCAGGGAGTGCCTGGGCCAGAGGCAAAGGAATGGGAGGGAGGAGCTCCACAGGGGAATGGGAGGGGGATCATGAGGAGGGTGTTAATTATACAGTGGCTCCTGCACATTCACAAGGGTTGGGGTGCAGAACCCTCATGAAATGCAAAAACCACAACTAACTCCCTCCTCACAAGCCCCCTCCTATTCCTTTGCCTCTGAGATTGTAGTTGGACTATGATATATCTATTTTTTAAAGTAGTTCAGAACATAATACTTGAGATGCCTTGTGTAAACCTTGGGCTGCCACATCATGTGGATACCCTCTGTCCATTGGTTTGTCAATATACAGGCTTCTTTTCTGAAGTCATTTTGTTACTCCGGTGGAAAAACCCTATCTCAGGGTCTACAATTTTAATATTAAAATATGAGTCTGTGTGCTTGAGAGGTCCCCCAAAGGAGCATGTAGGCAGGCACGGTCAAAAGACTGAAAACCAGGTCAGGCCAGTAAAATACCCAGTCACATAGCCCCAGGAGACCTCAAGATGTGTAAACCCACAATAAACAAAGGGTCCACAGCCCCAAGAAGCCAACCTGAGGGGATTAGCGTGTCTGCCCCAAGTTGAGCAAATATTTCATCAGGCAAGGACCAGAAGTCACACCACAAAACACAGCCGAAGATCCTGAGACTTTGACAACACCTTGCAATCCCATCACACAAAGGAAATCACCATGGTGGAGCTTCATTATCACTCCAACACCCATTGTTCTCCCCGGGAAAGAATTAGTCCTCCAGGTACTTTTTCCCCTACAAATAGTCCTGGCTTTTGAGCATTTCTTTGGATCACTCCCAGTGTTCCCAGCAGATCATTGCTCCATGGGTTTAGTAATCCCCTCAGTCCTCTCCATGCTGAGCCCCACTTCTCCACTGCTTTCTCAGACCCAGGACTTCAGGACAAGGTGCAGTATTATCTCAACTACATCCCTTCAATACTCCCCTGTCCAATTTCCTCCCTTCTTGCTTCTTAATAGCTCTTGGGTGCGTGTGTGAGTGATTGCGTTGCTGCGTGAGACTTTCCTTCAATAAAATCATTTATTGACATTCTTGTTTAGTTTTTGGCTTGGCTTTACCCCGTAAAAGCTGGGTAAAAAGATCCCGCTAGGTTACCCTGTCTCTTGCATTGCTATAGCTCATGCTCTGGCTAGTTTCCATTCCCCGTCACGTGGAGCACATTGAGATGTCCCCCAAGGGACCTCAGAAATCAGGGTAACAATTTTCACTGGAACAGTTACATTTTAGTGTAGGAAATTGTCCATTGAGGAGATCATGCCTAAAAGATTTTGAATGTGAGCTATCAAATCTTAAATAAGTATTGGTATCTGTAAGTTTTTCTATATAGCGAGATGGTAAAAAAAATAGATCCAAAAATGTATTTCTTAATTGTTATATTCTATACCCAATTGCATATTGCAATTCCTATAATTTATCTACTTACGAAAATCCAACAGATCAATTACACTTCCTTTCACAGTGTAAAAAAAATATCTAAAGGACAGGTGATCACCCTTTCAAACCTCTCAATGTATAAATTGGCCATAAATGGGGCCACAGGGTATTCCTTTTATCAACTTGTTCTCAAATTTAAAATATTTTTTTCTCAGGGCTGTTTCAGCCAGAGTGATGAGAAGGAGGATGTCTCAATTTTCTCCTGTCCAAAGTTTGTTATATTACAAGCCACCTCTTCTAATATGCTGGTATAAAGAAATCTCACATCCTTAGATGGACAGCCTTAGCATCACTAAAATCTGAAGAGTCCTGCATATAAGATGCAATTTTGGCTATAACCGGTTTTAAAAAATCATCTACAAACTGAGCAAGCCCTGACCTGCAACCTGACTCCATTGAGTGACTTGCTTGACTGTAACATTTGCAAGTAATGCATTACACACAATAATATTATGTGTAATGCATATTATGTTTAATGCACTACTTTTCGGAACAATGAGAAAATAGATATATTTCATTTTATAAGAAATTTAACAACTGGTAACATCTTTCTTTTTTTCTGATTTGAAAAATAAACTAAACTTAAACTTTTTTTAGTTATTCCTAAAGCCATACTTTAGGGAGAGTTGCATGGTATTTCTTGGGCAATATCTGTATCTCTAAATGTCTATCTATCTATCTATCTATCTATCTATCTATCTATCTATCAGCAAACCACTCTTTAAATAACAATGCAAGCAAGATACAGTGTTGATAGGATACTTTACAATAAGTAAAAATTACTTTGTAAACCACTATAAACATACAAAACTCAACATAGGTACACACATTAAGTCAGGGGTAGGAATTCAGTGACCTTCCTAATGTTGCAAGTTTTAGCACTCTTAGCCAGCATAGCCATGGATTAGGTATTTTGGGAGATGTAGTACAACAGTATCTGGAGGCCTATTCATTTCCTTGTCCTGCACTAAACACTACATGAAAAGCCTAGAAAAAAATAGAGCCACTGTTCACAGACTATGTAACATTTAAGATCTGTTCTTACTCACAGACAATGGGCTAAACAAGATCTTAGTCCAACTTACTTAGACCAATTAAAAGGAATGGGGCTTTTTCATCGTTATGATCTTAAGTCTAATTGATTTGATCTACTGGTGATATTGAATTTCTACCTCATAATGACCTCTACTGTATTTAAGGGCAGGAGGATAGTTTAAGGGATGCAGAACTGAGTGTGTGACTGCATAGCTCTGTCTTCTAAGAGAGGAATAATCAAGGTCCTGTCTCCAGCACACGCTGCCAGAGGTGGCTGACTTGTACTGCCCAATATTAGGGCTTGCCCTGATGGACAGCCTTAGCATCACATTAATTCTTGGTGAACCATTGTCAGAACTTCACTCTTCATACACAGGTGGGCAAGGGAGTTTTTAGCAATGGACCAGGGCAGGATCTCCCGCTCCTTCTGGTTCCATTGGCAGCCTTTGATGGGTTTCTATAAGCAGTGCAAGGTGCAAGTACTCATAATTACTGTGTTCAAGTTTTGGTTAAAGATGGTGTCCTGCAACTGTTTGTTGTATGCTGCCTTGGAGGAGTTGTTTGTGTTTGTGTAGTTTTTTGTGAGCCAGTGTAGTGGTTTGACTGTTGGATTAGGACTCTGAGAGACTAGGGTTCAAATTTCCATTCAGCCATGGAAACTCAGCAGGTGACCTTAGACAAGTCACACCCCCTAAGATTAAGAGGAAGGCAAAGCTTCTCTGAACAAATCTTGCGGAGCAAAGCCTAGCGTCAGATCACAGTCTGTTGGAGCTGACTTGAAGGCACGTGATAGCAACAAAATTTTTGGAAGTGTTCATTTTCCCCTATAACTGAGGCCCTTTTCGCACTGAGGCTTCTAGCGCAAGCGGGGGAGGCCGGCAAGCGCGAGAAGGCTCCTCCGGGAGGCTGCCGCTTCCCCCTCCTTCCTTCTGCAGGCGAAGGAACCAGCGGGGAAGCGGCACTGAAGGAGGCTTGCTGCACAAGCCGCCCTCCCCCCCGTGCGAAGCGGGAGACCTTGCGCCGGATTCCCCCCCACGCGCGAAGCGGGCGGCGTCGCGCCGGATTCCCCCGCGCGCGTGAAGCGGGCGGCGCGACCGTCGCGCTACCTCCCCACCCCGCTCCTTCCTTCCACAGGGGCGGAGGGAAGGAAGCGCGACCCGGCCGGCTCCCGGAGGCTCCGCACGAAAGGTAAGTGCGGGTGGGTGCCGGGAGCGTTGCGCGAGCGCGGGGTGATTTTCGCTTGGACACGAAAATCAAAAAACCCGCGCTCGCGCCGCTTCAGCCCCGTGAACCGGGCGGAAGTGGGAGTGCGTCGTGCGGAGCGACGCTCCCACTCCCGCGAGGCTCACGGGGCTGTCGCGCGAGCAAAGGCCCATGCGAAAAGGGCCTGAGAATATACAGTGGTATCTTCCAACTGTTTCCATCAATAAAAAAAAACATAATCTGAATGCCCCAAAGGTACAGTCTTGAGGTTAGAGAAAACAATGCTGAGACATTTTTTAAAAATGCCTTCCAATCAGCTGATTTTAGTGCATCTTTAAGGAACTATATACCTGATTCTGATAAGAGGATATAATTCCAGGTAGGCATGTTACTCTGCTTCAATATGAGAAGAACTAATTCTCTTACTTAAAAAAATGTTAATCAAAAAATACTTTCCTACTTAAGACTGGAAAATCTGGAAGTGTACTCTTAGATTGTTTGTGCAAGTACAGAAATATGTAAGTTAGTAAAGAACAATGTAAGAAATATGTAAGTTAGTAAAATTTAAATAAACCTTTATGGAATAACTAGTATTATAAATACATACTACACACACACACACACACACACACACACACATATATATACATATAAATATTACATATATACCTGGCATTGCCTGGGATTTTATTTTCTCATAGGTAATACTTGTTAGAAAGATTTGAGATCATCTGTCACTAATTCCCAGAATTGTCTTGTCCAACACCTGTAACTTTTCCCATATTCCCCAATCCAATCTATATTCAGAGTTATTAACCTGCAGAGGCTGGGTTCCTGAGGGAATACAGTACTCTCCTCCTTGCTGCTAGATCTTGTCTCCATAGCAACTGGCTAGGCCCAAGAGCTCTCTTGCTGAAAATTCTAAAGGCCCTGCCCTAACTTGCAAACTCCAGGATTCCATAGAATCTTCTCTGGCACCCAATCATATGAGGTCTTCGCCTGACACAACCAATCATATGAGGTTTTTGCCTGACACAGACAAACAGACAAACATTGACTTTTATATATTATGTTATATTATATTTTATATATAATATATATTATATATAGCTCTATAAATATATATTGTACATTTATATGCATACATTTATATTAATATATAATGTTATATATATATATATATATATATATATATATATATATATAAAACTTCTTTATTTGGAGTGAAACGAAGCTACCTGTTTTGTGTTCTTATTTTGGCAATTTTTTAGTACTTCAGTAACATTGAATAAATGCTTCTAGTTACAATGTGCCATGTAATTATGTTATAATGTCTTCGTCTTTTGAAAGTACATTATGGCTTCTCACTATTTACAAATAAGAGAAGAGAAGAGAAGGTTAAGAAGAGAAGAGAAGAGAAAAGAAGAGAAGGTTAAGAGGGGACATGATAGCCATGTTTAAATATCTGAAGGGATGCCACGTAGAGGAAGGAGAGGGCTTGTTTTCTGCTGCTCCAGAGACCAGGACAAGGAGCAATGGATTCAAGCTGCAGGAAAGGAGATTCCACCTGAACCTCAGGAAGAACTTCCTGACAGTCAGGGCTGCCCGGCAGTGGAATCTGCTGCCTCGGAGTGTAGTGGAGTCTCCTTCCTTGGAGGTTTTTAAGCAGAGGCTGGATGGCCATCTGTCGGGAGTGCTTTGAGGGTGTCCCTGCATGGCAGGGGGTTGGACTGGATGGCCCCTGTGGTCTCTTCCAACTCTACATTTCTATGATTCTATTATTCTAATTTGTTGTATTAGATATTGTCAACATCATTGGTGTGTATGGTGTGTCACAGAGTCCCAACCTCAAAAGGTTTTCAGTCTAAAATGGAAAACCGCAGAAACAACAAAAAATGGAGAGAGAAATACCGTGAAGGATAAATAGGGAAGTTCATAGAACATGGTGTCAGTTTCACTGAGGTTTAGAGTACTTATTTAACTTTTAAACTAACCTTTAGTTTCCCCTCCCCCAAGGATGTATACCTAAGAAATCATTTTGAGGTTCCAATAGAGGTTCAATTTATGTAAATCTCATTGATTTAGTGGTTCTACTTTACTTGGGACTACCAGGCTGAGTCCCACAGAAAGGTAAAAAGTGGGGTATTATTGTGATTGTTATTGTTTTATTGTTATTGTTATTATTATTATTATTTTAATGCCAGTAGGATTCAGAACATAGTCAGTGGTTATGTCATGTTCTGATCATGTTTTTGGAGGAAGGACAGAGGGAGGATTTTTTTTAACTGGACTTGCCTCCCAAGGGGAGCTAAGGTTTAATTCTTCCTTCTTTGCTTGAAGTTTAATTTTTATCCTTTCACCTTCTGGCATTGTTCTAAGGTCTAGAAAAATCTGTTCCACCTTAACTCTGAAAAAGCAAAAAGATACGCTGTTCTTTTAATATTCAGTTGATTATTGTTAATTGTTAATTGTTGTGTGTTTTAGGGGGTTGGTTTTAGGTGGGTTGGTGGGTGGGGAGGACTGAGTATGTTTTTTAATGTTTTTTAATGTAATTAATGTATTATTGTTGTTGTTTGCCGCCTCGATCCATGGGGAGAGGTGGGATAGAAATTATTATTATTATTATTATTATTATTATTATTATTATTATTATTATTATTATTATTAAAAAGTAACTTATAATTTGATCCTTATTTGATCCAAGTCAGATAGAGACCTGGGAATGAAGTAGTTGTACGAGAATCTTCACAGGAAAGCTAGGATTTGATGGTGTTACAGAAGTGCTCTGGGAGGCGTTTCCAGGCATAAAGGCAGGGGGAAGAAAAAAAAACAGAGAGAAGGAATGGAATCCTTTTACACCACACAGCACTATGATTCTACTTTAACTGCCAGAGCTGTATCCAGCTGGGGTTTGTAGTCTGGCGAGACACTAAGCATTTCTGGTTGAAAATTCTGAGTGCCATCTCCTAAACTGCAAGTCCCAGGATTTCATAAAATGGGACTATGGCAAGTGAAATCATAATGCTATATAAATAAATAATAAACAGCAATTGCATAGTGTGTAAGGACTCCAGGTAATGGGGCAGTGTAGTGTGTAAGGGCTCCAAGTGAACTGTTAGGATTACTGATCACAGACAGGAATGCTATGATGAACCTGATGGGAGAGCCTCCTTGGCAACTGAGAGTGTTTAGACTGGTTGGCTGGTGAAATGGAACCTTGGATAGCCCAGGGGAGGGGCTGGTGGAAAATAACGGATTTTAACTGTCTGATGGGTGTTTGAAGAGGAGTGTGATTTGTGGTGTGTTTGGGAGAGGTTGGAGATTTGAAGAGCTCTGTGGGAGAGAGAACTGAGAAATCGGGTGTACGAGAGATAGTGAATGAATTGAGGGAGAGAGAGAGAGAGAGAGAGAAGAATAGTATGCTGTTTATAAACATTTAGATACAAAACACATTTAAAGCAACAGTGTTACAATAAATGTTTGAAGTTCTGTGTTCCTTAAAACAGTCTCCAAGAGTCTCATTCTGAATCCTGGAATATACACGCTACCAATAATATCCTCTTGACCTTAGTGCCAACAGTACCACAGTCTTGGAAAATATAAATCACTGCCGATCCTTACATCTGGGAGAAGGGCAGATTTAGGGAAGGCAGTAAAGGGGGAGAGTCCTGAAAGGAAGAAGCCAAGGGGGGACAAGAGTGAGGAAGGGACTGCGTTCTCAGAGCGGAGAACTGAGGCAGACCCGTTTGTCCTGGCCCGGGCTTGATTCAGAGATCTCCCTGGCTGTTCAGGTCTGATCACAAAGAGGTATCAGGCTGGGCAGGCCTTGAGTGCGAGGCTTGGGTGCGCCTTTTGCACTCAGCTGCACTAATGGGCAGTGGTTTTGCCCGCACATTGCAAATGCCTTTCATATTTCACATTCTTATTGGGAAGAAGTCAGACTTGTTTTAGATAGTCAATGGATTGCTTGAAAACTTGCAACAGAAAAGCATCTTAAAAGCATCAGTCCAGAACTCCACATCTTCCAGAGGATGAATTTGCTTTATTTATGTATATTTAAAGTGCCTACTTTATTGTGCCCCACTTGCTTGTTTACTCTTAGGCTTTCAGCTGCTTGTTGAAAAATAAATCATTTCTACATTTCTAATTTTGCAGATTGCACGTAATGACTGTGAACGTCTGCAAAACTCCATCTGAGTGCCTAAGCATTTGGAATCCCAGCTGTATTCCCAGAATTGCAAATGACCTGATCTTGTTATTCTTGACTTATACATCAAAGTTATAAAAAAATCAAAATAAATAAGTGATCCAAAAGTACAAGTAACTTACCTCCTCTTAGCTTCTGAGATTGGTTAAAATTATTCTTTCCTAATAGAAGGAAAACATCATGCTAATATGCAAGAGAAAACTCTAATTACTATCTCCCAAAACAAAAGTACAATTAATTTTAATGTAATATATCATTTGGAAGTTTCAATCAATCGCCAAAAGCAAAGCATAAAGTAAGACGTCTTCTAATGAAGATGAATTTCTTTGGATTCCATCCAGTTTACAAATGATATTTACATCTTCTCTTTTCATTAGGGAGTTCAGCATGGGATTATTCTTACTTGTAAACAGCTAGCATAAGCATAAGGGAAAGCATAAGTGAGTTTCATAGATATGGATCCAAAATCTTCATAATCCAGGGCTGACCCCCTATGTATTCCCTATTTAATTGTATTCATGTTCCACAGCACCTTAAAAATAAACTTTTTTTTTTATTTAGCCTAAATTTTAATGGACAGCAGTGCATGTCATCAAATGCTGGCACATATGGTGGGACTGCCCAATTGTCCGTCGCTTCTGGGATTTAGTTATTCAAGAGTTTTCTTCTACAGTGAAGATGCTAATTGTGAAGAATCCTAAACTATGCTTTCCAGGTCTTTTTGAATGAGATAACAAGGCTCCTTCATATATAGAATTTGTTGAAATTTTGCATTGTGGCAGCTTGGGGGGTATTAATTTATTATCAGCATGTTATAAAAAGATATGATTTATAGATATCATGGAAAAATTGTCTAAGAATATTAGCAATGGTTAAACCAGATACATTTTATTTGAGTTGGCACACTTTTATTCAAAATGTTAAGGATGCCATTTCTGCCCTACATGGTGATAGTGCTATTATTTCACTTTCAACATCTTGTGGAATTCTTGTGGAATTCTCTGGCTGAGAATTCTAAAGGTCTCTCCCTAAACTACAAACTCCAGAATTCCACAGGATGTTGAAAGGGGAATAATAGTGCTATAACAGTGTAGTGTAGAAATGGTTTTCGAGTGAGGAGCAAGGGGCTGGGCTAATGAGGAAAGTTCCACGTGTATGTGTGTGTGTGTATCTAACAACAACTTGAGTCTATGAGGCATCAGAGGTGAGGTTATTTGTTAATTCACAAGATAATGTTTCTCACAGTGATCGGCACTTCAGCTTCGCCAGTTTCTGCATTATGTTTTTCATCTTTTGTTTCTTTTCTTTGTGTTTCTGGTAATGTGACTTTTAAAAAACAATTTTTATTAATATAACATTACAGTTTTCCCTCCACATTTGCTGGGATTGGGGGTTCAGGACCCTTGGAGAAGTGAAAAAATCACAAATACCAAAACATGTGTGTGTGTGTGTGTGTGTGTGTGTGTAGGAAAGGGGCTAAGGAACAGTGCAAAGAATGGACACCCAGGGTCCAAACCAGGTCAAGGAAAGGAGAGGAAAGGGAGTAGTCAACCTGGTATCTCTATAACTATCTTTCTCATTCATCAGCTTCCCTGAGTATGAGGAGGCATTGGGAGAAAGTCTGTGGTGCTGAGAAATCGAGCTGTGAGCCAGCCATTCTTGGCTGGCCGAGCAGAGGTGGAGGAGGAGGAAGAGGACCAGAGGCAGGTTTTTAAAGAGCTGAGTGACCTGATGGGAGTTGCAGAGAGGGAAAGTTCCTCCAGAAATGAAGCACCTGAGGTGCCAGGCAGGGGTTAGAGAAACATGCAAATAATCTAAGACGTGAAAGTCAAACCGGCAAACGTGGTGGGCTGACTGTACAAAAATATGAGAATTAATATTATTTTTATTAATGAAACAGTATAACAATATGAGCATTAGACAAATATTGTGGAATATTAGTAGTAGTATTTGCATTTGTATTCAGTTTTGAATAGAAATTTGTTCTTGTTCTGTACCTTCAAGTTGTTTCTGACTTATGGTGACCCTAAACTGAACCTATCATGGGATTTGTTCAGAGTGGGGTTGCCATGGCTTTTCTCTGAGGCTGAGAGTGTGACTGACCCAGCGTCACCCAGTGGGTTTCCATGGCTGAGCAGGGATGCAAAGCCAGCTCTCCCAGAAACCTAGTCCATCGTCCAAACCACTGCGCCATGTTGCCTCTCTTGAATAGAAATACAGAGCTAAAATTAAAAAGGAGGAAGGGGGGAGGTGAAGAAAGAAATGTAGCAGCACCTATAAGATTAATTGGCTTTTTATTTTAGCATGAGCTTTCACGACTATAAACAAACTTCTTCAGATGCAGTACAGGTTGTAAAGTCTCAGGTTGTAAATCATATTTACATAGTTGTGGAAGTGGGATGGAAAGTACTGCATCTGAAGAAGTGTGTTTACATCCAGGAGTGCTCATGCTGAAATTTAAAAAAATCAGTTTCTGTACTACACTGTTATAGTGCTATTATTCCACTTTCAAACTCCAATTCTGGAGTTTGTTGTTTACTGAGGCCAAAAGAGCGCTCTGGCTGAGAATTCTAAATGCACCTCCCTGAACTGCAAACCCCAGGATTGCCTAGGAGGTTGACAGTGGAGTGACAGCATTATAATAGTGTAGTGCATAAATGGCCTATATTTCAGTCTATTTCTTATATGGTGGATGTGAATTTTTCCATCAGTGCCAAGTTCCTCAGTCATTTCTTCCAGTTTTCTATAGAAATATCATTAATGTTTGTATGGTAGCATTTTGCCCCGGAAGCATTCATTTTTATTTTATTTTATTATTTATATGTGGCTTGGGAATTTTAATCTCTCATTCTAGGATGAACTTGAAGTTAACAGAAGATGAATGGATCATAAAGTCTTTCCTTTTTCCTCTTCCCTTTTGCATTCTAATTTGGAATAAATTATGTAAAATAAAGCCTTTCCTTGGATAAGCGATCCCACTGAAACAAGCTGAGACCTGTTCAGAGAATCTTGTGCTCTGAAATTATGAATTATGACATTGATGCTGCATGTCAACTGTTTAAAAGACATACATGTGCGGTATGCTCATCTCTCATTTACTGATGTTACAAATTGCAAAATAATGAACAGCATGCCAAAAGTAAATCAAACTGAGTTTGGTAGGATTTACTCCAGGTAAGTATATATAGGCCTATGAGATTCAGGACGATATTGCAAATTGCAATAGCGTACATTGCAGCCTATGAGAGTCACTACATTATCATGAGGAATTTCTGCTTTTGTTTTTGGCCTGTGATCTTCTGAAATGAATCAACATGTTTAAACTGTTGTTATGCTACACTGTATACTGCTGGACTCTAGCCAGGTAGAAAACAACTTTAAACAGCAATTGATGCTCCCTTTTTCCTGTGAATAAAACAATAGTTCAATAGGGACTGTTCTCTTGTCTGAAGCCGTTTCAGCCAGAACTGAACACAGTGTAGACTCAAAGCAGAGGAGAAGGGAGTGAAAAATAGCATTGTACTAGAAAATAGAGAGTCACTTCATCTTTGCCAGCACTTTTCTTTTTAAGTCACAATTAGGCTATACAAAAGGCACAGGTGCAAGGGCCAATTAAAAGTTATCCGGGAAGCAAGGCACAGCTCTGTGGTGACTGCCATTCTATGTTGAGTTCAAGAGTCTCTTACTGGAATAAAAATTGTCTGTATTCTGAAGTTTGGCTGGAAATATGTAAAGCCCTGTCCCAAAATGAGATATCCTCAGTTCATGGATTTTTGCTAGCATTTTATTTTTCTTCCCCAGGCAGTACAAAATGCAAGGTGTTCTTTCTCTGTGGATGTTTCCTTTAGGAGATAGCAATCTGGAGTTTACAGTGTCTTTTTGAAAAGTGTGTCGTTTTTCTTTTGTGTTGGCTGAGCAAGTGCTATAGGCAAGGACAGCCTGTACAATCTGTGGTCTGTCAAGCTGAACACAGCAGCCCACCGGGCATGTGTAAACTTCCTAATATGGCTAACAGCCATGGACAATAAAAAGTGTGTGTGCTCCTGTCCCTAAAGTGCCTCAGAGGCCTCCAGCCATTACTTTGTTGTGATGTGAGGGCGATGATGGAGATGGACATCAGGTTGTGATTATACAGTTCCATTACTGAACCACCCTTACTGTTTCCTAAACAGTATCATTTTGTTCTCTGTATCTCACTGATACCTTCTACGTTTTGTCTTTTCAGACCTGACTTCTGAGCCAAACTAGAAATGGTGTGAGAAATCAGTGGTTCAATCTTCTGATTTTTTTTTCTTGGCATAGTTTTAGATTTAAAACCAAACCTTAGAAAAGTAAGTTTTTGAACTACAGCTCCCAGAAACAGTAAGAGACACCATGGAGAGTTGCCCGCCCAGACTCTGCTTAAAAGTGATATTGTGGGTGTGAAGGTAGTGGTGGGGAGTCCATTAGGATATGCTTGTGCTATGGAGAGATATTTTCCTGCATTGTTTCCCAGTGGAGATCCTTATACCAGCAGATGGAAAAGCTTTTCTTGCTTGTCCCACACATCTAATAAATCTCCTCTACCCCCATCCAGTTCTTCAGCCCTGATCTGATTCTCCTTCCTTTTAGAAGCCTAGTCTAGCTTGGTTATCAGACAGAATTAGGAGAAAGCTGGCTCATGTCTTCACTACCTCACCCCTTACAATCCCCTATGAAGGACAAGCAGCCATTTCCCAGTTTCTAGCAAATGACATTATTTAACTGAGTGTGAGCCAGTACCCCATAGCGCTTGAGGTGGAATGTGCAAAGGTCTCCCAAGCCAGAAATAAAATATAAAAACACATTTAAAAATAATAATTGTGTTCCCTGCCCATTCTTTGCCCAGGTATTTGCTTTCACTCTGCTTAATGGCAGGGAGAATATTGATTTAAAGAGATTCTTGCTATATTAGCTGTAGCTAGTAATTAGTACCTGCATTCATCAGTTCCAGTGTGATTGACTGATTAATTAAATTCCTGCATTTCTTTAGCTAAAATAAGTCAGAGTAGCTTACAAGACAAAATCACAAGAAAAACATCATTACCAAGTTAACATGTACAGTGTTCTAATTAAATGAAATCATTTTCCTTGACATTAACAATACAAATGTCATTATTTTTATAAAATAGCTTTAGGCTGTAATTTTATCAGAGCTTGGAAAAGTTTTTTAATTTTTTTTTAACTGCTAACTGTTGGTTTCTGTAAATTGTAGTTACAACAATAACTTTTCCAATGTCTGAAGTTTACAAATAAGAGTATAAATTGCTTCTCAGTGGACATGTATAGGACTGCAGTGGTAATGTCATGGAAAAGCATTAAGATCTTTTTGAAAGAAAACCCTAATCCTACAGCAAAGAACTGGAAACTTGATCTAATTTTACCATAATGTAAGGCTGCCAATTCAGGCGTTTAATCCTGTGTTTCATGAAGAGTGAGCAAGTTGTTTGGTGTTCAATTTAAAAAAAAAAGCTGTTGGGGACAGAGAGAGGTGCTTGTGGGATTTTCTGCCTCATGTGCTAAAATAACACAACAGGCCTTGAGTTCTGTGCATCTTGATGGGATGCATTGCTTTGCCACAGGCAGCAAACCCATTTGGAAATGTAGCTTCAGACTATTTTAAATATGAAATCTCACAGTATAGATTGTTGTAAGAAGGCCCTGCAGCACTTACTTATAATTGATATTTCTCATATGATGGGCAGAGATGAGGAGAGGGCAGACAGAGAGGCAAAATCCCTGAGATGTTAACTTCTAGAGGATATTTTCCACCATTTCATAGATGGAAACTGGGATATTCAAGCGAAGCAACATCAGAGTGTGGTCAAAAGTGTATCTGAACTTTTGAATTAACTTGTTTTAACCATTTATAACTAGAAAACAGACATATAATTAGTATATTTTGACCTGCTGATATTGAGTTGATGCACATGTCTTGTAATTAAGTTGAATGTTAGATTATTCAGTTTATTTATTTATTTATTTTGCTGAGGAGGGTAATTTTGTTAAAAATTAAAATTAAAAAAAAGTGTATGCCCAGACAATGCATAGGGAGTTACTAACGACAATGAAAAAAAAAATCTGTTTTAAGCAAGGAAACCCTAGGATATATGCATTTAGTTTAGGAATGCATGAAAAAGGGAGAGGGAGACCAAAATCAATAAATACAGTAGAGTCCCGTTTATCCGACGCTCGGTTATCCGACCATCCGGATTAACCAACGTCGCGACGGCCTGGGGGTGTGGCTGTGGGCATTTCTGCACCTCCAGACATGCCCAGACACGCCCAGACATGCCCCCAGGCCTGCCCGACACGCCCCCGACACTTCCAGACACGCCCCCAAAATGTCGGCCGCCACAGGCGTCCAGGTAATCCGACCCTTTCAGTTATCCGACGCTGCGGCTGCCCGCTTGGGTCAGATAACCAGGACTCTACTGTACAACATTCTGTGTATATGCATGTGTGTGCACAGCGTAATTAATGATATGGTATTATATAATAATTTATTCTAATATCAAAATTCCTTTGTCAGATCTGCTCAATATTACAGATTTCTTTCAGATCCACGGTGTGTGTTCCATCTGTGTTCCATCTCTCTCTGCCCAACACACATTACAGATCAGGTCAAAGCTCAGGTTCCTCATAGCATGACGTTCATGGGGTCAACTTGACGCAATTGTACCTTCTCAGCCTAACCTTCTTTGGATAAAAGTGGGGTGGGGGAATCATATGCAAAAATTTTAGCTTCAGGAGATAAGTGGAATGGAATAAATTAAGAGATATATTGTCGGAAAAAATGTATTGGGGGTGGGAAGAATAATCATGCATCTTGCTTAGGCACAGCGCCAGCTCTCAGCAGCCCTGACAAAGAGAACTCTTAGAAGCCCTGACAAGGAGAACTCATCATCCAGAATGCTGATGGCTCGGCACAGGAGATATCACCATTAAACCAGTGCTTCTTGAACTATTAGCTGTGATGGATTGGCAGTCTCCTTCACCCAATGTACCAGGGACTGGAACATTGGCTGGCATCCTGTTCAGTAATGATGTACAATGTTGTAAGCCTGTCTTATGATTTTGTAATTACTCTAGTTTATGTTTATGGTCAATGCATAATTGCACTGAGCAAAGTGCCTCCATATCCTAACTCTGAATACTTGCAGCCCTCCCATCATAGCCATTTCTGCAATGCTGGAGAGCGGGGTGGCAAGTAATAATGTATCCAGCCCTCTCCAGTTTGAAAGATGTACTTAGACAGATGGTTGTAACAGGATCCTAGCAGGGGTCTCTGCCCCTGTGTGTCTCAGCATGCCTCATGCATGGAAGAGGTCTGGGCAGGTCACAACTCACTGCCTTTGCTCCAGTGCCTCAGAAACAGCTGTGCTGGGGGTTGGCTGCAAGGCTGCAAAAGTAGGTATCTGAAAGGTAGCACAGGGAGATGTTACCCCACTGGTACACCCTATCCCGAGGACTACAATTTTTAATATCAAATGTGATCCACCATGCCAGAGAGGTTGCCCAGATGAGCACATAGGCAAAAATAGTGAAGTGACCGAGAACTAGGTCAGGCCAGTAAAATCCCCAGTCACGTAGCCCAAGGAAACCTCAAGCTGTGCAAACCCATGGTAAACAAAGGGTCCTCAGCCACAGAGGAGCCAGCTTGAGGGGATTAGCATGTTTTCCCCAGGTTGAGCACCTGTGACTCCAGAAAAATGCTACAAGGCGAGGCCCATCTACATAAATTTACACTACAACCCATTGCAACTGAAGATCCTGAAACACTGGCATCACATCATAAATCCATCATGTAAACCAAGTTGCCTTTGATGAACAATCTTTCCTTTGCTATGACTATTGTCCTCCCTGGGAGAGGATTTGCCCTCGAGGTACATTCTGCCCTACAATTAGTCCTAATTTTTGAGAATTTCTCTGGAGAACTCCTTGCCATGCTAGCAGACCATCACTCTATTAGTTGAGTAATCTCCTCAATTGTTTCATTGCTGAGTTCCGTTTTGCTTGCAGTTTCCCAGACCAAGGACTTCAGGATAGGTGCAGTGTCACCCCTCTACAATCCTTTGCTATATCCTCTATCCATTTTTCTACTCTTTTGCTTCTCAACAGACCTTGTGTGCATGTGTGAGTGAGTGCATTGGTGTGTGAGAACCTTTTCATTTAATAAAAACCATAAATTTGAACACTTAGACTGATTCTCTGTGATCCAACTCCGTAAAGCTGGGCTCAAGATCCTTAATTACACTGCCCTCTTTGCATTGCTACAGCAGTGTTCATAGCTAATTTTCTCCACAAGTGATAATTTTGACAGGCGTTGGGTATCCCCCCTAAGGAGCCCCCAGCAAGCAGGGTAACAGAGGTACCATAGCTACATCTCTGTAGCTTTATTAAACAATGCAGACTCTCAGACTATATTTGTTCCTACAAGCAACAACTGTTTCTTTTCTTTTCTTTCTTTTTTTTCTTCTGGAAACGTTCCTTACAGTAGCAGCCAATGATGCATGGGCCAGCACCAGTCCATAGACCAACACTTTGAAAAGCACAATGCATTAAATAATTTGCCTTAGTTCTTCTTCTTCCTTTTCAAGAAACCAAGCTATTGCTCTGGGCTCTATTTATGACAAGGTCAGGTAGGAAGATAATGAAGCATTGCAGCTGAATCTGCAAAAACTAAGACAAATTGGGCTGCTCAGGTTCCTAGGCAACACAATGTCTTCAGTTTGCACTTATGCGTGACAAAGATCACTATACAGAAGACAGCATGCATTTTGATGTACGTCTGTGACACTGTGTTCAAGTTATACTATGAGCAATGATAATAACAAAAAGTCTGCAGGGATAGAATCATAGAATCATAGAATCATAGAAATGTAGAGTTGGAAGAGACCACACAGGCCATCTAGTCCAACCCCTGCCACGCAGGAACGCCCTCAAAGCACTCCCGACAGATGGCCATCCAGCCTCTGCTTAAAAACCTCCAAAGAAGGAGACTCCACCACACTCCGAGGCAGCATATTCCACTGCCGGACAGCCCTGACCGTCACAAAGTTCTTGCTGAGGTTCAGGTGGAATCTCCTTACAAAAAATCTTAGATTTATTTATTTATTTATTTAGATCCTTTAAAGTCTTTAAAAATGGAGTCTTTAGAAGACTGGCATCTCTGGTAGCACATTGCCTTCTCTGGAATGGTTGTGAAGCTCTGTGAATAAAGTCAGATGCTTTGATTGGGTATGCAGAGGTTAGCAGTACAGAGGTGTTGGCCACAGTGTCAGTATGATCAAAGTTCTGAAGCTTCCAAAAGCCATCCAATGTCTTGTGAGTGGATAGTTGTTCATGCAGTATAGACACACCTCAACATACTTCCAGCAGACACCCCCCAACATAACTCCAAATTGCTTTGAAGTGTCTCCATACCCTCCAAAATAAATTTTCAGAGTGTCTGGGAAAGCCATTCCATCCATAAGAGGGCGTAATTAGATGCATCTCAAATATTTGATATCTTGGCCTGGAGTGAAACAGGGCACCTATTCTTTGCATGAAAAAAAAAAGTCTGTACTGGAGCCTTCAGTCCACTTACTATCCATCCCTTTTGAGTAACAGGACTCCTAATCCAAACATGAATTAGGAAAAAAATGCTAGGCTACTGAGAAATAGACCAATGCACTGTGGCAGATGGCTAAAGACAAATTCAATACAGTACTGTACTACAGTATAGCATTGTATATATTGCTAGGGTGCCAATCCTACCATGACATTCTTACCCTAAAAGGTGAGTGGCTTACCCTCAATACCAATGCCTCCATGGAAAGGTGGGGAATTATTAGTTCAAAAAGGAAGGCTTGTGAGAAAGGGGGGCAACTTTCAGGATCTTTTCACCTGTGTCTACTGGTACTAACGCAGAGACACCAGTTGGAGATCAAAAGAATGTTTTATTGGGGAAAAATCATAAGCGCACACAAGATTCAAGCAGTCTGACAACCATGCAAGGCTAACTGAAGGAAAGGGAAGAGTTAGGATGAAGTGGGTGATATTTACCAGTCCTGAAGAGAAGAAAGTCAAGATGAAATGGCTCAGACTTGAGAGTTTGAGAGCAGCATGTAGGAACAAGAACCTGGGGTGCAGAGTGATGCCCAAATGCTAGTGTGTTGCGTACTGCAAAAAATTACCTAGGCTGGAGTTAGGGTTCTAATACCCCTTTTCTGCCTTGAAGGGGAAGGTGTCATGTCTCTCTGGCAGAGCAAACAAAGGGACCCAGAGCTGGCCAATGGTCTTAGCATTAGGTGATAAAGGATTGATGGCAGTCTTGATAGCTTCTTAATGTCTAGGGGGGTGAGGGAACAAAAGGGGAAAGTTCAGCAGGAAGGAGGTTATAGGTCATTGTCACTTTGGGAGTTTCAGTGGCTATTGTCTTCTAGGTTTGGGCCATTGAAAGGAACATCTTTTTCAACTAATCCTCAGTGAATTTATGACCTGGCCATGCCTTGAGGTCCCTTCTGACCCTCTTTTGCATGTGTGCAGCCAGTCCTCTTTGCCAGCATAGCTTTTCAGCCATAAATGTATGATTTATATTTCATGCCAATTTAATAATGCTTATTGCCAGTTATGCAATAATTAACCAAAATAACCCCCCATCTAATTTAAAAAAGGAAAAAGAAAAAGAGGTTCTCACCCCCATTGCAAACAGTGTCTAGTCATCTAGTATATTGCAGTATATACCTTTATTGTTCTAACAGTGCTAAACAGTTCCAAAATATCCTTCTCTTACTCATAGTAATTTCTCTTGCATTAGTAAAACTATTATAATTAGCAACATAAAAAAAGTTACTTATTTATCTTGAATCAAATATTTTGTATCTTTTATCCTCAATGGCTAAAACTTTCTTTTAAATCACACCTTATATACTTAAACCTATAGTCCAAAATCTGTTTTGTTTGGCCATTCACGTAAAATATTTATTCAGCTTAATAGTGGATCTCAATTAAGCATTCTGAATACCTTTTACAACAATATTACTTCTTCTAAGCAGGCTCAAAAAATCACTCACAAGCAACATTAACATTAAACAATGCCTTAAATCTTTACAATTAAAAATCCAGCTTTGAAAAACACCTCATAAACAAACCCTTTCACACTGGGAAAATTATCCAATAACATTGAACTCTTCCTCAATTTAGTTTCTCCCTTCCCCCCTGAAAAATCTCCATCTCCCCACAGAACATCCTGTAATATCAAATCAAAACGATCCCTTTTTTCAAACAGCATCATAAACAAGCAAAGGCCTGGAAATTACAGACACCACAGTAGCATCTTCTCTATTCTTCAGAGAGTTAGTTGCACTGTACCAGATCCCAATAATGGTTGATCAAAACCAGTCACTTCATCTTCTTTTATTATGCCCCAATTTTGAGAACTGTTCTGTGTTGCACCTCCATCTCCTAGCTCCTCTTGCGGTTATTCTGCAGTATCTGCAAAATCCTCTCCTTCCACCAAATTTCCTAATGATAGCTTTTCTGCAATCCTATCAAATTTTTGATGAGTACTTGACAGAATTCCCTGTATTCGATTAAGAAATTCAAGAAGTATCATATTTGTGGGCGTATTAGATGAACAAGCATATAAGACATACCCCAGTTTTCAAGGGGTATTTTTCAGGGGGAAAAAATGATTTGTCTGATGAGCAAAATGGACAGGAAAGGAAGGGAAGGAAGGAGTGTTGCACCAGGAGAGGAGGAGAATGAAATTAGTGCTGCACCACTACCCCTCTCTTCCTGTTTGCATGGGCAGAGATTCTTGGCAGAGTCAAAATGCACGTGAGGGGAGGGGAAGGTAAGGAGAAACTTTAGAAACATCTTTCTATGTTCCTATCGATCAACACTTCCACTACCACTGTTTTGCCTGAGCAGAGAAAACTCCTTTCACTCCCCTTCCCTTCCCTATGTTTTTAGCATTACCGTATTTGCTGGTGTATAAAACACACCCTATTTCCAGAGGGTATTTTTAGGGGTGTGTGTGTCTTATATGCCAGCAAATATGGTATTTGCTGGTGTATAAGACACACTGGAGTATAAGACGCACCCCATTTTCAAACAGTATTTTTCAGGGCAAAAAGTGAGTCTTATATGCCAGCAAATAGGGGTAAGTTGGTGTCTGTTCCAAGCTTTCCAAGTCATTTTTAGTTTGAGCGGGATCTTCAACAGAAGCTATGTTATGTATTGTTATAAAAAATGTAAACAGCAGGAGATGTTCTTCCGGGAAGAAATGAGTCAGTATAAGAACGGAGGCTGAGTAGAAGTCACTTACAAGGTTAGAAAGAAAAAAAAAGGCCAGCCAGTGGTAAAGGAGGATGGACTGTTGGCCAAAACACCAGCACAGTCAAAGATTCCCACCACTGCTGAGGTGTAGGGCATTTCTCCTGAAAGAAATACATTCTCCTTGGTGGTGAGCAAATGACACCACAAAGATAATTCTTCTTTTTCTTGATGATAAATGGAATAGTTCTGCACTGAATTTGGCAACTCGTAGTACTCCAAGAATGCCATAGTTTTTGCTGACTTCTTATTCCTGCTTACTTAGATAGCAACTAATTAGTCTACCTTTCCAACCTATACCTCTCCCCCTTTAATTCTAACAGCACTTTTTGTGCTTGACTCCAAGCTGGTTGGCAGGACCAAGTTGATGCTGCAAGTGCAAAGTTTGCTTACCTTTGCCTTAGGTTGTAATTAATGCACGTTGTCCCATAATTGCACTAAGCTATTTCCACCATTTTTTTTCCTATAATGAGCTGTTATTATTATTTTAGAATCCTCTGTATAAAAACAGAAGAAAAGTCCTCTGTCTTGTTACAAGCAACTCTCTTGAAGGGGAATTTTTTTTAAAAAAAACACATACACACAATAATGAAGCATGATGATTGATTTCTTTTATGTTTATTGAGTTCAGTCTTGCAGACTTGAAAAGCATAGAAATGGGATCTCATTTTTCATCAGGCTTGGCCTCATTTTTAAATAACATCCCCATTTTTATGGGTAAGGAATGTTCACACCATAATTTATGAAAGCAGCAATTTGGCAGATTGAGCTAATTTTTCCCAGCTTTGAGTCTCTATTTTCTCTGATTTAATATAGGACTGGAGAATCATAAAGTTGGAAGAGACCAAGGGGCAAAGCACACCACACAGACGTGTTCATAGAGCGAGAGCTCCAGAAGTTTCCTCTAAGCCAAACCACACCCTGTAGAAGAAAAGAAGAAGGGTCTGGACAACCCCTGAGACAACATCAGGTGGTCACTTTGATCAGACATGATACCTAAGTCTGATGGTTCATCTGTTGATAAAGTCCCTGATAAAGAAGTTCCTTTTCACAAAGGCTTTTTATACTTGCCCATCTTTCCCTTTTATTCCCTGTCCAGCTGGAAGGTTTTTCAGCAGCATCAGCATTGTGAAGATGGTGAAGGAAGCCTGGAGAAACACATGATTCTCATATAACCGCCATGGTCCATCCTATGGAATCCTGGGATTTGAAGTTTAGGATGTGCATTTAGAATTTTCAGCCTGAGAGCTCTAGTGCCTCACCAGACCACAAACACCAGGATTGTCTAAAATGGAGCTGATACAGCTGAAGTTCAATTAGATGGCTAAAACTGTGTTGTGTGAGAGGGCCCATTTTATGGAATTCCTGTCTTTATTCTTGTTCGGGTAGCTTTTATATGCATGGAGAAGTTTCATAATTTTTTAAATTCTTTCTCCCAAGCATATAGATACAGGTGTCAATACACATTATTCCTTATGTATATACATATATAACAGTAAGATTCTTTATGATCTTACCTATTTAGTCTGAAGTCATGTTTGCTGCCTTTCCTTTTTGGCTTTTACAGGGGTCCTTTCTGCCTCTTTCCACAGTGCCTCACATTTGAACACACTGTGATGACCTTTCATTGAATTGTTTCAGTTCTTTGCCTCTGTCATTGGTGTGTGTTCCTTGACAGTTTGCAGCACTTTTATAAATACTAGGACTCGGTGCTGAATAAAAAGACTGTTATGAAATGTCATCACTAGGAAGGAAAAATTTTTCAGCTAAATGAATTTTTAAAAAGCGACAGACTTCACATTCACCATTGATTACTGTCAACAAGTGAGGAGGGAATTGTTTTTCCCCCTCCCTCTCCTTTTTTATTATTTCTCTCATTTCGGCTTTTCACTCCACTGTTGCATTGATTTCCTCTTCCCTCTGTGCCTCTAAGCGGCTTCTTCTCTCAGGCCTGAAGGGCAAGTGAATTGCTTTTCCATCCTAGTTTTTTGCTTGTCTAAGAAGCAAATACCTCTGCCTAGGGTGACAGATTCCATTATCCTCCACAGCCGCCAAGTACATCACCTCAGTGACCTACTCAGCTTCCCTTCCACTGTGACTAAGCAATGCACAGCCCCTTTTTCTGCATGTGATTTGGCTGCACAAATCTTATTATAATTTGCTTTCATAAAACTTTTATCCAGTGATCTGGATGCCTATTTTTTTAAAATAATTTCATGCAAGTAATATATTCTGAGGCAGTGCCAAGCAATGACATTTTTACTATTTGCATTAAGCACTAATAGCTCAGAACAGTTGTCTTCAAGGAGTTAGCTGAGTTAGTCACCTCTCCCTCAAAACATCTGAAGAATAATTAGCTAGCAATTCTAAGTGTGTGTTAATTAAAGGGAGCCATCATGTTACAGCATGACATTTTACAAGAATGACAGGCTTAGTGGATTGGCATTTTGATTGCTTTGAGAAGGAACAAGGGCCTACTGGCTTATGAGAGACAGACCAGAAAGAGCCCATTCTGAGCATGTTCATTTAGGAAACTAAACTGAGATGTGTGCCAAATGATCAGCAGAGTCAGCATTGCAATACAGCGTCATGAAACGGACTGCTTTAGGTGGGATCATGGGGCAAATGTAATAGAAATATAATTGTCAGGTTGAATATGAGATAGGATCCTGCTTTAGTATTCAGCAGATCATGGAACTGGAAGATGTATTGTAGAGTTCCATGAAGCAGAGCTATGACACCTCTCCTTCTTCAATTCCTCCAAAACCCACCTTTTAGTTGATGCTGTCCTTGCCCTAGAACTATTTACTAGCTCTTGGAAAGTGTTGGTGGAGGGCGGGGAGACAGAGAAGTGTCCAGTTCCATTTCTAGAGCTGGACATATAGCAACAGAAGTCCTCAGATAAACCCAGATGATGATTGAATTGCTGTGCATTAAGCTAAACATCGGGAAGTTGCTGTAGTTTTCAGAAGTGTTTCAAGAAAAAAAATGTTTTTGTTGTTCCCCCAAACTATTTTTTGGCAATTCTTGCACCAGCTGCAAAATTTTATTCTCACCTAAAAGTTGATTTCTTCTCACAAACCATGTTGGAAAAACACATTCCCTTCTCTACTCCTCCTTTCTATTTAATTTTCTTTCTTTCTTTTTAGCATTACAGTGCTATAGAGGATTTTTGGACTATAACAGTATGATTCTCTTAAAAAAAATTAGAGGAAAGAAGATTTTCCCTTCACACCTTAGGACCATCTCTGCAAAACATGCCCCAGGTTTTTTCCTCAAAGAATCCAAGTGCAGATACGAGTAATTGCTACCAAAAAGAAGGAGAAGGAGGAGGAGGAGGAGGAGGAGAAGGAGAAGAAGAGGAGAACTACATGGAGGCAACAACAACCATCAAACTTGCAAAACCCAAGGAGCTATATTGTGAAAACTCATGTTCTTTTAAAACCAAACTAGAAGATTCCAAAGAGACAGAGGGAATGAGAGAGGGGACATGAAGAGGTAAGAGATAAGAGATCAAATGGAGGACTTCTTAGTTTCTCAGAGCAAACATAGTACAAAAGCAAATACATGTGCTGGGCTGCTGTGGCAAAAGAAGAGAGTAGAGTAATTGAGACAGATAAACCAGCAAACATAATAAGTTTATGGGAGCCTATTCTTTCTGTGTTTCCCTTCTGCTTGTTTAGCTTGACTCATTTCTACATCATCAAACACTTCTGAAAGTGAGACTGCCAACTTGATAGGAATCCAGAAGAGACCTCAAAAAGGGAAGCCCAACTATGACCTTTTTGACTAAACAACTGAGGAATGACTCCACTTTAAGTGGGGTGGTTTTGAACAAAATTGGTTTAAAAATGAAACTAAAATCTCCCTAAACTCAGTTGGAAAGCAAGAACAGAATTGGAGGCTATTGTGTCTGGAGAAATTACCTCTACCTAGAAACTAGATTGGGGACCCAAGATACCTTTCTTTGACTCAGTTGGGTCATTCCTGAAGAAAGTCATGTAGCCCATGAAAATTCCTAGAGTGCTGCAGTGGAGGGTTTGTTAATGAGCCTTCAAGGAGTCATAGAAAAAGAGCCTTTAAAATAACATTGAGTTCACAATGTTCTAAGAGAAAAGGCTTGATGATTCTTTCCAGCAGAGACCCAGGCTGTTTCCGCACTAAGCTGTTATAGTGCAATTATTCCACTTTCAACATCCTCTGGAATCCTGGGGTTTGCAGTTTCGAAACTGCAAACCCCAGGATTCCAGAGGATGTTGAAAGTGGAATCATCATGCTATAATGGGCTAGTGCAGAAATGGCCCCAGGCTCCTAGGCAAAAGTGGTTTCGCTTTTGATTCAGAATGGGAGAGAGAACAGCGTGCAGTGTGGGTTGAGTAGCAGACAGAACCAAGGAGCCAAGAAAAACTGAGGAATAAATTGTTGGGTTTTCATACTGTGCAAGCAAGTAGCCATGTTAGTCATGTGTAGCATAAAAAGAAGGAAGGAGGGAGAAAAAAAGAAAGGAGGGTGGTAGCACCTTTAGACTAACCAGTTTTTATTTTTGCATAAGCTTTTATGGGTGTCAGCCCACTTCTTCAGATGCAGTACCAAGAGGTATTAAGGTCTCAGGCTTAAAGCATATTTATATAGTTGTGGGGGTGGTATACAATGTAACAGAATCCAAAAAGATGCAAATCATAAATCTTGCCCTAAATATTCAAAGGGTTGTGTAAAGTAATGCAGGTCTGTCAGATCTTTATGGTGGTCAGTTAGTGTTGATGTATGAAAGCAATACATCTGCTTACCAAAAGTCAGTTTCTCAGGGTTCAAAACTCACTCTGAGAAGATTCCTTTTGTGATATGAATAGAAGCAAGGACTATGCAGCATGTCTTCCCCAAATGGGCTACTTATCTGCTTAATATCCACGACAGAGTAGTTCATGTGGGCCATATCTGGCCAGAAAGCAAAACACTAAATCACAAGACCATCAAGTGGTTAGAAAGTGCCCTAACTGTGAGCAGCTCTAAAGTTCTGTAGCCCATAGAATGACTCCACAATGCCAATCAGTCTGGTTGGGCCTAGCAATGTTAATGCGTGTCTCTTGCATTTCTGCTAGTGCAGATGAATAATTTCCAAGTTTTCTCCCTGCTGCTGAAAAAAATAAGAATATTTATGTGCACCTCTTGCCTGGTATTTGCACAACCTGAATTGTTTCAAGAAAATATGTATGTGTGTGTGTGCACGAATGCAAGATTGCTATTTACTACAAAAAAAACTTGCACAAATTCTTCAAAACAAAAATCTTGCAAAGAAAACAGCAGTCTTACACTACAAAACCATGTGCAAGGTCGGTGTTTTTTGTCCAAGAATTTTTGGTGCACAATTTTTATTCTGCAAGACTTCTGCACAAACTACTAACCACTGTACAAGAACATTGTTCAGCCAGGAAATTCTTTTCATCCCTGGTTGGCACCACTGATAATTCATGACAGGAAGCAGGGATCAGAAACTGCATGGTTGATATCACAATGACTAATGCTAACAACAGAAGAAATATAGCCAGAAGAAAACATGGATGCAGAAGTACTGTGAATGAAGAAACAATACCAATGAATAGAAACGGGTGATGAATAATAAGATATCACAAAACCATCTACCAACCATCATGTTTATTTAAGTGATGATGGCACTGAGGGCAAACAAATCTTTCTGAGTGGAAGCAATAAAGAGGAGGCAAAATAAATTAATAGATAAGCTTTTCACCCTTGCTGAAAAATTGCCCAAAGAACTCTGATTTGACACTGCCAAAAGAATTTCCAAAAGAATAATTTTGAATAATGTTGCTTTTGCTCTCATGCCATACTAATATCTTTAAGGGAGTTTAATATATGAAGTAATTGGCTTTTTAAAAAATAAATTACAAACATAACAAGTCTTCAGTACTGCATGATAAATCTTAACAAACAGTTCTAAGCAGATACCTAAGCAAATACATACTGTTCTGATTTATTTGAAAACTCCGTGGGCCTTATGTGTGAGAAGACATGTATAGGATTGCACTGTGCTTAAGAAGTTGTCTTGTATGCCAGTTTTCTACCAGTATTGGCCGAGAAGGGAGATTTCAAGAGAGAACAAAACACACTATCCATTGCAATGAAAACAGCTAAACAGAAGCAGAAGATAGGAAGACAGTGATAAATAATTGGGATTTTTTGAACAAGAAAATATTAAATGCCCTAAGCAATTTTTTTTACAGAGAATAGTGACAGGAACCTGACAAAGTACATCCACTGAAAATGGAAGTTTAGGAGCATCCAGAAGAGGGTCTCTTGATACCTTAAAAAAAAAGGCAAGTTAATATGTGAACCCTTCATACACTTTATACATTCCTGAGCTAAAGTGTTTAGTACATCAGTGCACAAGATATTCACTAATGCCACAAACAGTTCTTGATAATTCTCTATGCATCTTCCAAAGCTACTTGCTGATCAGCTGGGCTTCAGGCAGATAAATACCGTTCACCGGCTACTAACATTTCTTGTTTGCTGCAAGTAGAAGATAAACAGACATTTCAGTGGAGATTGCTAAGGAAAAGGAGCTCTCTCTCTCTCATTCTCTCTCTCTTTCTCCATCTATCTATACATATATGTGTGCGTGTGTTGAGCCAGTGTGTATATGTCTCTGTGAATATAGGTGATGTGTGAAGAGGTAGTAGAGTTGTATCAAAATAGTAATAAGGGACAGTTGAAATTAATGACATGAAGGGTACAGAAAGTAGTTAGTAACAAATCTGTGTTCTGCCTAAATACCAAATGAAAGTATTGATTTCAG